>JAEIGR010000117.1:0-348741 GCA_018904305.1 Scaptomyza montana
TAGGTCTTGAGGATAAACTGAGTGACTCTAGCCAGTTGCTGTTCTGTACTATGTTCATAGCGGAATCCAAATTGTTGATTTGGTATGGTATTATTAAACAGAGGGCAGTCAAACATTCTTTGAGGATAAGTTTTTCTAGAATTTTGGAGAGGCCAGAGAGAAGGCTAATTGGGCGGTATGAGCTTAGTTGTTCAGCTGGTTTTCCTGGTTTTGGTATCATTGTTACTATAGCCATTTTCCATTGCTGTGGGAATGGCCATATTATATGATTCTGTTATATATTAGGTTAAGGTAGAGAAGAGCTGAGTCAGGTAGGTTTTTAATGATTTTGTTGTCAATGTTGTCTTGTCCAGGTGTTTTGTTATTTTCTAGATTTTTAATTTGATTTTTAGTTCGCTAAGAGTTGTAGGCCTGAATTGAGGTGTAAGTTCCTGTGGTTGATTAGAGTTTTGTTCAATTATGTATTGTCGTTCTGTAAATGTGTTTAGTAGGTTAGGTCTAAATCTTGTTTCCAGATATTGGGCAAGGACTTCTGCCTTTTCCTGGATAGATTTACACCATTGATTGTTGGAATTTGAGTTGTTAGGTTCAGATGGGAGTCAGAGTCCGAGCTAGAGACAGATGTTGGCGGTTGTGCTAAATTAATAAATCTTTTAACTGGAAGATTGGGAATCGATTGTCTTTTGATTTGTTTTGTAAATTTCCATAACTTTTGCATGCTGTATCTATCTTTTGATTAATAGATTCAAGTGTTTTATTGAGTTTATTAGCTTTACTTGTTTTGAGGGCCCTATGCAGTCTGTTAGATATTATTTTATATTGCCTTTTAGCTTCTCTGGAGTCTAAAGAAGGGTGGTTAAATTTAAGTTGTCTTTTAGTTCTATGAGATTTCTAATTCTTTGACTGGGGGTTTTGTATTTTCGATAGCGACTATTAGGGTGCAGGTATTCAATATTATTAGTGGCAAAGGCTGCAGCTTGATGGATATTTCTAGTTAATATATCTACGGCGTCTTCAATGTCTTTACCTGAGGGATTTCTGTGTTAGGTGGATATTTTGATTTAGCCAGGAGTGGAATTTCTTAATGTTAGCTTTTTTCGGATAGAATAGGGATTTTGGTCATTATGATTACAGGTTGTTCTAGTAAATTAATTTGAATAGGTATATGATCCGATCCAAGGTCAGGTAATGATGTTATGTTTGATAGGTTGTGTTGAATTCCTTGGTATATTGCAGTCTATGGCCGATGGTCTTTTCGTGCGTCATATGGGAAGTGAGTTGCTGATCCAGTGGCAAGTATGTTGTAGTGGTTATTTCTTATGCATGCAATAAGTTCAGTGCCTCGGTTGCAGGCTCTAATATTTCCCCGCCAGCTATGCTTGGCATTCCAGTCTCCTGCGATAAGGAAGCGAGGGTGAAAGAGTTGAAGGATACTTTCAAAGGCTTCATTTGTAAGACCTCTTCCAGTGAGCAGTAGATAGATGTGACATTAATTTTAAAGTGGTCTCTGATAGTAATGCAGATTGGAGTGCATTGGATTATATTGGTGCTGATTGAAGGTAGGGCGATGTGGTTAATTCGTTTATTTATGATGATAGCAGAACCTCCACGTTTACGGGAGGAAGGATGATTGGTAGTATATAAGTAGTATCCTTCTATGTTTATGCATCCTTGATCAGAGTCTGTTAAATGTGTTTCTGAGCAAAACTATGTCTATTTTATTTTGGTAGATATGGTTTTCTAGTTCTTCTATTTTGTTGAGGATTCCAGCAGCATTCCAGAAAATTATTTTTAGATTGTTGTCTTGGTTATTTCCCAGGTTCCTTTGATTATTGATTTCCATGATAGAAGATTGCTTCTTATTGATTCCACAGGTTATTAGAGGAGTAGAACTGTTGGTATGTAGCGTGTTTTCTGTTGGTTGTTTTATAAATAGAGTACGGCGTGGAATTAGTTTGGGGGTATTATAACATCAAGGTAGAGATCTAAATATATATGTTTATAATTGATGTTAAACCCCTGAAAAAATTTTTTTTTTTTTTTTTAGATTATGATATTGGTATTTTAGGTGTATTAAGAGATTTGTGTATTTTGTGGTATTGTTTGTTTTTATGGTATGAAAGATTGTGATTCAATGAAACAGTGTATGTAAGCTCTACGGCCTTGGTTGACTCCATTTCTTTATGATTTATTAACTTAACATTGAGTAATTCTGGTCCTATTCATGCTTTAGTTATGGGAGTAGTCAAATATTGTAGAAGTGATTCCTAAGTATAAGTTGTATTTGCATGAGTATTTATATTTGCTTATGGAATTTTGTTGTGTTTAGAACTGATGGTTTCTTTTTTTATTATTTTTGAGGGCATACTTGACCATGTATTCCTTATTCCAGAAAAGAGATAAATTCAGAGGTAGACTTGTTGTGTTTGTAAGTTATGTTCGTATTTTATTTATAGTTTGTTTGATATATTTTATGTATTTTTAGTTGAATTTTCAAAGATTATATATATAACTAAAGTTTATCATTTAAATGGTTTGTTGTTAATTTTACAAAAAGGATTGTCCTGGTCAGTTGGTTCGCAGTTAGAGGTATCGTTTTTGTTTTTGGATGGTTTTGAGTTGGGTTCAAGATTATTTTTGTTTAGTAGAGTACTGATTAGATTTTTCTTGCTTAATATAGAGGAAGGTGGTTGATTAAATTGAGTATATACTGCTTGTTTATAAATTGGGCAAGTTAGAGCATTTACCATCAACGTTTCTTGGTTTTAGGCAGTTTTTGGAATTATGAGGTCCAGCACACTTGAAACAGGTGAAGTGTTTACTAGGACAGTTTTGGAGGATGTGGTCAAATTTTTGGCATTTGTGACATTGGTATACGTGAGCGTTAGTGCCTGGTTTTGTTATTTTGACTTTATATGTACCTATCTTATTAATATTCAGGTTTCTTTGTTGTTTGATTGCGGGATCAGATCTACTCTAAAGGCACTGGTTGGTTGTTTGGAGTAGGTTCCTATAATATTATTTATGTAGCAGGTATTGTGGCCTAGTAATTTAAGTTGAGTAGAAACCCAGGTTGTTGGGACTGAGAAGTGAAGACCTTTTATTGTAACTCTATATTTTGCTCCATTTTTGAATTGAGTGTGAAAATTGATTTTGAGTTCATTTAGTATGTTAGTTAGAGAAGTTTGATTATCTGGATTAAGGCATTGTATACATATTCCTTTCATAGAGGTAGTGCTGGTTACAATGGAGTTTGGTCCTAGCTGCTTCTCAATTTTTCTATAATTGCATTGGCATTATCTGTGCTGTCAATTATTGTAATTATTGTTTTGTTTTGATAAAAGCGTCAGTATCAGTGGAGTCAGAGTGAAAGAGAAGGGGCTGTTTTCTGTTGAAGAGAGTCAGAGTTGGAGTAGATTTGTTGGGCCGAACTAGAAGGCTTATTTAGTGTGGGTTTTTTATTTAATCCTAGAGTGGCATGTTGTCTGGATACTAGTGTATAATTTGTGTCGTTGGACTCTGGATCCCCTTTCATCAGGTTTCTAGCTTTGTTGACTTGTTGTTGAATGTCTTGGAATATAGTTCCTTGTAATTGAGTCAGCTTCCTTTGTTTTCTTATGGGTTTTTTGAGTAGGAGAGAATTGTTGTCCTGTTGATGGTGTTTAGTATTGGTAGGGTTGTCCTGTGTTATAAGTGAGTCCTTGTGTTTATTAGACATTTCAATATTTCCCAGGAGCATAGAGTTCTGATCTGAGAGAGAAGATTGTTTTGGTATTTAAAGTTAAAGAAGGGTTGTTTTTAGTTTTAAGTTGTGAAAAGGGGAGTCTTAGTCTAAAGTTCTTATGCTCCTAGGAATATACTGTTGTCTGTTAGTTATTTGTAAGTTATTAGTTATTATATTAGTTTTTTTTTTTTTTTTTTTTTTTTTTTTTTTAAAGTAGTAAAATGAAAAGATTTATTGTAGTGTTTATAAATTCCAGTTTTATTAATAGTATTTCTGTGATATTTTTCTTATTGGTTTAATGATAGTTTTATTGGTAGTCTTATTTTAATATTATAGTATGTGGTCTTATATACTCTTCTAGAATCATTTATTTTCTTAGCTTAGTAAATTAATTTTAATTTTTTTTTATTTTATTCATTTATTTTAATAATATAGAAAGAATTAATAAATTGAGATGAAAATATAGTAGGTTCCTCTTTTCCTTTTTTTTTTTTTTTTTTTTTTTTTTTTTTTTTTATTTATTTGTTTTTTATAGTTAGCTTATTATATTATTATTATTTGAGGGTGTTTCTGCAATATTTATTTTTAAGTGATTTGTTGATTATTTTCATGGTAGTTTTATAAGCATTTATTTCTATAGTTAACTTATTTATTTTAGTTTCTTTTCTAAAGTTTAAATTATTGGTTTTTATTTTTCAGAGCAGTTTTCTCAAGGGCTTCAACTAAGTTATCTATATTCGGAATAGTATTAACTCTTGGTGCGAGGTGTGTTGGTTCCATAAGGTTTAGCCTTCTTTGTATGGGGGAAGGATATCTTGGCCTAGGAACCAGTATTAAAGAAGTGAATAGGCAGTGGTCTTTGTATGGCTGTGTCCTCATCTGAGGAATAGTAGTGATTAGATGTAGTTGTAGGGTAATTTTTAAGTTTTGATTTAGACATTTTAATGAGAGCTTCTTTATACATCGGACATCCTTTAAAGGTTGCCACGTGGTTTCCACCACAGTTAGCACAACGACCATCAATATTTCTAGGTTTGATGCATGAGGTGGCAAAATGGGGACCTGCACATTTAAAACAGACAAAAGTTTTGCTTGGGCAATTTTGAAAAAAGGTGGTCAAACTTTTGACATTTTCGACATTGGTAGATATTAAGTGATGGGTCTAGAAGACTGATTTTGACTTTATAAGTACCCAGAGTGGTAATCTTAAGTACTTCTTTATTATTAGGTTTTTGTGTTAGGTCAACTCTAAAGGAGCTTGTTGGTGTTTGCGAAATATTTCCTATGATGTTGCTGACATAAGAAGTGATGTGGCCAAATTTCTTAAGTTGATCTGAAATCCAATCTTTTGGAATGGAGTAATGCAGGCCTTTAATAATAATTTTAAATTTTATATCTGTGCTTTTCGCAAGTTGAAATTGATTTGTAAATTGTCCAGTAGTTGAATAAGTTGTCGTTGGCTTTGGTTGTCGAAGCATTGAATGGCAAGACCATTTTCTGCTGTGATGCTTGTAGAAAATGTGTTAGGTCCCAGGTGTTTTATTGCTGCTTCAATGATGGCGTTAGCATCATTAAGTTCCGAGGTGAAGATTTTATAGGAGCTGAGCTGGGTCGAGGAGGTCTGGGCTGAGTTGTAGAGTGGTTCCTGTATATTATTATTATTATGGTTATCTAAATCAGCAGTAGAGTTGAGAAGTTTAGTGTTTAGTTGGTTTTTGAGTGTGGCTCCGAGAGGTTTTGCTTCTTCACTGTTATGATTTGGTGATTCTGGTATTGACTCTAGGTTGTTGTTTGACTGCAAATTCCTGTTTTTGTTGGTGTTTTTTCTTTTTCGAACATTCCGGATGTGGGATGAGATGGCCCATGATAGCCGATGCATTCTATGATCGCAGCGCATGATTTATGGAATAGGATACTGCAAATTGAGTTGTATAAAAACAGGTAAGTTGATATTGTAACAGGTAAGTTTTTAGGTTGGTTTATTGTGCCAACTGGTGTTAATTTGCAGTAGACCTAAGCCTTATTAAGAGTTATTTTAACAATTGGGCTTTGTTCCTTAATTGTTTATGTTTGTTTTGTTTTGACTTTGCTGCTTTTATTTGTATTTATTTATGTGTTTTTGTTTATTTATGGATATGTTAATGGGATTAAGTGACAGGTAAAGACTTGAAGACATGTAAACTCTTGTTGTTAATTGCAATCAGAGTGTTTTACAGCCTATAACATCCAGGGCTAAACGTATATGTAAGTTTGAGCCAAATTTAAGAATGTCTAGTTATTTAATGTTTGATTAAGTTAAGGGAAAAACAGCTGTCTTATTAACTCATTATTCCGCTAAATCAGCCGTGAATTTGTCTGAATTTAAAGCTTAAAATTACTAAAAGTGACATATCTGTTGGTATTGTCTAAGAGCAGATACTTGAATTTTGATTAGGCGATCTTGGAATTGGGTAAGTAATCGGAAGATGGATGTGTTGTTCACTCTACTGCTAGGTACGGACAACAAATTGAGGAACTGATAAGGCTATTGCAATATTCCATTTTAATATGATTTTAAAGAGTTTAGTATGCTACAGGCGTGTTTGCAGAGAGTATGTTGGCCCTGCCTATGTATTTGTATTTTAATATATAATGTTGAACATGCTCATGGAAGACGACAAGGGATGTATGGCAGTGAATGCAGACAAGCAAGAAGGAGATAGTTAGCTATTCATATCAGTCTGCAATTGGGTCTATAAGGCAAGTGAGGGACGGGCGTCTGGTGTGATTGCATGCAAGTGTATGTGTATGTATATTAGAAGTCAGAGAGATATATATAGGACTGCAAAATAACCATCTCACCATCCTGAGATATACCAAAATGGTGTTAAATCGTCATAAATAAGACACATAAATTCCCTATTTGGTAGCCACGAACTCACCCCGATCAACAAGAACAATGCACACAGTATTTAAATAATGAATAAATAACGCAGCGCAAGATGGCGGAAGAGATTCTCACAGACGTTGTTCACTTTGTGTCAAGATCCAGAATCCAGTAAATAATGTATCCAATCCAGTCAATCAATCAATTAAATCCAAATCTCAATGGTTAACACTCCGTTTTTTCATATATTTTAATTTATTTAAGTATTATTTATTCAAGTATGTTGGAATTTTTTAACTATGCAATTAAGTACGACTTGTCTGCACAGCAATCAAAAATGTGTATGCCAATGAAAGGCAAGAGAATTGGTGAACGCACTACTAACAGTTGCTGATTTATCGATTTATCGGACAAGGTAGAAGCGAATTTTTGTTGGATATTTATTCTTTTTAAGAATGAATAAATGAATGCAAATTGGTTAATTGTAATGGAGAGAAATTCCGTGATAAATATAAGGATGTTGCGAGAAATATGTATGTATGTAAAATTCAAATTGATTTTCAACAGTCATTAGTTTATCAGAAGGGGCAGAGAAATATTTTAAGAATGTCTAGTTATTTAATGTTTGATTAAGAAGTTAAGGGAAAAACAGCTGTCTTATTAACTCATTATTCCGCTAAATCAGCCGTGAATTTGTCTGAATTTAAAGCTTAAAATTACTAAAAGTGACATATCTGTTGGTATTGTCTAAGAGCATATACTTGAATTTTGATTAGGCGATCTTGGAATTGGGTAAGTAATCGGAAGATGGATGTGTTGTTCACTCTACTGCTAGGTACGGACAACAAATTGTGGAACTGATAAGGCTATTGCAATATTCCATTTTAATATGATTTTAAAGAGTTTAGTATGCTACAGGCGTGTTTGCAGAGAGTATGTTGACCCTGCCTATGTATTTGTATTTTGATATATAATGTTGTACATGCTCATGGTAGACGACAAGGGATGTATGGCAGTGAATGCAGACAAGCAAGAAGGAGATAGTTAGCTATTCATATCAGTCTGCAATTGAGTCTATAAGGCAAGAGAGGGACGGGCATCTGGTGTGATTGCATGCAAGTGTATGTGTATGTATATTAGAAGTCAGAGAGATATATATAGGACTGCAAAATAACTATTTCACCATCTTGAGATATACCAAAATGGTGTTAAATCGTCATAAATAAAACACATTAATTCCCTATTTGGTAGCCACGAACTCACCCCGATCAACAAGAACAATGTACACAGTATTTAAATAATGAATAAATAACGCAGCGCAAGATGGCGGAAGAGACTCTCACAGACGTTGTTCACTTTGTGTCGAGATCCAGAATCCAGTAAATAATGTATCCAATCCAGTCAATCAATCAATTAAATCCAAATCTCAATGGTTAACACTCCGTTTTTTCATATATTTTAATTTATTTAAGTATTATTTATTCAAGTATGTTGGAATTTTTTAACTATGCAATTAAGTACGACTTGTCTGCTCAGCAATCAAAAATGTGTATGCCAATGAAAGACAAGAGAATTGGTGAACGCACTACTAACAGCTGCTGATTTATCGATTTATCGGACAAGATAGAAGCGAATTTTTTGTTGGATATTTATTCTTTTTTAAGAATGAATAAATGAATGCAAATTGGTTAATTGTAATGGAGAGAAATTCCGTGATAATTATAAGGATGTTGCGAGAAATATGCATGTATGTAAAATTCAAATTGATTTTCAACAGTCATTAGTTTATCAGAAGGGGCAGAGAAATATTTTAAGAATGTCTAGTTATTTAATGTTTGATTAAGAAGTTAAGGGAAAAACAGCTGTCTTATTAACTCATTATTCCGCTAAATCAGCCGTGAATTTGTCTGAATTTAAAGCTTAAAATTACTAAAAGTGACATATCTGTTGGTATTGTCTAAGAGCATATACTTGAATTTTGATTAGGCGATCTTGGAATTGGGTAAGTAATCGGAAGATGGATGTGTTGTTCACTCTACTGCTAGGTACGGACAACAAATTGAGGAACTGATAAGGCTATTGCAATATTCCATTTTAATATGATTTTAAAGAGTTTAGTATGCTACAGGCGTGTTTGCAGAGAGTATGTTGGCCCTGCCTATGTATTTGTATTTTAATATATAATGTTGAACATGCTCATGGAAGACGACAAGGGATGTATGGCAGTGAATGCAGACAAGTAAGAAGGAGATAGTTAGCTATTCATATCAGTCTGCAATTGGGTCTATAAGGCAAGAGAGGGACGGGCGTCTGGTGTGATTGCATGCAAGTGTATGTGTATGTATATTAGAAGTCAGAGAGATATATATAGGACTGCAAAATAACCATCTCACCATCCTGAGATATACCAAAATGGTGTTAAATCGTCATAAATAAGACACATAAATTCCCTATTTGGTAGCCACGAACTCACCCCGATCAACAAGAACAATGCACACAGTATTTAAATAATGAATAAATAACGCAGCGCAAGATGGCGGAAGAGACTCTCACAGACGTTGTTCACTTCGTGTCGAGCTCCAGAATCCAGTAAATAATTTATCCAATTCAGTCAATCAATCAATTAAATCCAAATCTCAATGGTTAACTCTCCGTTTTTTCATATATTTTAATTTATTTAAGTATTATTTATTCAAGTATGTTGGAATTTTTATCTATGCAATTAAGTACGACTTGTCTGCACAGCAATCAAAAATGTGTATGCCAATGAAAGACAAGAGAATTGGTGAACGCACTACTAACAGTTGCTGATTTATCGATTTATCGGACAAGGTAGAAGCGAATTTTTTTGTTGGATATTTATTCTTTTTTAAGAATGAATAAATGAATGCAAATTGGTTAATTGTAATGGAGAGAAATTCCGGGATAATTATAAGGATGTTGCGAGAAATATGCATGTATGTAAAATTCAAATTGATTTTCAACAGTCATTAGTTTATCAGAAGGGGCAGAGAAATATTTTAAGAATGTCTAGTTATTTAATGTTTGATTAAGAAGTTAAGGGAAAAACAGCTGTCTTATTAACTCATTATTCCGCTAAATCAGCCGTGAATTTGTCTGAATTTAAAGCTTAAAATTACTAAAAGTGACATATCTGTTGGTATTGTCTAAGAGCATATACTTGAATTTTGATTAGGCGATCTTGGAATTGGGTAAGTAATCGGAAGATGGATGTGTTGTTCACTCTACTGCTAGGTACGGACAACAAATTGAGGAACTGATAAGGCTATTGCAATATTCCATTTTAATATGATTTTAAAGAGTTTAGTATGCTACAGGCGTGTTTGCAGAGAGTATGTTGGCCCTGCCTATGTATTTGTATTTTAATATATAATGTTGAACATGCTCATGGAAGACGACAAGGGATGTATGGCAGTGAATGCAGACAAGTGGCAAGAGAGGGACGGGCGTCTGGTGTGATTGCATGCAAGTGTATGTGTATGTATATTAGAAGTCAGAGAGATATATATAGGACTGCAAAATAACCATCTCACCATCCTTAGATATACCAAAATGGTGTTAAATCGTCATAAATAAGACACATAAATTCCCTATTTGGTAGCCACGAACTCACCCCGATCAACAAGAACAATGCACACAGTATTTAAATAATGAATAAATAACGCAGCGCAAGATGGCGGAAGAGACTCTCACAGACGTTGTTCACTTCGTGTCGAGCTCCAGAATCCAGTAAATAATTTATCCAATTCAGTCAATCAATCAATTAAATCCAAATCTCAATGGTTAACTCTCCGTTTTTTTCATATATTTTAATTTATTTAAGTATTATTTATTCAAGTATGTTGGAATTTTTTATCTATGCAATTAAGTACGACTTGTCTGCACAGCAATCAAAAATGTGTATGCCAATGAAAGACAAGAGAATTGGTGAACGCACTACTAACAGTTGCTGATTTATCGATTTATCGGACAAGGTAGAAGCGAATTTTTTGTTGGATATTTATTCTTTTTTAAGAATGAATAAATGAATGCAAATTGGTTAATTGTAATGGAGAGAAATTCCGTGATAATTATAAGGATGTTGCGAGAAATATGCATGTATGTAAAATTCAAATTGATAATAACTACCTGACATACAACAACAAAACCTACCACCAGATTTTTAGGTATGCATGCCTCGGTCTACCAATCTAAGCGAACATTGTACTAGAACATATTAGAACGCATTAACAAAATCAGCCAAGAATTAGCCAACATACACATTAAACATATATACAAGTACGGTACTGACGATATCATATAAAGCATAATTAAATTGAAAAGGCGACCTGCACAACCATTGGATACACTCAATAAGCAACACGAAAAAAATACAATTTACAATGGAAAGGGAACTGAACAACAAAATTGCTTATCTTGACACGGAACTAACAAGAAACAGGGAAAATATCGGATTCAAATGTGTACACCAAGACGATCGCATCCAATAGGATTATGAGTTTCCACCACTTCACATCAACCTATGATGAGCCAGAAAATAAACACTGCAAAAAACATGGTCAGAAAAGCATACACACTGAGCGACGAACAACACAGGCCCGAAATATATATTAAATTAAAATCAATATTATTAAAGAACAGCTTACCCGGAACGATTAGTGGACAACATAATACTTTAGAAATCACAAACGAAAACAACAAAATTTAAAAACACAAAACGACAATTCAGACGAACAAATGAACCAATACGTGAGCATACCATATATAGAACATTTAACTAATAAACAAACACTCGCGAAAATTATGCCAGCTGATGCTACCAAACACCTAACATATGCATACAAAGCGCACAAAAATACACGTAGATTGTTTACGAATACGAAAGAACAAGATCGACAAGGAACAACAACAAAACGTCATCTACCAAATCAGCTGCATGGGAAGAGAGGGAGAGCGATGTAACGGGGGTTTATATGGGGCACCAAGAGAGCGTTTAGCGAGACTCAACGAACACCCCGGGGGATGCGAAAAAGGGAAAAATGACCACAGCTCTTGCACAGCACACAACAACAACAGGTCACACAGTTTGAAAGAAAACGCAAAACTGTTGGACATTGAACGGAGAGAGAGAGAGGCAGGGCAGACACGCTAGAAAGCTTACGAATACAACAAAGCAGCACGAACGCTGTAACCCACCACAAAGAAGACTTAGAACAGACAAACAACATTTATTCAGCAGTAATAACAGATGACTTCAGCAGCAAACATACAAAACGGACAAAAACGACCAACGTCGATAGAAAGTAGTTAAATTTTAATTTTAATTTAAATGTTGATGACAATGCTGTAAAGTTTTAAGTGAAAAGATGTATGTATACGTGTATTCATAAGTGGTTGTTTTTACATTTGTTTTTGTATTTTAATTATAAAAACACAACATATTATGCAGGGGCTCCTGAAGAAGGCTTTTTATAAGCTGAAACGACGTAGGGAGAGTGATGGGTTAATAAACAAAACACCATTAAAAACAACAACGGCCTTTTTATTCACGATAAATACTATTTACACAAATTGATTTTCAACAGTCATTAGTTTATCAGAAGGGGCAGAGAAATATTTTAAGAATGTCTAGTTATTTAATGTTTGATTAAGAAGTTAAGGGAAAAACAGCTGTCTTATTAACTCATTATTCCGCTAAATCAGCCGTGAATTTGTCCGAATTTAAAGCTTAAAATTACTAAAAGTGACATATCTGTTGGTATTGTCTAAGAGCATATACTTGAATTTTGATTAGGCGATCTTGGAATTGGGTAAGTAATCGGAAGATGGATGTGTTGTTCACTCTACTGCTAGGTACGGACAACAAATTGAGGAACTGATAAGGCTATTGCAATATTCCATTTTAATATGATTTTAAAGAGTTTAGTATGCTACCAGGCGTGTTTGCAGAGAGTATGTTGGCCCTGCCTATGTATTTGTATTTTAATATATAATGTTGAACATGCTCATGGAAGACGACAAGGGATGTATGGCAGTGAATGCAGACAAGTAAGAAGGAGATAGTTAGCTATTCATATCAGTCTGCAATTGGGTCTATAAGGCAAGAGAGGGACGGGCGTCTGGTGTGTTGCATGCAAGTGTATGTGTATGTATATTAGAAGTCAGAGAGATATATATAGGACTGCAAAATAACCATCTCACCATCCTGAGATATACCAAAATGGTGTTAAATCGTCATAAATAAGACACATAAATTCCCTATTTGGTAGCCACGAACTCACCCCGATCAACAAGAACAATGCACACAGTATTTAAATAATGAATAAATAACGCAGCGCAAGATGGCGGAAGAGACTCTCACAGACGTTGTTCACTTCGTGTCGAGCTCCAGAATCCAGTAAATAATTTATCCAATTCAGTCAATCAATCAATTAAATCCAAATCTCAATGGTTAACTCTCCGTTTTTTCATATATTTTAATTTATTTAAGTATTATTTATTCAAGTATGTTGGAATTTTTTATCTATGCAATTAAGTACGACTTGTCTGCACAGCAATACCAAAATGTGTATGCCAATGAAAGACAAGAGAATTGGTGAACGCACTACTAACATTTGCTGATTTATCGATTTATCGATTTATCGGACAAGGTAGAAGCGAATTTTTTGTTGGATATTTATTCTTTTTTAAGAATGAATAAATGAATGCAAATTGGTTAATTGTAATGAAGAGAAATTCCGTGATAATTACAGTAGCGTCTCGGTCTGCGCAACACCCGATTTGCGCAACATCTCGGTTTTTGCAACTGCGAAACAATTTACATTATGGATTCTATATGCGCAACTTTGTTTTGAAAAATACTCGATAATTGCAACGCTGTGATTTTTTACCGTTAATCTGTTTATTCTTTTGGCACGGTTGCCAGATGAATTGCTTGTACCAAGGTGGCAACGTGCTGCAACAGCTTGAAGCTGCATTGATCATATGTTTACATTCTGTTGGCAGAAAGCAAGGGTCTGCAATTTGTAAATTTAATTATTTGTTATAGAATCATGGCGCCGCCGATGAAAAGATTATTAATAACAGAAAAGGCTGCAATTCTTGATGAGCTTAAACGCGGAAAATCAGTTCGATATGTTTGTGAGAAGCACGAGAGTAAACAAGTCGACTGGATAAGTAGGTTGAAAATGTATCAGTCTTGTGGTTGCTAATCAAACTCTTAATCAAAGTGTATGCAGGTGTTTGTTCATTTGCCAAGTCTCTTGTGAGAGGCGGCACGTACATATATATTGATTAGGGCAGATTTAGGCGGTGCAATTGCTAAGTTGCAATTTGGCAGTGGTATCAATGTGTATGCAGGTGCTATTCATATGCCAAGTCTCTTATGAGAGGCGGCACGTACATATATATTGATTTTGGTAGAGATAAGTATTAAAACTTGTCACTATGATATAATAGAAAAGAAAAGAATTAAAGTTCAAGTTAGGTATAGAAGATTTAGTTGTCAGGAAAGTCAGTCATGTATTCATTATTCTAAGTTTAATGAGAATAAGTGAAGAAGCCCGAATTCCATCAGGTAAGTTTATAGAAGGCAGAGGGTACAGAAAATTTAGTGTGGGATTAATTTGTTGTGTTATAAGGTTTAGTTAGTACGCAAGAAGGCTCTGGTCATACATTCCAGGTAACTGATCCTACAGCATTATGGTTGCATCAGAATCTCAACAGGTCAGAGATCACTGGAAAGAAGCCCATTGCCAACCCAACATGCTCGTTTGCCTTTGTGAGTTTTGAAAAAGAAGGAGAAGCAGGTGGAGGAGTATAGTCTAAGCAGGTGCAAAATAACATATGCACTTGGTTTAATAAGAGAGATTATGGTACAGAGGATTTAGTTTTGGAGTTAATTTGTTGTGTTATAAGGTTTAGTTAGCGTGTAAGAAGGCTTTGGTCATACATCCCGGGTAACTGATCCTACAGCATTATGGTTGCATCAGAATCTCAACAGGTCAGAGATCACCGGAAAGAAGCCCATTGCCAATCCAACATGCTCGTTTGCCTTTGTGAGTTTTGAAAAAGAAGGGGAAGCAAGTGGGGAGTATAGTCTAAGCAAGTGCAAAATAACATATGCACTTGGTTTAATAAGAGAGATTATGGTACAGAGGATTTAGTTTTGGAGTTAGTTTGTTGTGTTATAAGGTTTAGTTAGCGTGTAAGAAGGCTCTGGTCATACATCCCGGGTAACTGATCCTACAGCATTATGGTTGCATCAGAATCTCAACAGGTCAGAGATCACCATTGCCAATCCAACACACCCTTTTTCCTTAGTGAGTATTAAAAGGAAGTGAAGGAGGAGGAGTATTATCACAGCAAGTGCAAATTAACGCATGCACTTGGGATAATAGGAGAGATCAGGCCAAGCCACAAATTGGTAATTTCTTGCTGAGTCTGGAGATCTTGGGTTTTTTTATGTAGGTAAAGTTGAGTATTATGATTACTTCTTACATATAAATGGTGAGAAAAATATGTTTTAGGATTTGGCAGTATAGAGTCTGTTTGTATCTATCCGAGTGATGTGTGTGTGCATTTTGAAGCTGACAGGAGAGTTGAAAATCTGCATCAATCGGTAGATCTGGACGTTTTTGGACTTAATTTCTTTGTTTTGATGAGCTGAAACAATCTCTAGATGATGCTTAAGCCGAAAAGTTGATATTTCAGGATCCGGTCATATGAAAGCTATATTTAGGCTTGGCTTGGTCTTAGGTATGAAAATTTCTTTGAAACTGAACATGTGATGACTTAATGAATCTTTGTCCAATTTAGACAAGTTTGGTCTGATTAAGCCAGGTTTTTAGTCAGTAAGAAGATGGCATTAAAAGGTGTTTTAGATTTGCCAATCTTAGCCTATAATTTTATAGGTTTTGGGAGCATACTTATTGATAGGTGCAAGGCAATTTTAGAGTTCCTTTAAGGGCATAACTTTTCTATTTATTGCTCGATTTGGATGATTTTGAGCTTTACTATTAGGTTTTACTGAGCTCTAAGAGCCGTCCATACATGTCTAAGCTGTAAAGTTAATAATTCAGTTTTTCACTATTTTGGTCGTGAGTTTGCTTGTTTATGAAATTAGTCTAGGTTGTAGTTTGGTCAATTCTTGTTTGATTTTGGAGATCTTGGGCTTTTGATGTAGGTATAATTGTGTACTATAATTGCTTCATACATATAAATGGTGAGTAAAGTATATTTTAGGATTTAGCAGTATAGAGTCTGTTTGTGTTTATCCGAGTGATGTATGTGCATTTTGAAGCTGACAGGAGAGTTGAAAATCTGCATCAATCGGTCAATCTGGACGTTATTGGTCTTAATCTCTTTGTTTTGATGAGCTGAAGCAATCTCTAGATGATGCTTAAGCCGAAAAGTTGATATTTCAGGATTTGGTCATATGAAAGCTATATTTAGGCATGGCTTGGTTTTAGGTATGAAAATTTCTTTGAAACTGAACATGTGATAACTTAATGAGTCTTTGTCCGATTTAGACAAGTTTGGTCTCATTAAGCCAGGTTTTTAGTTGGTAAGAAGATGGCATTTAAAGGTGTTTTAGATTTGCCAATTTTAGCCTATAATTTTATAGGTTTTGGGAGCATACTTATTGATAGGTGCAAGGCAATTTTAGAGTTCCTTTAAGGGCATAACTTTTCTATTTTTTGCTCGATTTGGATGATTTTGGGCTTTACTATTAGGTTTTACTGAGCTCTAAAAGTCTTCCATACATATCTAAGCTGTAAAGTTAATAATTCAGTTTTTCACTATTTTGGTCATGAGTTTGTTTGTTTATGAAATTAGATTAGGTTGTAGTTTGGTCAATTCTTGTTTGATTTTGGAGATCTTGGGCTTTTTATGTAGGTATAATTGTGTACTATAATTGCTTCACACATATAAATGGTGAGAAAAATATATTTTAGGATTTGGCAGTATAGAGTCTGTTTGTATTTATCCGAGTGATGCGTGAGCATTTTGAAGCTGACAGGAGAGTTGGAAATCTGCACCTATCGGTAGATCTGGACGTTATTGGTCTTAATCTCTTTGTTTTGATGAGCTGAAGCAATCTCTAGATGATGCTTAAGCCGAAAAGTTGATATTTCAGAAGTTGGTCATATGAAAGCTATATTTGGGAGTGTTTTGGTTTTAGGTATGAAAATTTCTTTGAAACTGAACATGTGATAACTTAATGAGTCTTTGTCCGATTTTGACAAGTTTGGTCTCATTAAGCCAGGTTTTTAGTCGGTAAGAAGATGGGATTTAAAGGTGTTTAAGATTTGCCATTCTTAGCCTATAATTTTATAGGTTTTGGGAGCATACTTATTGATAGGTGCAAGGCAATTTTAGAGTTCCTTTAAGGGCATAATTTTTCTATTTTTTGCTTGATTTGGATGATTTTGGGCTTTTCTATTAGGTCTTACTGAGCTCTAAAAATCATCCATACATATCTAAGCTGTAAAGTTAATAATTCAGTTTTTCACTATTTTCCAATCTGGTTTTGTCAAGTGTTTATGAAGTTGTTTTTACCGGTTTAAGTTGTAGAATCAATACTTCAATATTTTCCGCTTAATTGTTTGTGCATTGACCCGTATTTTATGGCTTTAATTGATGCGCTAGGATTTTCATGAGTTGAGGTTAATGTAGATAGGTTATTTCTGGGCCGATCTATGGGTCTTGGGTCTTTCATTAGGATATAGTTGAGCACTATGTTTATTTTATATACTCTAATTGTTAAAGAAGTTTAGTTTGGTTATTAGCGGTATAGAGTCTGTTTGTATTTATCCAACTGAACCGGTGAAGTATTTGCATTTTGCGTGTTCGCAGAAGAGGTTGAAAGTCTATAATAAATGTCAGATCGGGACATTATTGGGCCCAATTTATTCGCTTCAATGAGATGAGATGATTTCTAGAGGATGCTTATGTCGAGAGACCGATATTTTAGAATTTGGTCATATGAAAGTTATGTTTGAGAGTTTTTTGGTGTTGGGTATGTAAATTTTTGCAAAAGTGGACAGGTAGTTTCTTCGGTGAGTATTTTACCGATTTAGATAAGCATGGTCTCATTAAGTCAGTATCTTAATTGACAAGAAGATTGCATTTAAAGATGTTTTAAATATCCATTTTTTTTAGGCTGAGAATTTTTGGGCTTATGAATGTACGCTTTATGGTGATTGGAAAGCAGTATTGAGAATATTCTCTAAAGCCTAAGGTCCTCTGTTCGTTATCCAATCTGGATGATTTAAGGCTTTTTGATGGGTTTTATCGAGTGTTAAAAGTTGAGGCTACTGGAGATAGTTTATTTCTGGGCCGCTCTGTGAGGTTTCTTGGTCGTTTTTACAAAGGTACATCTGAGCTCTATGTTTGCTTTGTTTACACCAATGGTTAGAAAAGTTTAGTTTGACTTTTATCAGTATGGTGTCTATTTTGTACTGAACTTGAGTGAAGTATTATGTATTTTGTAAATTCATTAAGAGGTTGAAAATCTTTAATAATTATCCATTTGGGGGCACTGTTGGACCTATTCAGTTCGTTTTAATGAGCTGAGGTTATCTTTGAGTATTTTTTATAGCCAATTAAAATAAATAATTTTTAAGTGATAAATGTTTTCATTTATTTATTATTATTATTATGTGTAGCAGTGTGTACATTTTAGGTTTAAGCTTAGTGTACTGTTTTTCTTTTGTAATTAGTTAATAAGAGTTTATATAAGCTTAATATCTATTGACGTTAGATGGGAGAGAGTTTCTTTGATTACTTAAGGGTTTTGTATGTAGTTATATTTGGGTAGGTTGTGATAAGGTGAGTTGGGTATGTAAAGGTTGTTGCATTGAAGTTTGTTGAGAAAGTGCAAAATCAATTTCTGTTTTGTAGGTAGCTGTTTTTAATCTATGCTTTGTATTTCTTTTTTAGCTGCATTAATTTGATGATTGATATCATTTAGTGATGCTTCACTCATATAAAATCTAAGAATAATGGGTCCAGGTCGAGCAAAATCAGAGGGATGATAAGGTAGTTTTGAGTAGTAAAGGCTTGTTTATTTTATGTTGTAGTGATTGTTTTCTAATTTCTAGTGTAGGCTTTGCTGTTCTTTGTTAAGAGGTATGCTTATAGGTTGTAGGTTACTTGGGTAGGTCTTGTAGTTGTTTAGTAGTGTTCGGAAGTGTTTGTTGTATTGTTCAGTATATCTATTTCTGTGTAGTCTGATTGGAGAATACATGTTGGCGAATAGTTTCTTTATTTTTATGTTAGTGATGGGAGCTAAGTTTTTTAGCTAGTTTTAAGGATAGATTATCATAGCAGTTGGTTTACTGTTTGAATTTGGTAGAGAGTTCATGTATATCAGCGTTTCGGGTGAGGAGTGGAGCATTAGAGATCATTCTCAGTGTGTTGTTTTGGAATATGGTGATTTTATTAAATTGAGTATCACTAGTTAAGGCTCCCCAACACAGGTAGTGCATATTGCCAAATAGGGGCTAGACCATTTGTTTATAGCTAAAAGTGTTTTAGTGACAGTTGGAAGTTTACTTCTTTCATTCAGAAGCCAGTGTAGCTTGAGCGGCGTGATTTGAGTTTTGTTACTAGGGCTGAAAATCTTGCGAATTTGATTTTTGATCTAGTGTGAGACACCTAATGAGTCTTTGGGCGATCTTTATTGTTACTAGTTTGGTCTCATTAAGGCCAGGTCTTTTAGTCGGTAAGAAGATGGCATCTTTTAAAGGTGTAATAAGCATTTGCCAATGTTTTAGCCTAGAATTTTATAGGTTTTGGGAGCACCATTTTTTGATAGTTTGTGCAGGGCAATTTTAGTAAGGTAGTATCTTTTAAGGGCATAATTTCTTCTGAGGTTTTATGCTCGATTTGGATGATCGTTTGCGTAGCTTCTAGCTATTAGGTTTAACTGAGCTCTAAAAGTCGTCCATACATATCTAAGCTGTACAGTTAATAATTCAGTTTTTCACTATTTTGGTCATGAGTTTGTTTGTTTATGAAATTAGATTAGGTTGTAGTTTGGTCAATTCTTGTTTGATTTTGGAGATCTTGGGCTTTTTATGTAGGTATAATTGTGTACTATAATTGCCTCATACATATAAATGGTGAGAAAAATATATTTTAGGATTTGGCAGTATAGAGTCTGTTTGTATTTATCCGAGTGATGCGTGAGCATTTTGAAGCTGACAGGAGAGTTGGAAATCTGCACCTATCGGTAGATCTGGACGTTATTGGTCTTAATCTCTTTGTTTTGATGAGCTGAAGCAATCTCTAGATGATGCTTAAGCCGAAAAGTTGATATTTCAGAAGTTGGTCATATGAAAGCTATATTTGGGAGTGTTTTGGTTTTAGGTATGAAAATTTCTTTGAAACTGAACATGTGATAACTTAATGAGTCTTTGTCCGATTTTGACAAGTTTGGTCTCATTAAGCCAGGTTTTTAGTCGGTAAGAAGATGGGATTTAAAGGTGTTTAAGATTTGCCATTCTTAGCCTATAATTTTATAGGTTTTGGGAGCATACTTATTGATAGGTGCAAGGCAATTTTAGAGTTCCTTTAAGGGCATAATTTTTCTATTTTTTGCTTGATTTGGATGATTTTGGGCTTTTCTATTAGGTCTTACTGAGCTCTAAAAATCATCCATACATATCTAAGCTGTAAAGTAAATAATTCAGTTTTTCACTATTTTGCAATCTGGTTTTGTCAAGTGTTTAAAGTTGTTTTTACACGCTTAAGTTGTAGAATCAATACTTCAATATTTTCCGCTTAATTGTTTGTGCATTGACCCGTATTTTATGGCTTTAATTGATGCGCGAGGATTTTCATGAGTTGAGGTTAATGAAGATAGGTTATTTCTGGGCCGATCTATGGGTCTTGGGTCTTTCATTAGGATATAGTTGAGCACTATATTTAGTTTATATACTCTAATTGTTAAAGAAGTTTAGTTTGGTTATTAGCGGTATGGTGTCTATTTGAACTGAACCGGTGAAGTATTTGCATTTTGCGTGTTCGCAAAGAGGTTGAAAGTCTATAATAAATGTCAGATCGGGACATTATTGGGCCCAATTTATTCGCTTCAATGAGATGAGATGATTTCTAGAGGATGCTTATGTCGAGAGACCGATATTTTAGAATTTGGTCATATGAAAGTTATGTTTGAGAATTTTTTGATGGTGAGTATGTAAATTTTGCAAAAGTGGACAGGTAGTTTTTCGGTGAGTATTTTACCGATTTAGATAAGCATGGTCTCATTAAGTCAGTATCTTAATTGACAAGAAGATTGCATTTAAAGATGTTTTAAATAATTTTTTCTAGGCTGAGAATTTTTGGGCTTATAATGTACGCTTTATGGTGATTGGAAAGCAGTATTGAGAATATTCTCTAAAGCCTAGGTCCTCTGTTCGTTATCCAATCTGGATGATTTAAGGCTTTTTGATGGGTTTTATCGAGTGTTAAAAGTTGAGGCTACTGGAGATAGTTTATTTCTGGGCCGCTCTGTGAGGTCTTGGTCTTTTTACAAAGGTACATCTGAGCTCTATGTTTGCTTTACTCACACCAATGGTTAGAAAAGTTTAGTTTGACTTTTATCAGTATGGTGTCTATTTGTACTGAACTGAGTGAAGTATTATTATTTTGTAAATTCATTAAGAGGTTGAAAATCTTTAATAATTATCCATTTGGGACACTATTGGACCTATTCAGTTCGTTTTAATGAGCTGAGGTTATCTCTTGAGTATGTTTTATAGACAATTAGAATAAATAATTTTTAAGTGATATATGTTTTCATTTATTTATTATTATTATTATGTGTAGCAGTGTGTACATTTTAGGTTTAAGCTTAGTGTACTGTTTTTTTGTTTGTAATTAGTTAATAAGAGTTTATATAAGCTTAATATCTATTGCGTAGATGGGAGAGAGTTTCTTTGATTACTTAAGTTTTGTTGTAGTTGTTGGGTAGGTTGTGATAAGGTGAGTTGGGGTAAAGGTTGTTGCATTGAAGTTTGTTGAGAAAGTGCAAAATCAATTTCTGTTTTGTAGGTAGCTAGTTTTTTATCTATGCTTTGTATTTCTTTTTTAGCTGCATTAATTTGATGATTGATATCATTAAGTGATGCTTCACTCATATAAAATCTAAGAATAATGGGTCCAGGTCGAGCAAAATCAGAGGGATGATAAGGTAGTTGAGAGTAAAGGTTGTTTATTTTATGTTGTAGTGATTGTTTTCTAATTTCTAGTGTAGCTATGCGTTCTTTGTTAAGAGGTATGCTTATAGGTTGTATTACTTGGGTAGGTCTTGTAGTTGTTTGTAGTGGTCGGAAGTGTTTGTTGTATTGTTCAGTATATCTATTTCTGTGTAGTCTGATTGGAGAATACATGTTGGCGAATAGTTTCTTTATTTCTATGTTATGATGGGAGCTAAGTTTTTTAGCTAGTTTTAAGGATAGATTATCATAGCAGTTGTTTACTGTTTGAATTTGTAGAGATTCATGTATATCAGCGTTTCTGGTGAGGAGTGGAGCATTAGAGATCATTCTCAGTGTGTTGTTTTGGAATATGGTGATTTTATTAAATTGAGTATCACTAGTTAAGGCTCCCCAAACAGGTAGTGCATATTGCCAAATAGGGGCGACCATTTGTTTATATAAAAGTGTTTTAGTGACAGTTGGAAGTTTACTTCTTTCATTCAGAAGCCAGTGTAGCTGTGAGCGGCGTGATTTGAGTTTTGTTACTAGGGCTGCAGAGTGCTTGCAGAATGAGAGTTTTTTATCTAGTGTGACTCCTAAATATGTATGGGCATCTTTATTGGTTATTATTTCGTTCTGTATTAGAGGGGCAGGTCTATTAGATAGCGTTTCATACTGTTCTCTTAGTGTAAAAAGAACATGTGCTGTTTTGCTGGAATTAATTTTAATACACCATTTGTTTGTCCAGTTTGTGAGGGCTTTAAGTAAGGTAGTAACTTGTCCTACAGCTGTTTCTTCTGAGGTTGAGGCTGACATTACAACAGTATCGTCTGCGTAGGTTGCTAAGAGAGAAGGTGATTTAAAAGTAGAATAGGCTAGTATAGTATCTGGGGCAGGTAGGTCTGAGGTATAGATTGTATATAATATTGGTCCTAGAACACTGCCTTGGGGAACGCCAGCTAGAATTTTTTTTGGAGTTGATTGAGCGCCTTGTTGGCATTCAACTGTGAATGTTCGGTTTGATAAATAGTCTTTGATGAGGTTGTAGAGAGAGGGAGGGAGAATAGACTTGAGTTTGTAAAAGAGACCTTGGTGCCAAACTCTGTCAAAGGCTTCTTGAACATCTATAAAAACTGCTGAGCAATATAGGTTATTTTCATAGGTCTTGAGGATAAACTGAGTGACTCTAGCCAGTTGCTGTTCTGTACTATGTTCATAGCGGAATCCAAATTGGTGATTTGGTATGGTATTATTAAACAGAGGGCAGTCAAACATTCTTTTGAGGATAAGTTTTTCTAGAATTTTGGAGAGGCCAGAGAGAAGGCTAATTGGGCGGTATGAGCTTAGTTGTTCAGCTGGTTTTCCTGGTTTTGGTATCATTGTTACTATAGCCATTTTCCATTGCTGTGGGAAATGGCCATATTGTATGATTCTGTTATATATTAGGTTAAGGTAGAGAAGAGCTGAGTCAGGTAGGTTTTTAATGATTTTGTTGTCAATGTTGTCTTGTCCAGGTGTTTTGTTATTTTCTAGATTTTTAATTTGATTTTTTAGTTCGCTAAGAGTTGTAGGCCTGAATTGAGGTGTAAGTTCCTGTGGTTGATTAGAGTTTTGTTCAATTATGTATTGTCGTTCTGTAAATGTGTTTAGTAGGTTAGGTCTAAATCTTGTTTCCAGATATTGGGCAAAGGCTTCTGCCTTTTCCTGGATAGATTTACACCATTGATTGTTGGAATTTGAGTTGTTAGGTTCAGATGGGGAGTCAGAGTCCGAGCTAGAGACAGATGTTGGCGGTTGTGCTAAATTAATAAATCTTTTAACTGGAAGATTGGGAATCGATTGTCTTTTGATTTGTTTTGTAAATTTCCATAACTTTTGCATGCTGTATCTATCTTTTTGATTAATAGATTCAAGTGTTTTATTGAGTTTATTAGCTTTACTTGTTTTGAGGGCCCTATGCAGTCTGTTAGATATTATTTTATATTGCCTTTTAGCTTCTCTGGAGTCTAAAGAAGGGTGGTTAAATTTAAGTTGTCTTTTTAGTTCTATGAGATTTCTAATTCTTTGACTGGGGGTTTTGTATTTTCGATAGCGACTATTAGGGTGCAGGTATTCAATATTATTAGTGGCAAAGGCTGCAGCTTGATGAATGTTTCTAGTTAATATATCTACAGCGTCTTCAATGTCTTTACCTGAGGAGATTTCTGTGTTAAGGTGGATATTTTGATTTAGCCAGGAGTGGAATTTCTTAATGTTAGCTTTTTCGGATAGAATAGGGATTTTGGTCATTATGATTACAGGTTGTTCTAGTAAATTAATTTGAATAGGTATATGATCCGATCCAAGGTCAGGTAATGATGTTATGTTTAATAGGTTGTGTTGAATTCCTTGGTATATTGCGAAGTCTATGGCCGATGGTCTTTTTCGTGCGTCATATGGGAAGTGAGTTGCTGATCCAGTGGCAAGTATGTTGTAGTGGTTATTTCTTATGCATGCAATAAGTTCAGTGCCTCGGTTGCAGGCTCTAATATTTCCCCACCAGCTATGCTTGGCATTCCAGTCTCCTGCGATAAGGAAGCGAGGGTGAAAGAGTTGAAGGATACTTTCAAAGGCTTCATTTGTAAGACCTCTTCCAGGTGAGCAGTAGATAGATATGACATTGATTTTAAAGTGGTCTCTGATAGTAATGCAGATTGGAGTGCATTGGATTATATTGGTGCTGATTGAAGGTAGGGCGATGTGGTTAATTCGTTTATTTATGATGATAGCAGAACCTCCACGTTTACGGGAGGAAGGATGATTGGTAGTATATAAGTGGTATCCTTCTATGTTTATGCATCCTTGATCAGAGTCTGTTAAATGTGTTTCTGCGAGCAAAACTATGTCTATTTTATTTTGGTAGATATGGTTTTCTAGTTCTTCTATTTTGTTGAGGATTCCAGCAGCATTCCAGAAAATTATTTTTAGATTGTTGTCTTGGTTATTTCCCAGGTTCCTTTGATTATTGATTTCCATGATAGAAGATTGCTTATTATTGATTCCACAGGTTATTAGAGTAGTAGAACTGTTGGTATGTAGCGTGTTTTCTGTTGGTTGTTTTATAAATAGAGTACGGCGTGGAATTAGTTTGGGGGTATTATAACATCAAGGTAAAGATCTAAATATATATGTTTATATTTGATGTTAAACCCCTGAAAATTTTTTTTTTTTTTTTTTTTTTTAGATTATGATATTGGTATTTTTAGGTGTATTAAGAGATTTGTGTATTTTGTGGTATTGTTTGTTTTTATGGTATGAAAGATTGTGATTCAATGAAACAGTGTATGTAAGCTCTACGGCCTTGGTTGACTCCATTTCTTTATGATTTATTAACTTAACATTGAGTAATTCTGGTCCTATTCATGCTTTAGTTATGGGGAATAGTCAAATATTGTAGAAGTGATTCCTAAGAGTATAAGTTGTATTTGCATGAGTATTTATATTTGCTTATGGAATTTTTGTTGTGTTTAGAACTGATGGTTTTTTTTTTTTTTTATTATTTTTTGAGGGCATACTTGACCATGTATTCCTTATTCCAGAAAAGAGAATAAATTCAGAGGTAGACTTGTTGTGTTTGTAAGTTATGTTCGTATTTTATTTATAGTTTGTTTGATATATTTTATGTATTTTTAGTTGAATTTTCAAAGATTATATATATAACTAAAGTTTATCATTTAAATGGTTTGTTGTTAATTTTACAAAAAAGGATTGTCCTGGTCAGTTGGTTCGCAGTTAGAGGTATCGTTTTTGTTTTTTGGATGGTTTGAGTTGGGTTCAAGATTGTTTTTGTTTAGTAGAGTACTGATTAGATTTTTCTTGCTTAATATAGAGGAAGGTGGTTGATTAAATTGAGTATATACTGCTTGTTTATAAATTGGGCAACCCCTATAGGATGCTACATGATTTCCCTTACAGTTAGAGCATTTACCATCAACGTTTCTTGGTTTTAGGCAGTTTTTGGAATTATGAGGTCCAGCACACTTGAAACAGGTGAAGTGTTTACTAGGACAGTTTTGGAGGATGTGGTCAAATTTTTGGCATTTGTGACATTGGTATACGTGAGCGTTAGTGCCTGGTTTAGTTATTTTGACTTTATATGTACCTATCTTATTAATATTCAGGATTTCTTTGTTGTTTGATTGCGGGATCAGATCTACTCTAAAGGCACTGGTTGGTTGTTTGGAGTAGGTTCCTATAATATTATTTATGTAGCAGGTATTGTGGCCTAGTAATTTAAGTTGAGTAGAAACCCAGGTTGTTGGGACTGAGAAGTGAAGACCTTTAATTGTAACTCTATATTTTGCTCCATTTTTGAATTGAGTGTGAAAATTGATTTTGAGTTCATTTAGTATGTTAGTTAGAGAAGTTTGATTATCTGGGTTAAGGCATTGTATACATATTCCTTTCATAGAGGTAGTGCTGGTTACAATGGAGTTTGGTCCTAGCTGCTTCTCAATTTTTTCTATAATTACATTGGCATTGTCAGTGCTGTCAATTATTGTAAGTATTGTTTTTGTTTTGATAAAAGCGTCAGTATCAGAGGAGTCAGAGTGAAGAGAAGGGCTGTTTTCTGTTGAAGAGTCAGAGTTGGAGTAGATTTGTTGGGCCGAACTAGAAGGCTTATTTAGTGTGGGTTTTTTATTTAATCCTAGAGTGGCATGTTGTCTGGATACTAGTGTATAATTTGTGTCGTTGGACTCTGGATCCCCTTTCATCAGGTTTCTAGCTTTGTTGACTTGTTGTTGAATGTCTTGGAATATAGTTCCTTGTAATTGAGTCAGCTTCCTTTGTTTTCTTATGGGTTTTTTGAGTAGGAGAGAATTGTTGTCCTGTTGATGGTGTTTAGTATTGGTAGGGTTGTCCTGTGTTATAAGTGAGTCCTTGTGTTTATTAGACATTTCAATATTTCCCAGGAGCATAGAGTTCTGATCTGGAGAGAGAAGATTGTTTTGGTATTTAAAGTTAAAGAAGGGTTGTTTTTTAGTTTTTAAGTTGTGAAAAGGGAGTCTTAGTCTAAAGTTCTTATGCTCCTAGGAATATACTGTTGTCTGTTAGTTATTTGTAAGTTATTAGTTATTATATTAGTTTTTTTTTTTTTTTTTTTTTTTTTTTTTTTTAAAGTAGTAAAATGAAAAAGATTTATTGTAGTGTTTATAAATTCAGTTTATTAATAGTATTTCTGTGATATTTTTCTTATTGGTTTAATGATAGTTTTATTGGTAGTCTTATTTTAATATTATAGTATGTGGTCTTATATACTCTTCTAGAATCATTTATTTTCTTAGCTTAGTAAATTAATTTTAAAATTTTTTTATTTTATTCATTTATTTTAATAATATAGAAAGAATTAATAAATTGAGATGAAAATATAGTAGGTTCCTCTTTTCCTTTTTTTTTTTTTTTTTTTTTTTTTTATTTATTTGTTTTTTATAGTTAGCTTATTATATTATTATTATTTAAGGGTGTTTCTGCAATATTTATTTTTAAGTGATTTGTTGATTATTTTCATGGTAGTTTTATAAGCATTTATTTTTATAGTTAACTTATTTATTTTAGTTTCTTTTCTAAAGTTTAAATTATTGGTTTTTATTTTTCAGAGCAGTTTTCTCAAGGGCTTCAACTAAGTTATCTATATTCGGAATAGTATTAACTCTTGGTGCGAGGTGTGTTGGTTCCATAAGGTTTAGCCTTCTTTGTATGGGGGAAGGATATCTTGGCCTAGAACCAGTATTAAAGAAGTGAATAGGCAGTGGTCTTTGTATGGCTGTGTCCTCATCTGAGGAATAGTAGTGATTAGATGTAGTTGTAGGGTAATTTTTAAGTTTTGATTTAGACATTTTAATGAGAGCTTCTTTATACATCGGACATCCTTTAAAGGTTGCCACGTGGTTTCCACCACAGTTAGCACAACGACCATCAATATTTCTAGGTTTGATGCATGAGGTGGCAAAATGGGGACCTGCACATTTAAAACAGACAAAAGTTTTGCTTGGGCAATTTTGAAAAAGGTGGTCAAACTTTTGACATTTTCGACATTGGTAGATATTAAGTGATGGGTCTAGAAGACTGATTTTGACTTTATAAGTACCCAGAGTGGTAATCTTAAGTACTTCTTTATTATTAGGTTTTTGTGTTAGGTCAACTCTAAAGGAGCTTGTTGGTGTTTGCGAAATATTTCCTATGATGTTGCTGACATAAGAAGTGATGTGGCCAAATTTCTTAAGTTGATCTGAAATCCAATCTTTTGGAATGGAGTAATGCAGGCCTTTAATAATAATTTTAAATTTTATATCTGTGCTTTTTCGCAAGTTGAAATTGATTTGTAAATTGTCCAGTAGTTGAATAAGTTGTCGTTGGCTTTGGTTGTCGAAGCATTGAATGGCAAGACCATTTTCTGCTGTGATGCTTGTAGAAAATGTGTTAGGTCCCAGGTGTTTTATTGCTGCTTCAATGATGGCGTTAGCATCATTAAGTTCCGAGGTGAAGATTTTATAGGAGCTGAGCTGGGTCGAGGAGGTCTGGGCTGAGTTGTAGAGTGGTTCCTGTATATTATTATTATTATGGTTATCTAAATCAGCAGTAGAGTTGAGAAGTTTAGTGTTTAGTTGGTTTTTGAGTGTGGCTCCGAGAGGTTTTGCTTCTTCACTGTTATGATTTGGTGATTCTGGTATTGACTCTAGGTTGTTGTTTGACTGCAAATTCCTGTTTTTGTTGGTGTTTTTCTTTTTTCGAACATTCCGGATGTGGGATGAGATGGCCCATGATAGCCGATGCATTCTATGATCGCAGCGCATGATTTATGGAATAGGATACTGCAAATTGAGTTGTATAAAAACAGGTAAGTTGATATTGTAACAGGTAAGTTTTTAGGTTGGTTTATTGTGCCAACTGGTGTTAATTTGCAGTAGACCTAAGCCTTATTAAGAGTTATTTTAACAATTGGGCTTTGTTCCTTAATTGTTTATGTTTGTTTTGTTTTGATTGACTTTGCTGCTTTTATTTGTATTTATTTATGTGTTTTTGTTTATTTATGGATATGTTAATGGGATTAAGTGACAGGTAAAGACTTGAAGACATGTAAACTCTTGTTGTTAATTGCAATCAGAGTGTTTTACAGCCTATAACAGCCAGGGCTAAACGTATATGTAAGTTTGAGCCAAATTTAAGAATGTCTAGTTATTTAATGTTTGATTAAGAAGTTAAGGGAAAAACAGCTGTCTTATTAACTCATTATTCCGCTAAATCAGCCGTGAATTTGTCTGAATTTAAAGCTTAAAATTACTAAAAGTGACATATCTGTTGGTATTGTCTAAGAGCATATACTTGAATTTTGATTAGGCGATCTTGGAATTGGGTAAGTAATCGGAAGATGGATGTGTTGTTCACTCTACTGCTAGGTACGGACAACAAATTGAGGAACTGATAAGGCTATTGCAATATTCCATTTTAATATGATTTTAAAGAGTTTAGTATGCTACAGGCGTGTTTGCAGAGAGTATGTTGGCCCTGCCTATGTATTTGTATTTTAATATATAATGTTGAACATGCTCATGGAAGACGACAAGGGATGTATGGCAGTGAATGCAGACAAGTAAGAAGGAGATAGTTAGCTATTCATATCAGTCTGCAATTGGGTCTATAAGGCAAGAGAGGGACGGGCGTCTGGTGTGATTGCATGCAAGTGTATGTGTATGTATATTAGAAGTCAGAGAGATATATATAGGACTGCAAAATAACCATCTCACCATCCTGAGATATACCAAAATGGTGTTAAATCGTCATAAATAAGACACATAAATTCCCTATTTGGTAGCCACGAACTCACCCCGATCAACAAGAACAATGCACACAGTATTTAAATAATGAATAAATAACGCAGCGCAAGATGGCGGAAGAGACTCTCACAGACGTTGTTCACTTCGTGTCGAGCTCCAGAATCCAGTAAATAATTTATCCAATTCAGTCAATCAATCAATTAAATCCAAATCTCAATGGTTAACTCTCCGTTTTTTCATATATTTTAATTTATTTAAGTATTATTTATTCAAGTATGTTGGAATTTTTTATCTATGCAATTAAGTACGACTTGTCTGCACAGCAATCAAAAATGTGTATGCCAATGAAAGACAAGAGAATTGGTGAACGCACTACTAACAGTTGCTGATTTATCGATTTATCGGACAAGGTAGAAGCGAATTTTTTTGTTGGATATTTATTCTTTTTTAAGAATGAATAAATGAATGCAAATTGGTTAATTGTAATGGAGAGAAATTCCGTGATAAATATAAGGATGTTGCGAGAAATATGCATGTATGTAAAATTCAAATTGATTTTCAACAGTCATTAGTTTATCAGAAGGGGCAGAGAAATATTTTAAGAATGTCTAGTTATTTAATGTTTGATTAAGAAGTTAAGGGAAAAACAGCTGTCTTATTAACTCATTATTCCGCTAAATCAGCCGTGAATTTGTCTGAATTTAAAGCTTAAAATTACTAAAAGTGACATATCTGTTGGTATTGTCTAAGAGCATATACTTGAATTTTGATTAGGCGATCTTGGAATTGGGTAAGTAATCGGAAGATGGATGTGTTGTTCACTCTACTGCTAGGTACGGACAACAAATTGAGGAACTGATAAGGCTATTGCAATATTCCATTTTAATATGATTTTAAAGAGTTTAGTATGCTACAGGCGTGTTTGCAGAGAGTATGTTGGCCCTGCCTATGTATTTGTATTTTAATATATAATGTTGAACATGCTCATGGAAGACGACAAGGGATGTATGGCAGTGAATGCAGACAAGTAAGAAGGAGATAGTTAGCTATTCATATCAGTCTGCAATTGGGTCTATAAGGCAAGAGAGGGACGGGCGTCTGGTGTGATTGCATGCAAGTGTATGTGTATGTATATTAGAAGTCAGAGAGATATATATAGGACTGCAAAATAACCATCTCACCATCCTGAGATATACCAAAATGGTGTTAAATCGTCATAAATAAGACACATAAATTCCCTATTTGGTAGCCACGAACTCACCCCGATCAACAAGAACAATGCACACAGTATTTAAATAATGAATAAATAACGCAGCGCAAGATGGCGGAAGAGACTCTCACAGACGTTGTTCACTTCGTGTCGAGCTCCAGAATCCAGTAAATAATTTATCCAATTCAGTCAATCAATCAATTAAATCCAAATCTCAATGGTTAACTCTCCGTTTTTTCATATATTTTAATTTATTTAAGTATTATTTATTCAAGTATGTTGGAATTTTTTATCTATGCAATTAAGTACGACTTGTCTGCACAGCAATCAAAAATGTGTATGCCAATGAAAGACAAGAGAATTGGTGAACGCACTACTAACAGTTGCTGATTTATCGATTTATCGGACAAGGTAGAAGCGAATTTTTTGTTGGATATTTATTCTTTTTTAAGAATGAATAAATGAATGCAAATTGGTTAATTGTAATGGAGAGAAATTCCGTGATAAATATAAGGATGTTGCGAGAAATATGCATGTATGTAAAATTCAAATTGATTTTCAACAGTCATTAGTTTATCAGAAGGGGCAGAGAAATATTTTAAGAATGTCTAGTTATTTAATGTTTGATTAAGAAGTTAAGGGAAAAACAGCTGTCTTATTAACTCATTATTCCGCTAAATCAGCCGTGAATTTGTCTGAATTTAAAGCTTAAAATTACTAAAAGTGACATATCTGTTGGTATTGTCTAAGAGCATATACTTGAATTTTGATTAGGCGATCTTGGAATTGGGTAAGTAATCGGAAGATGGATGTGTTGTTCACTCTACTGCTAGGTACGGACAACAAATTGAGGAACTGATAAGGCTATTGCAATATTCCATTTTAATATGATTTTAAAGAGTTTAGTATGCTACAGGCGTGTTTGCAGAGAGTATGTTGGCCCTGCCTATGTATTTGTATTTTAATATATAATGTTGAACATGCTCATGGAAGACGACAAGGGATGTATGGCAGTGAATGCAGACAAGTAAGAAGGAGATAGTTAGCTATTCATATCAGTCTGCAATTGGGTCTATAAGGCAAGAGAGGGACGGGCGTCTGGTGTGATTGCATGCAAGTGTATGTGTATGTATATTAGAAGTCAGAGAGATATATATAGGACTGCAAAATAACCATCTCACCATCCTGAGATATACCAAAATGGTGTTAAATCGTCATAAATAAGACACATAAATTCCCTATTTGGTAGCCACGAACTCACCCCGATCAACAAGAACAATGCACACAGTATTTAAATAATGAATAAATAACGCAGCGCAAGATGGCGGAAGAGACTCTCACAGACGTTGTTCACTTCGTGTCGAGCTCCAGAATCCAGTAAATAATTTATCCAATTCAGTCAATCAATCAATTAAATCCAAATCTCAATGGTTAACTCTCCGTTTTTTCATATATTTTAATTTATTTAAGTATTATTTATTCAAGTATGTTGGAATTTTTTATCTATGCAATTAAGTACGACTTGTCTGCACAGCAATCAAAAATGTGTATGCCAATGAAAGACAAGAGAATTGGTGAACGCACTACTAACAGTTGCTGATTTATCGATTTATCGGACAAGGTAGAAGCGAATTTTTTGTTGGATATTTATTCTTTTTTAAGAATGAATAAATGAATGCAAATTGGTTAATTGTAATGGAGAGAAATTCCGTGATAAATATAAGGATGTTGCGAGAAATATGCATGTATGTAAAATTCAAATTGATTTTCAACAGTCATTAGTTTATCAGAAGGGGCAGAGAAATATTTTAAGAATGTCTAGTTATTTAATGTTTGATTAAGAAGTTAAGGGAAAAACAGCTGTCTTATTAACTCATTATTCCGCTAAATCAGCCGTGAATTTGTCTGAATTTAAAGCTTAAAATTACTAAAAGTGACATATCTGTTGGTATTGTCTAAGAGCATATACTTGAATTTTGATTAGGCGATCTTGGAATTGGGTAAGTAATCGGAAGATGGATGTGTTGTTCACTCTACTGCTAGGTACGGACAACAAATTGAGGAACTGATAAGGCTATTGCAATATTCCATTTTAATATGATTTTAAAGAGTTTAGTATGCTACAGGCGTGTTTGCAGAGAGTATGTTGGCCCTGCCTATGTATTTGTATTTTAATATATAATGTTGAACATGCTCATGGAAGACGACAAGGGATGTATGGCAGTGAATGCAGACAAGTAAGAAGGAGATAGTTAGCTATTCATATCAGTCTGCAATTGGGTCTATAAGGCAAGAGAGGGACGGGCGTCTGGTGTGATTGCATGCAAGTGTATGTGTATGTATATTAGAAGTCAGAGAGATATATATAGGACTGCAAAATAACCATCTCACCATCCTGAGATATACCAAAATGGTGTTAAATCGTCATAAATAAGACACATAAATTCCCTATTTGGTAGCCACGAACTCACCCCGATCAACAAGAACAATGCACACAGTATTTAAATAATGAATAAATAACGCAGCGCAAGATGGCGGAAGAGACTCTCACAGACGTTGTTCACTTCGTGTCGAGCTCCAGAATCCAGTAAATAATTTATCCAATTCAGTCAATCAATCAATTAAATCCAAATCTCAATGGTTAACTCTCCGTTTTTTCATATATTTTAATTTATTTAAGTATTATTTATTCAAGTATGTTGGAATTTTTTATCTATGCAATTAAGTACGACTTGTCTGCACAGCAATCAAAAATGTGTATGCCAATGAAAGACAAGAGAATTGGTGAACGCACTACTAACAGTTGCTGATTTATCGATTTATCGGACAAGGTAGAAGCGAATTTTTTTGTTGGATATTTATTCTTTTTTAAGAATGAATAAATGAATGCAAATTGGTTAATTGTAATGGAGAGAAATTCCGTGATAAATATAAGGATGTTGCGAGAAATATGCATGTATGTAAAATTCAAATTGATTTTCAACAGTCATTAGTTTATCAGAAGGGGCAGAGAAATATTTTAAGAATGTCTAGTTATTTAATGTTTGATTAAGAAGTTAAGGGAAAAACAGCTGTCTTATTAACTCATTATTCCGCTAAATCAGCCGTGAATTTGTCTGAATTTAAAGCTTAAAATTACTAAAAGTGACATATCTGTTGGTATTGTCTAAGAGCATATACTTGAATTTTGATTAGGCGATCTTGGAATTGGGTAAGTAATCGGAAGATGGATGTGTTGTTCACTCTACTGCTAGGTACGGACAACAAATTGAGGAACTGATAAGGCTATTGCAATATTCCATTTTAATATGATTTTAAAGAGTTTAGTATGCTACAGGCGTGTTTGCAGAGAGTATGTTGGCCCTGCCTATGTATTTGTATTTTAATATATAATGTTGAACATGCTCATGGAAGACGACAAGGGATGTATGGCAGTGAATGCAGACAAGTAAGAAGGAGATAGTTAGCTATTCATATCAGTCTGCAATTGGGTCTATAAGGCAAGAGAGGGACGGGCGTCTGGTGTGATTGCATGCAAGTGTATGTGTATGTATATTAGAAGTCAGAGAGATATATATAGGACTGCAAAATAACCATCTCACCATCCTGAGATATACCAAAATGGTGTTAAATCGTCATAAATAAGACACATAAATTCCCTATTTGGTAGCCACGAACTCACCCCGATCAACAAGAACAATGCACACAGTATTTAAATAATGAATAAATAACGCAGCGCAAGATGGCGGAAGAGACTCTCACAGACGTTGTTCACTTTGTGTCGAGATCCAGAATCCAGTAAATAATGTATCCAATCCAGTCAATCAATCAATTAAATCCAAATCTCAATGGTTAACACTCCGTTTTTTCATATATTTTAATTTATTTAAGTATTATTTATTCAAGTATGTTGGAATTTTTTATCTATGCAATTAAGTACGACTTGTCTGCACAGCAATCAAAAATGTGTATGCCAATGAAAGACAAGAGAATTGGTGAACGCACTACTAACAGTTGCTGATTTATCGATTTATCGGACAAGGTAGAAGCGAATTTTTTGTTGGATATTTATTCTTTTTTAAGAATGAATAAATGAATGCAAATTGGTTAATTGTAATGGAGAGAAATTCCGTGATAAATATAAGGATGTTGCGAGAAATATGCATGTATGTAAAATTCAAATTGATTTTCAACAGTCATTAGTTTATCAGAAGGGGCAGAGAAATATTTTAAGAATGTCTAGTTATTTAATGTTTGATTAAGAAGTTAAGGGAAAAACAGCTGTCTTATTAACTCATTATTCCGCTAAATCAGCCGTGAATTTGTCTGAATTTAAAGCTTAAAATTACTAAAAGTGACATATCTGTTGGTATTGTCTAAGAGCATATACTTGAATTTTGATTAGGCGATCTTGGAATTGGGTAAGTAATCGGAAGATGGATGTGTTGTTCACTCTACTGCTAGGTACGGACAACAAATTGAGGAACTGATAAGGCTATTGCAATATTCCATTTTAATATGATTTTAAAGAGTTTAGTATGCTACAGGCGTGTTTGCAGAGAGTATGTTGGCCCTGCCTATGTATTTGTATTTTAATATATAATGTTGTACATGCTCATGGTAGACGACAAGGGATGTATGGCAGTGAATGCAGACAAGTAAGAAGGAGATAGTTAGCTATTCATATCAGTCTGCAATTGGGTCTATAAGGCAAGAGAGGGACGGGCGTCTGGTGTGATTGCATGCAAGTGTATGTGTATGTATATTAGAAGTCAGAGAGATATATATAGGACTGCAAAATAACCATCTCACCATCCTGAGATATACCAAAATGGTGTTAAATCGTCATAAATAAGACACATAAATTCCCTATTTGGTAGCCACGAACTCACCCCGATCAACAAGAACAATGCACACAGTATTTAAATAATGAATAAATAACGCAGCGCAAGATGGCGGAAGAGACTCTCACAGACGTTGTTCACTTCGTGTCGAGCTCCAGAATCCAGTAAATAATTTATCCAATTCAGTCAATCAATCAATTAAATCCAAATCTCAATGGTTAACTCTCCGTTTTTTCATATATTTTAATTTATTTAAGTATTATTTATTCAAGTATGTTGGAATTTTTTATCTATGCAATTAAGTACGACTTGTCTGCACAGCAATCAAAAATGTGTATGCCAATGAAAGACAAGAGAATTGGTGAACGCACTACTAACAGTTGCTGATTTATCGATTTATCGGACAAGGTAGAAGCGAATTTTTTGTTGGATATTTATTCTTTTTTAAGAATGAATAAATGAATGCAAATTGGTTAATTGTAATGGAGAGAAATTCCGTGATAAATATAAGGATGTTGCGAGAAATATGCATGTATGTAAAATTCAAATTGATTTTCAACAGTCATTAGTTTATCAGAAGGGGCAGAGAAATATTTTAAGAATGTCTAGTTATTTAATGTTTGATTAAGAAGTTAAGGGAAAAACAGCTGTCTTATTAACTCATTATTCCGCTAAATCAGCCGTGAATTTGTCTGAATTTAAAGCTTAAAATTACTAAAAGTGACATATCTGTTGGTATTGTCTAAGAGCATATACTTGAATTTTGATTAGGCGATCTTGGAATTGGGTAAGTAATCGGAAGATGGATGTGTTGTTCACTCTACTGCTAGGTACGGACAACAAATTGAGGAACTGATAAGGCTATTGCAATATTCCATTTTAATATGATTTTAAAGAGTTTAGTATGCTACAGGCGTGTTTGCAGAGAGTATGTTGGCCCTGCCTATGTATTTGTATTTTAATATATAATGTTGAACATGCTCATGGAAGACGACAAGGGATGTATGGCAGTGAATGCAGACAAGTAAGAAGGAGATAGTTAGCTATTCATATCAGTCTGCAATTGGGTCTATAAGGCAAGAGAGGGACGGGCGTCTGGTGTGATTGCATGCAAGTGTATGTGTATGTATATTAGAAGTCAGAGAGATATATATAGGACTGCAAAATAACCATCTCACCATCCTGAGATATACCAAAATGGTGTTAAATCGTCATAAATAAGACACATAAATTCCCTATTTGGTAGCCACGAACTCACCCCGATCAACAAGAACAATGCACACAGTATTTAAATAATGAATAAATAACGCAGCGCAAGATGGCGGAAGAGACTCTCACAGACGTTGTTCACTTCGTGTCGAGCTCCAGAATCCAGTAAATAATTTATCCAATTCAGTCAATCAATCAATTAAATCCAAATCTCAATGGTTAACTCTCCGTTTTTTCATATATTTTAATTTATTTAAGTATTATTTATTCAAGTATGTTGGAATTTTTTATCTATGCAATTAAGTACGACTTGTCTGCACAGCAATCAAAAATGTGTATGCCAATGAAAGACAAGAGAATTGGTGAACGCACTACTAACAGTTGCTGATTTATCGATTTATCGGACAAGGTAGAAGCGAATTTTTTGTTGGATATTTATTCTTTTTTAAGAATGAATAAATGAATGCAAATTGGTTAATTGTAATGGAGAGAAATTCCGTGATAATTATAAGGATGTTGCGAGAAATATGCATGTATGTAAAATTCAAATTGATTTTCAACAGTCATTAGTTTATCAGAAGGGGCAGAGAAATATTTTAAGAATGTCTAGTTATTTAATGTTTGATTAAGAAGTTAAGGGAAAAACAGCTGTCTTATTAACTCATTATTCCGCTAAATCAGCCGTGAATTTGTCTGAATTTAAAGCTTAAAATTACTAAAAGTGACATATCTGTTGGTATTGTCTAAGAGCATATACTTGAATTTTGATTAGGCGATCTTGGAATTGGGTAAGTAATCGGAAGATGGATGTGTTGTTCACTCTACTGCTAGGTACGGACAACAAATTGAGGAACTGATAAGGCTATTGCAATATTCCATTTTAATATGATTTTAAAGAGTTTAGTATGCTACAGGCGTGTTTGCAGAGAGTATGTTGGCCCTGCCTATGTATTTGTATTTTAATATATAATGTTGAACATGCTCATGGAAGACGACAAGGGATGTATGGCAGTGAATGCAGACAAGTAAGAAGGAGATAGTTAGCTATTCATATCAGTCTGCAATTGGGTCTATAAGGCAAGAGAGGGACGGGCGTCTGGTGTGATTGCATGCAAGTGTATGTGTATGTATATTAGAAGTCAGAGAGATATATATAGGACTGCAAAATAACCATCTCACCATCCTGAGATATACCAAAATGGTGTTAAATCGTCATAAATAAGACACATAAATTCCCTATTTGGTAGCCACGAACTCACCCCGATCAACAAGAACAATGCACACAGTATTTAAATAATGAATAAATAACGCAGCGCAAGATGGCGGAAGAGACTCTCACAGACGTTGTTCACTTCGTGTCGAGCTCCAGAATCCAGTAAATAATTTATCCAATTCAGTCAATCAATCAATTAAATCCAAATCTCAATGGTTAACTCTCCGTTTTTTCATATATTTTAATTTATTTAAGTATTATTTATTCAAGTATGTTGGAATTTTTTATCTATGCAATTAAGTACGACTTGTCTGCACAGCAATCAAAAATGTGTATGCCAATGAAAGACAAGAGAATTGGTGAACGCACTACTAACAGTTGCTGATTTATCGATTTATCGGACAAGGTAGAAGCGAATTTTTTTAGATATTTTTTTTTTTTTAAAAAAAAAAAAAAAAAAAAAAATAATTATTTATTAAAAAAAAAAACCATATTAAAATTAAAAAAATTAAAAAAAAAAAAAAAATTTTTTAAAAATTAAAATTTTTTTAAAAAATTAATTATTTTAAAAAAAGGGGAAAAAAAATATTTTAATAATAATTAATTATATAATTTAAAAAAAATAATAAAAAAAAAAAACCCTTTTTTTTAAAACCATATTAACAAAAAAAAAAAAAAATATTTTTAAAAAAATAAAAATTAAAAAAATTTAAAAAATAAATTATATTTTATATAAAAAAAAAAAAAAATTAATTTATTATTATTTAATATTTTATTAATTTAATTTTTTTTTTTTTTTTTTTTTTTTTCAATAATCAAATCAGTAAAAGAGATTCGCACAAGTCGATCGCTCAGCTTGCGGAATTCTTTTTTGAATGTATTTATTTGCCCGAGCAGCAATGCGACTGCCCGGCGAGAGATATTCAACACAAGTGCTTATGAATATTACAATTAGTCCTCTTAATTACCTACTTCGGCAACATATAAATGAGTGACTTAAATATAACAACAAATTGAGTTTAAAATTTTGAAACATGGCGGGCAAAGGTGACTTAACATAGGCCAGATTGAGATCATTTAACATTTTAACATAGAACATAACATTAACAGAATTACTCAAAAAGCATGCTTAAAAGTCTGGCAGCCCTTGTAATGCAATAAGGTAGCTAAAAGTGACATTCACACAAAATAAAACTTGCATAAAAACGTGAACAGATCAAAAGGTAAATATCACCCGAAATTACTTAAAAAAAAACTATTAAATTAAATAAATTAAATAAATATTATTTTATATTGCAGCATAAAAGGATCACAGAATTTGGCATTCATCCAGGAGAGAAGTGCAGCGCACATAGGCATGATCGCCCATGCGATAAAAGCAGCATTGGCATGTGTGGCTGCAGCGACGTCGGCATCGGCAGCGGCCATTGCAATTTTGCCGTCTGCCGGTGCAATTTGGAGTCGCTGAATTTCATCATTTGGAACGCTGGATTGGGTTCGGAATTGATGCACGCCGATAGCTGGGACCCAGATCTTCCAGTTGAGACACTTCTGGGCCCGATCGGTCGCCATTTGGAGAAACTGCAGCCGTGTCTGTATTTGCAATTGCGGCGCATGTGCCGATTTGCATGCAAGCGCGTATGCCTGCACGCACGTCTGTGTATTTCTTCTGGCGGTCGCGTGCCGTGTTGGAACCATTGTCGGTGTGTTTGGAGAGTAATCGACGACAGGAAAGTATACCAATTGGAGTCTCTGTTACGTCTTAGGTGATAATTAAGTTTAAATACAAGTCTCTGTGAAGTGAAAAGAAACGGCGAACTGGTTAAAAGGAAATTGTGTACGTTTACCAAATAATAAGCCGCAAACATAGGCCAGCATATAAACGAGGTTGTTGTTGTTCTTTTTGTTGCTGCTGACAGTTTGTTGTTGCTGTTGGTGCAGGTACGTTGTGCTGTAGATTTCGCACGCAAAGTGTGCAAAGTGTTAGTGGCATTATTAATGTTCGCCACATCGTCATTAACGCCTTCGTTGCATTCGCCGTCATCTTGTAGACCACGATTGTCGTCACCATTGTCATTAAAGTTGTTGTTCTCGCTGTCATCGTCGTCAATTAAATCGCGTTCTAGTTGTCTTTGTACAGAAGCTAGGCCTTGTTCTAGCAATTGTTGTGGTGATTGTGGTTGCTGCTGCTGTAATTGTGTTGACTCTGTGATTGGGACTGCGTCTTTAGTTGAGACTATAGTCTGCAGTGGAGCTGTAGCTGGGGTTATAGCTTGCACTGTAACCAAATCTGTAGCTGGATTTGTCACCGGATCTCCCTCGTAATCGGGTATTATGATGCGTTGTATCGATAGTGGCTGTCCGAACATTAATGCAACAACTATGTCTTTAGGTGTTCGTCCGCTATTGTAGCGTCTTCTTAGCTCATTAATCATCTGTTCACAGAATCTAGAGGGGTTTGGATTCCTCATATTATCCAGATGTATTTGCTGCAATTTCTGCCTATGGAGTTCAGCCAGCATCCTTTGTCTCTCTTTTTCTAATTCCTCCTCTTCAATGCGCAATAAAGTCGGAAGCATATCCTCGTTTTGTTGTTGTTGCAGCAGTAGTTGCTGGTGTCGAGTTTGCGGTTGCAAAGGGCTAATACAATTGTTGAATTGTTTTGTATATCGCGGTCTTTGCAGTCGCTGCGGCTCATAGGCGTGTAATATTAATTTTCTCGCCTCGGGATTTACATGTATGGCCAGACTATGTGCGAAACGCTGGCTAGCTTCCATAAATAATTCGTCAACTGTACTGATTGAAAACGTTCCTCTAATGACTTCGTTGCGTGTATATCTGTTTGCTTTAATTGAGTTGCGTATAATCTTGTTCTGAAGTCCCTGTATACGATTTATCTGCGTTTCTGACGTTAAAGCGCCCCAAACGGGCAATGCATATAACCAAATTGGCATAATTAATTGCTTAATAATAATAATTTTGCATTCGGTATCTAATCGGCTGCTTGGCCCCAACAACCATTCTAATTTGGCAGCTCTAGCTCTTAATTTCATGCGTAGTTGTGTAATATGTGATGTGAGAGTGAGTTTCTTGTCCAAAATGACTCCAAGGTACGTGTGTTTATTTATGTTTGGGATAAGTTGTTCGTCAATTTTGAGAGATAGTTCATTATTGTTAGTCAGATTACGCATCGTATAAATAACATGTCCAGTTTTTTTACATTAATGTTGATGCACCATTTTTTGGCCCACTTCATGAAACAACATAAATATTGACTATTATGACAGACAGCAGTGGAGGGGGAATCATTTGCACTCATAATAACCGTGTCGTCCGCATACGTTGATAGTAGCATGTGTTTTGGTTCTTCATAGTCAATAGCGTGTCTGTTAGTGCTTAAAATTGTATTATTTGTGTTCAAAGTATCTGGTAGTGGCATGTCAGAAGCATAAATCGTATATAATATTGGACCCAGTACACTTCCCTGAGGAACTCCAGCCAATATTTTACCCGTTCTCGAAATAATCCCATCATTTGTACAAGAGCCGACACAAAAAGTCCGATCAGTCAGATAGCTCTCTAAGATTCTATACAAATTTATTGGCAGCAATTTAATCAATTTAAGTAACAGTCCCTCGTGCCAAACACGATCAAATGCCTCAGATATGTCCAGAAAAACAGCCGAACAGTATTGTTTGCCCTCAAATGCCTTTAATATAAATTGAGTCACACGCGCTAATTGTTGCTCTGTGCCGTGCTCACGTCTAAAGCCAAACTGATAGTTTGGTATGGCTTTGGCAAAGTCATCAACCTCAAAAAGCCGACTCATTAAGAGTTTCTCAAATATTTTCGACAGACTGGAAAGTAGACTTATCGGACGGTATGACGATAGCTCAGACGTAATTTTACCCGGCTTTAGTATCATAGTTATGACTGCATGCTTCCATTTGGCAGGAAAGTGTCCGAAACGTAACATTGCGTTGTATATTAACAGCAGATAAATTAGAGCCTTTTGCGGCAACATTTTAATAATTTTATTGTCTAGACCATCAAGCCCGGGTGATTTGGCCGATTCCAGCGTTGTTATGATTTGCTTCAGTTCGGTCAATGTGATTGGTCTGAATGTAGTGTGTCTGTCAATATTGTCTTGCTCTTTTTGAAGAATAGTCTCATTTCTGTTTTGATTCATTGCTGTCCGTTCGTCAAGTGTATTTGTGTATTTTGGACGGAATCGCTGCTCCAGATGCGCAGCAAATGCCTCAACTTTCTCGCTAGATGTTTTGGTCCATGCAACATGTTGAGACGTAGACGACATAGACGTGGACGAAGACAACAATATTTTAAGCGGCCAGTCTGGCTGTGGTTGTCTTTTGATGCATGAGGTAAGTCTCCATAACTTTTGCATTTGATATCTATCATGCTTGTCAATACGTTCAAATAGCTTATGAAGTTTTTTATTTTTCAACTTTTTCAGCGCTTTGTGTAGACGATTCTGTGCAGCTTTGTACTGACGTTTTGCCGCTATGGTCCGAGTAGCAATCATAATTCGCTTGGCACGTCGCTTATCCTCAAGCAAACTGGCTGTTTGTTCGTCAAGTAGGATTTGAGAATGGCGACGGTGATTACGACGAGGGTAGCCACGATTTTGGTGTTGATTTTGCAGCCTACGGGATGACATGGAACGGGACATAAACAAGTGTTTAGTAGCTGCATCTGTTGCTTCATCAATATTGCGCATGAGTATGTTCAAAGCATCGTCAATATCCAGAGCCGAATGTAACTCAGTGTTGAGATGAATTGATCGTTCCAAATGTGACTGGAAACGACCAATATTTGCACCCGTCGGAAGGATACGCTTTTTTCTTATACACATTTGATCTGTATGCTGTTGCTGTTGTTGCTGCTGGGGTTGTTGGATGCCAATTCCAAGCGACATATAAATTATGAGCGGCAGATGGTCCGAATCCAGATCAACAGAGGATTTAATTTGTAGGCAAGTATGATTTGAAAATCCTTTGTGCACTGCAAAATCAATTGATGACGGTCTTTTTCTTGTGTCATAGGGATAATGTGTAGCACCACCAGTGGCCAGTATATGACAGTCATTCATTTCGTGCATAGCTTTATAAAGTGCTCGTCCACGTTCGCACGATCTATTGTTGCCCCACCACGCATGTTTGGCATTCCAATCGCCGCATAACAAAAACTTTGACGAGGAGGAAGAACCAGCTTTTTCAAAATATTTAAATAATTTTGTGAAGTGTTCATGCGTCCATTTGTGGGCGGGTGGACAATATATTGCACCAATAATAATGCCATTTTTGTTATCGCTTCCATTTTCTTTCCCAGCTCCCGTGAAGACGATAATTGATGAGCTCTGCAGATATGTTTCGCATATGGGATCCAAAGCGCTATGGCTGATGTCGTTGCGGACCAACAATGCAACTCCGCCGCTACGCTTTCTGCCCGGACTTGCGGCTATATGCGTCTGATATTTATCAAAAACTAAGGTATTTATATTGTTTTTGCTTAGTCGTGTTTCAATAATAATCATAATATCTATTTCATTTTTTCCAGGTATATGGCTACTTCATTCTTTTTATTAGCAACACCACAGGCGTTCCAAAAGGCAATTTTAAAAGAGTTGCTATTAATGAGACGGATGCTGTGGGTTGCTCTGGGTTTGGGTTTGTTGGTTGGTGGGGTTCGATACTTGTAGACCTATCCATAATAGTAAGTGTCATTGGCTGTTGCTGTTTCCCTAGTTAGTGTAGAGTCTGTCGAAATACTATACGCTTTTGATGTTCGCGTAATATTTGTATTTATATTTGTAAGTCTGATTATAGCTTCGAATAAACTATCCAATTTTGCTTCTAACCTATAGAAAAATTGGGCATTTTGTTCTGGGGCAAGTGGAATTGTATTTGTGTTTATATTAGCTAAATTATCATTATTGACTGTAACAAGGACTGAGACTGGACTCTTGTTTTGTACGCGCTTTTTTTTTGGAGCGTTTTTTTCTGTTTTTTTTTTTTTTTTTTTTTGTCTTGTGGACGGCGCGCGCGGCGCCTTCGAGTACTCTGGTTGTCTTTCGTGCTTGGATTTTGCCCGAAAGACTGTGTTTGCCATCGCCTACTAATTAGTGGTCCACGCAAACAGGGCCAACTGAGCCCCCGAAGTTTCCTATTTCAAATCAGCATGGCCTTATAACATACGATTTGAATTAGAAAACCCCCAGCTCGTAAATCTATCCCAGACCGAGCATTGGAAAGTGAAGGTAGAAACAGATATGATGGAGGGCTTTGGTCAATCCGCAGTAGCTGAACTTTTAGTATTTTGGCGACATCAGAATAGCAACAAGTCAGAGCACTACAGAGAGACCTATTACCAACCAACACACTCCTTCTCCTTGTGCATCAAAGCGAGTACAATTTAACTCATGTACTTGACTTTATAGGTTTGAATTGTTTTGTTTAATTTCAATTCATAGTTTTTTTTTTTTTTTTGGTGTCGTGTGACCTGTTAACTTAGGTTCCCGACTGTTAGTAGCTAGTAATTTGTTTAGTTTTTAGTTTGATTTATTAGTTAGTTTTTTATCAAGGTTGTATAGCTCCAACCTGATAATATATCTACTTGGGGTTACATTGTTAGGTTGTTATGTTATAAGGTTTACTAAGCACGCGTGAAGGCTTTGTTCATTCGTCCCAGGTATCCAACACTACAGCATTTTGGTTACTTCAGAATTTCAACAGTTCGGAGATCACTGGAAAGAAGCCCATTGCCGACCAGACATGCCTGCTTACCTTAGTGAGTTTGAAAAGAAGATGTGTAATTAGATAGGTTCACATTTAAGAGGGAAACCCAGAGGACTTTCACATGAAGCGAGTTGAATCAGTGCGTACTAAGGGATTCCTTCTAAATATGCTGGTTAGTGGGGAGAGTTTTATTGTTACATTGTGTGTGTTATCCAGTACCTTGAGCTTTTTGGAGAGATTTTATAATGAAAATTGTTGATGAGTTGCCTATTAACTTTGGAACTTGAACAATAGTCTTTTGTTAATTTATGAGAAATGACAAAGATTTAGGGTCATTATAGATTTTATTTTATTATTATTATTAGTTTTGTTATATAGTTGTTGTTGTGATAGTAAGAGGGCAGAAAATAACTTTTTTTGCTTCTTTTTTATGATTATTTTATTGTGCATTATTTATTTCTATTTCTATGCATTGTTTATTTAAGTGAGTTGATAGGCATCTGAGAGCCGTTAACCGCTCAGTCAGTTGTTTTACAGGTGATATGTCTGCAGACTTGTAAGTAGATTTGTTTGATTTGGGACAGTAGGGTAGTATAGCATATAACAGCTTATTAGTGGTGTTATTTACGTGCTGCTTCATATGTTCCTCCTGGTCGAGGTGGAGCTCAGGGTAATAAGTCGCGTAGGTACTTAAGCACCTGTAGTTTCCATACTTTTGGGATTTTTATTTTTATATGTATTTGTGAGGAAATTGTTCTTATTCCCGTATTGTGTTAATGAGCTGAATCACGGGTAGGATGCGGTCGAATTTCCAGAATGTATAACGTTTTTCGGACGTTATTGTTGTATCTTATTGAGTTTATTGATTTGTTTTGAGTTTTGTAGGTAGTGGGACAGTCTTACTCAAATGAATCTAGGAAAACTACTTGAAAGCCTCGAGATGCTGTGCGTCTGGAGCATGGTTCTGATAAGAGTTAATATATAGATTAAGGGGCGTGAACTTGGTTCATACAAAATGGTCTTTAAGCTTGATGGTCGAGCACTTAGGATTTGGGAGAGTTATGAAGGACTCCTTCTCAAGTAAGTAATTTATCTGTTTAGACTGTCTTTAGTGTATTGAGTTTTGGACAGTTGTGTTTATGTTAAATCAAGATTGTTACTCCGTCATGATTCTGGCGATGCCGCAGGTACTGAACAGTTGGAGTGTTGAACTTTCAGATGTTGGGCATTATTTATTCTAATTATAAAGAGATTGATTTATGACTTATGATTGCTGCATAGAGAAGAAGTGAAACTTTATTATTGTTTGATATTGTCATTTAATAATTAAACTATTTTAAAAGAGCATAGTTTACTCATTAGGTTGGATTAAATATGTTGGTAAAGTTATTATATTAATAGTATGTAGGGGCAAATACTTATCCTTTGTGTTGTTGTTGCTGTTGAGAATTCGTAAATATGTTTAAGTTTATTTATAATCGGTTGGCCGATATTGGGGTGTCTAATTAATCGGTTGACCGAAAGTATTGTATTGTATGGATTAATTAATATGTGGATATTGGGAGGCTTAGAGATAATGATGATGTGTGGGTTGAGTTTTATAAGGTATTTTATTAGAATAAATTTGTTCGAGTAAGTTATGTGGTACAGTATTTTAAGTACAGAGTTAATATTTCTTATCTTATTTCCTGACTTGATGCTGCTTGTTTGTATGCCGGGCATCCTTTGAAGATAGCGACATGGTTTCCGTTGCAATTGGCGCATTTTCCGTTTACAGATCTTGGTTTTGTACAAATATTAGGGGGATGTGGACCAGCACATTTGAAGCAAGTAAAAATTTGACTTGGGCAATCTTTATACAGGTGATCGAATTTAAGGCATTTGCGGCATTGATAAGCTGTTTTATATTCTTTTGGTTTTTCTATTTTGATCTTGTAAGTTCCTAGTTTATTGATTTTAAAAACCTCAGCATTATTGGGTTTTTTTATTAAATCTATTTTAAAGGAGCTAGTAGGGAGTTTAGAGAATTTTCCTATTATATTTATTATATGGGAAGTGTTGTGGCCTAGTAATTCTAGTTGTGTTGAGATCCAGTTTTTTGGAACTGTGTGGTGTAGACCTTTGATAATAATTTGGAATTTGGCTCCTGATTTATTTTGAGATTGGAAGTTGATTTGGAGTTCATTGAGGAGTATGATGAGATCGGTTTGTTTACTGCTCTCTAGGCATTGTATACGTATGCCGTTATCATAAGTTATACTGGTGGTGAAGGAATTGGAGCCTAAGCGTTCCTCTATTTTTTCTACGAGATTATTGGCATCTTTAATGTCCTTGATCGTTATGTGAGGTATTTTGGCTGGGTGGATTTGGTCACTATCATTAGGGCTTTCAGGGTTGCTTTCGTTGGTTGTAGAGTAAGGAGAGATACTTCTGTCCGAGAATGATGTTGCTTTATCTTCGTAAGTTTGGTTGAGTCCAAGTGTAGCTGGTGTTCTATAGACTGGAGTGGATAAGAGTCTTTCCATATTTTCTCTGGCTGATTTGGTTTCTTGTTTAATTGTTGCAAGAGCTCTTTCCTGGTCTTTAGTTAGTTTCTTTTTATGGGCTGGTCTGTAGTTTTCAGCTGATATTTGGATGTCATCTTGGTGGTGGTTAATGGTTTCAGTAGAGGATTGGGCCTCGTGAGCTTTTTTGCGTTTGGTAAACATCTTTATTTTAGAGAGCGCTGTGAATTATGTCTGGAGAGAATGAGTATGGTAAGTTGGTGTTGACATGTAAGCTTAATTCTTATGTTTTGTAGTTATAATAGGTAAGTTATTAAATTGGTGATTGTAGGTAGTGGTTATAAATTGGTATTCCGACATTTGTTCACATACACTATGATCAAGACATTAGTCTGTCAAGTGTCAGAGCTGTTTTGTGCATTTTAGTTAGTTTATTTGATTTGATTACTGTTTCCAGTTAATTTGGTGATTTTCTTGGAGTTCAGTATGAGTGTTATATCGCAGGGATGTGTGTCTTAGGCTGTTCTTGCGCATGTGTTTACGATCGAGGCGGTTTGAGAAGAGAAAGGGGGGACTCGGCATATATTACAGTGTGAGAGGGTTAATTTATACTTAGGCCATTTATATTTTGAGTAATTTAGTGTCTTTCCTTTTTTAAGGAAAAAGCTGATATATTAGGACTAAGGAGATTGAGTTTTGGTTAGAATTTATATTTTTGTTCCTCCAACATTAGAGTTAAATTGTGTCTAAATAAAGTAACGACATTTGTGTTTTTGAGTTGAGTGAATATATTTATTGAGTGATAAATTTGTATATTTTTATATTTAACTGGTGATTTTCTTGGAGTTCAGTATGAGTGTTATATCGCAGGGATGTGTGTCTTAGGCTGTTCTTGCGCATGTGTTTACGATCGAGGCGGTTTGAGAAGAGAAAGGGGGACTCGGCATATATTACAATGTGAGAGGGTTAATTTATACTTAGGCCAATTATATTTTGAGTAATTTAGTGTCTTTTCTTTTTTTTTTTTTTTTTTTAAGGAAAAAGCTGATATATTAGTACTAAGGAGATTGAGTTTTGGTTAGATTATATGCGGAACAGTAGCTTTGTTGTTCCTACATTAGAGTTAAATTGTATCTAAATAAAGTAACGACATTTGTGTTTTTGAGTTGAGTGAATACATTTATTGAGTGATAATTTTGTATATTTTTAGATTTAACTGAATGTACTTATTTCTAAGTTTTATGAGGTAATTGTTTGGGTAGTTTAGATAATTGAGCAATAATAATGATGTTCTCTTGATATTATATATTTTAAATTTATTATTTAGTTGGTTTGGGCTGTGATATTATCTATGAAGATTGTTGATTTTGAGACTTGTAGCTTATTGTGTATTTGGAGGGATATATCTGTTACCCGTCAGTTTCTGCTGTGGTCGATATGAGTGTTGAGAGAGTACTTGCAAAACTGAGTTGTTTTGAGGGGGATTCTGTTGTGAGAGAGCTGTATCAATCTCCGTTTTGTAATTTGCGATGCTTCTGTCCATACCCCGTAGCTGGGATTCTAGCTTGTTTATATCGTATTTTAGTTTCCTGAGTTCGAAATATGCCCTATCGAAATGGCTAATATGGTTTTCTCCTCTATTTTGTTGTTCTTCGTTTGGTAATTTATCATATAGGATATTGAGTTGATGTCGTATTGCTAGCTTCTGTATTTCTAACGTCGAGATGCGTTGTTGGTTAAGGGGTATACTGATCATTGGGGCCGTTGGGCTACCTGGGGGGCCCCACCGGCCTTCTCTGGCCAATTGAAGTGGTCTGATGTGTTTTCGAACTTGTTCAGAGTATCTGTTTCTGTGAAGTCGATGTGGTGCATACATGTCAGAGAAAAGTCTTTTAACTTCAGTGTTTTGGTGGAGGCTTAGTTTGCTGGCTAGTTTGGCAGATTGGGTGTCATAGAGGGCTTCAACTGTCTTGACATTTAGGGTATTATGTATGTCTGTATTTCTAGTTAGAGGAGGAGGATTGGCTATCATTCTAAGTGTGGTGTTTTGAAATGTAGTGATCTTGTTGAATTGTGTGTCACTAGTGAGGGAGCCCCATACTGGTAAGGCGTACTGCCAAATAGGGGCTACAAGTTGTTTGTAAAGAAGGGTTTTGGTTTCAGTCGGGAGTTTGCTCTTATCATTGATTAACCATTGAAGTTGTGAGCGACGGGATTTTAATTTTGTGACCAGAGCACATGAGTGTTTGCAAAAATTTAGTTTTTTGTCAAGAACAACACCTAGGTATGTATGAGAGTCTTTGTTTTTTGTGTATTCATTCATGAGTTTTGGAGATTTTCTCATGGGGAGAGGATATTGGTAGTATTCTTCTCTAAGCGTATACATAACATGGGCAGTTTTACTAGTATTAATTTTGATGCACCATTTATTGGTCCAAGTTATGAGAGCGTTGAGGAGAGTTTCGACTTGCTCTATAGCAGTTTCAGAAGAGCTGTTTGCTGACATAATAACTGTATCGTCGGCATACGTGGCTATAAGTGAGGGTGAGTTAAAGGTGCTGTATGCAAGAAAGGTATTGGGTGCAGGTAGGTCTGAAGTGTATATTGTGTAAAGTATTGGTCCTAAGACGCTACCTTGTGGTACGCCGGCAAGAATGTTTTTTGGAGTGGATAGAACTCCTTGTTGACATTCTACCCTGAAAGTACGATTTGTGAGGTAGTTTTTAACTAGGATATACAGTGTATTTGGTAGTATTGATTTTAGTTTGTAAAAGAGTCCCTGGTGCCAAACTCTGTCAAATGCTTCTTGAATGTCTATGAAGACTGCTGAGCAGTATAGATTTTTTTCATAAGATTTAAGGATGAATTGGGTAACTCTGGTTAGTTGTTGTTCAGTATTATGTTCGTATCTAAATCCGAATTGGTGGTTTGGGATGGCTTTGATAAAAGATGGGCATTCAAACATTCTTTTAAGTAAGAGTCTCTCTAATATTTTTGAGAAACCAGAGAGTAAGCATATGGGTCTGTACGAGTTCAGTTCATCTGGAGATTTTCCGGGTTTAGGAATCATTGTGACGATTGCCATTTTCCATTGTTGTGGAAAATGTCCATACTGGATAGCTCTGTTGAAGATCATATTTAGATAGAGTAGGGCAGAGTCAGGGAGAACTTTAATTATTTTATTGTTTATTTTATCTTGCCCAGGGGCTTTGTTGTTGTCGAGGTTTTTAATTTGGATTTTAATTTCTGTGAGTGATATTGGTTTGAATTGTGGGGGAGAGTCTATTGGATCGTTGGCTATATTTTCAGATATTGATTGTCTTTCGCAGTGTGTATTTAGGAAGTTTGGTCTGAACCTGAGCTCCAAGTGTTCTGCGAATGCTTCTGCTTTTTCCTGCCTGGTTTTGCACCATTGGCTAAGATTGTTTGTACTGCTACTTTCTGGTTCAGAGTCAGGGTCAGAATTTGGATGTGAGTTAGGGAGAGATGTGGAAGTTTGGTTTGGATCTTTGTGCTTTCTGACTGGAAGGTTTGGCTTTGTTGATCTTTTTATTTGTTTAGTGAATTTCCATAGTTTTTGCATACTATATCTATCTTTTTGGTTGATTGTTGAGAGTGTTTTATTTAAATAGTTGGCTTTTTTAATTTTAAGGGCTCTATTAAGTTGATTTGATATTCTTTTGTGTTGTCTTTTTGCTTCACGAGGTGGTAAATTTTGACGGTTATATCTATATCTTCTTTTTAAAGTGATGAGGTCTCTTATTCTTTGATTTGGGGTATGATATCTCCTAAATCTACTTTGGGGGGGAGTATTGATATTACAATTAGCTGCATATTCGATTGCTTGATGGATATTTTTGGTGAGAATATCAACTGCATCCTCTATATCATGGCTTGATGAGATTTCTGTGTTAAGGTGTATGTTACGATTAAGCCAATTTTGGAATCTAAGTATATTAGCGTTATCTATTTTAAGTGTGGTTTTAGGAGGTAGGACAGCTGGTTTATCTAGTAAGTTGATAAGAAGGGGGATATGATCTGATCCTAACTCAGCTGCTGTAGTTATTTTGAGTTGATTGTGTCTTATTCCTTGGTAAACTGCAAAGTCAATTGCTGAGGGCCGTTTTCGTTGGTCATAAGGGAAGTGGGTTGCTGATCCAGTGGCTAGTATATTGTAGTTGTTGCTTCTTACGCAGTCCATGAGTTCAGTTCCACGGCTGCAAGCTCGTATGTTGCCCCACCAGCTGTGTTTGGCATTCCAATCTCCGGCTATTAGGAAGCGTGGTAGGTAGAGTTTAAAGATTGTTTGGAATGCTTCACTTGAGAGTCCTCTGGTTTGGGTACAATAGACAGCGATTATATTGATGTTGGGCTGATGCTGGATAATGATACTTATTGGAGTGCATTGTATATAATCCGTACAGATTGTGGGTAGTGCTATGTGATCAATTTTTTTGTTAATAATTATAGCCGATCCACCTCTTCTGTGGGAGGAGGGGTGATTTGCAGCATAGATGAAGTAACCATTGATATTTATTGTATCCAGGTCAGAGTCGATTAGGTGCGTTTCTGAGAGCGCTACTATATCTATTTTGTTTTGATAGATGTAGTTTTCCAAGTCTTCTAGTTTGTTTTTGATGCTAGCAGCATTCCAAATTATGATATTTAGTTGATTTTCCTGATTGCTTTCGTTATTTGTTTGATTCTCATTTTCCATTTTGAAGTCCTTTCGGTTGATGCCTCGTTTGTTGAGTTAGTATTTGGTTAGGTTGTTTTAATCTGTAAGATTCATTTTTTAAGAAACAGAGTCTTTATAAGAGTTGGTAATGTAAATTGATTGATAGGGTTAAAGGTGGTTATTTTTGTTACGTATGTAAGAGTGATATTGTTGTCTAAGACTTGTTCTTTGGTTTGATATTATAGGCATCAAATGTTTATTTAATGTTTTTATTAGTTAGTTTATTTAATTATTAATTATTAATTTATTTATGTATGCAGTAACTTGTTGGTTTTGAAGTATGCTGTCTTTTATTATAGTAGACTGGGTGAGGAGAGAGTAAATCGTTGTACCTTGATGATTTGTAGATTATTTTATATTATTTTGTCCATAGTTTTGCTGAGTTAGAGCATAAGTTGATAACCGTTGTAGTGTGGAAATAAGAAAACAGGGTAGGTGTATTCTGTGTTCAAGTAGAGTATTTATTTATTTATGTAATAGATTAATTAAAAGTAAATCCCTTTCCTTAGGATTTAAGTTCTTAAACAACAGGTTTAGTTGTAAGGTTTGTAATATAATATAACATAATATAATATAAGATGAGGTATTATTTATTTATTATTACCATTATTATTGCTTCCCCCATTTTCCATTTAATTTCCTCTTATTCTTTTCCTATTTTTATTCTATTTATTTATTTCCTCTTTCTTTTTTTTTTTTTTTTTTTTTTTTTTTTTTTGTGATGACTTCTCTTCAGGTGTAATGCAAGTGTAGTTCAATTGTAATTTTAATAGTAGTTAATAGTACATATTCCAAGTTTATTGTATGTATAAGGCCTAGTGACCCGTTTGTATTAAGATGATTATTGATAAAGTATAAGATAAAAATAAACGATAAAATAAAAGTTAAAAAAATAAAAATAAAAAGTAAACAAATAAAAGATCAAAATTTGATAAAATAAAATGATATGTAATAACATATAGTTTTGTTTTTGTTTTTGTCATTAGCGAATTAAGAATTAAAGATTAGTTTAGTTTATTCTATTATTATTATTATTATTATTATTATTTATTTTTTTTTTTTTTTTTTTTTTTTTTTATCCCAGAGTTGGATCAGAGGTGGAAGCTGCTGTTGTTTTCTTAAAATTCTCTGGAGCATATAGACTACGACGAGTGCTTATTGGTATCAATATTTTGTTTTTTCCTTCGTAGGTTAGTTGAGACGGAACTGCAGTTTGGTTTTGATCTTCCTTGGGTTCTGGAGTCATTGACGCTGGTTTAATTTGGGTAAGGACCGCTTGTTTATATATGGGGCATCCAGAGTAGGTGGCAACGTGGTTACCGTTACAGTTTACACATTTCCCTGGTATGGTTCTTGGTTTTGTGCAAACGTTGGATATATGTGGGCCGGCACACTTAAAACAGACAAATTGAGGGCTTGGGCAATCTTGGTATAGATGGTCAAATTTTTGGCATTTTCTGCACTGGTAGATTTTTTGGTTTTCTTCTGAGCATACTACTTTAACCCTATATGTTCCTATTGATGTTATTTGCAAAACTTCTTCATTATTGGTTTTTGGGGCGAGTTCTACTCTAAAAGATGAAGTTGGCAGATTTGAGAGGTTGCCCATTATGTTGTTGATAGATATTGCAGTGTGTCCGAGTTTTTCAAGTTGTTGTGATATCCAGGTTTTGGGTATTGAAAAGTGCAGTCCCTTAATTATTATTTTAAAGCTGGTGTTGGTTTTTCGTTGGGTGAGGAAATCGATGTGGAGTTCGTCCAGTAGTAGTATTAATTTTCTTTGCGTATTGCTGTCATGACATTGTAGGCATAGGCCGTTGTTGGCAGTAATGCTGGTGGTGAAGGAGTTGAGTCCTATGATTTCAATTGCTTTTTCTATTATCCTGTTTGCGTCTTTAGTTTTTGGAATTATTACACGCAGGGTGCTAGTGAGCTCAGGCGTGGTTATTTTAAGTGGGCTATTATCCTTGTTTCGTTCAGGGTTCATGAGGAGTGGCCTGTTTAGGGTGTCCATGTTGCTTGTTTTGGTATTGGAGGTGGCATCCTTGTCGCAGACCCTGGAGAGGATATTTGTTAGGGCGCTTGCCCTGGTAGCCAGTTGTTGAGCCATTAAGAGAGCTGCTTCCTGAGTTTCAGGTTTGTAATCTTGGGCGCGATTGGGAGCCTTTGAAGCTTTATTGTCTGCATAGGGGGGATCCCTTGTGGTTGATAGGCCCGTATTTTGTTTGCGCTGCATTTTAGTGGTTCAGAAACACTGCAATTTGATTGAGAGTATATTGGTAAATAGTGTGTTTTGGTAAATAGTTTACATTGGTAAAGAGTTTTGACGGGTAAGTTAAGATAATTTGGTTTTTATATTTGGTTTTTATGATTGGTAGTAGGTAGATTATGGTATTTGTATATGGTTTCAATAGTCAGTGAACCTGGGCAAGATACCCGTGCGTTAAGGTTCGCATACAATAGAAGATGGGTGATACACAAGTGAAGGCTGTTGAGCCTATGCAGTTTTCCTCTAACAAGCAGTATCCAATTTAGTAAGGTTAGAATCCATAATTCATTTGTCCATTGGTTTTGGATGTTTGTTAGTGGGTTTTAGCGTATCTGTTTGGTTTTGAGATTATGAATATGGGTGTGGCATTGTTTATTGATGTGGCATTAGCTTTCTTGCTCGATGGTTGAAGGGGCAGAAAGGTGTTTTAGAAATTGGTTATTATGTGCCTAGTTATTTGGTTCTGTGCAGTACGCTGAGTTGGATCGTCGGCATATTTTGTAAATTCGGGAAGGAGTGAAGCTTAGCTATATATTGTCCGATCGGTTATATTTTGTGTTTTTCATGAAGGTATGGTTGAATACAATGTTTGCTCCATATCTGCTAATGGCAAGAAAATGTTATTTTAGAAGTTGGTCATATAGTTTCTAGTTGTTCTATACTGTACAGAGCACACTGTGTTGCACAAGCACTTTTTATGAAGCTGTAGATGAGTACTATATTTGCTTCATACATACTATTGACGAGGAAACTTTATTTTAGAATTTATCTGCATGATGTTTGTTTGCATTATTTTGTGCGAATTATTTGCTTTATGTAAGTACGCCAAGTGGTGAAAATCTATAATATTTATCGGATCTGGACATACTTGGGCTTAATCGATTCGTTTTAGTTAGCTGAGATAATCTCTTTTGGATGTCTAAGTCGAGAAATTGGTATTTTTGTATGTAATACATATGAAACTGTTGCATTAAAATTTTTGTGAAAGTTTTGCTAAACTGAACAAGTGATATCTCAGAAAGTAATTATCGGATTTGGATGGTTTTGGTCTCGTTAGGCTCGTATTTTAATTGGCAAAAATTTTGCGTTTAGCAATTTTAATTATGTTGAGAATTTATAAGTTTTTACAGGCATGTTTGATGTCAACAAAATTGGTAGCTATAAGAGAGTTTGTGAAAACTTATATGGGCATATCTACTCTATTTGTTATTCGATCTGGATGATGTTATGCTTTTCTAATCAGTTTTATTGATTACTAAAGTCGTTCGTAAATGTCAAAGTTGTATAATCTGTTTTTCAATATTGCTATTTGCTTTGCTAAAATTGGCCGTGTAACAAGCCGCGTTTGATGCTAAAAAACCCCTGAATTATTATTTATCGTATACATTTGAACTGTATATTTGTATGCGGGGACTTGCATATGTATATGAAGAACGGCAGTGTGCGTTTTATTTTTTTTTTTGTAACAATAGCAGACCGAACGAAAGGGGACAGAGAGCTAATCAGATAACAATGGGTATTTGATTTTTTGAGGCGAGAGAGAGAGACGGATATTTGAGGCTTTTAGAAAATGGTATATTTGAATGTATTTGTATTTATATACATACGTAAATATGTTCATACCAATGGTAGAAGAATGTGTTTAAAGTATATAATGTTTATTTGATATTATAAGGACAGAAATAATGGGTATATATTGATGTTAATATGTGTGCAGATTCCTATTCAGGCAAACGCCGACTCACCCCGATCGACAACAACAACACACTCAGCAGTCAAGATTATTTGTATATATTAATAAAGATGGCGGATGGGGCTCCTTTGGGCTTCAGTTCTTTTTCAAATTAAATCCAGCAAAAACAGTTCTTATCCAGTCAATCAATTGAGTCAATCCAGTAAACAATGTTTAATAATGCCGATTTTTCTTATATTTTGATTTTATATTTTTATATGTTTAGAAACTTCCGTACGTTTATGCAACTTGTATTTTTTTTGGGAACAATAAAGATATATATTTATTAACCAATTAATGAATTAACAAAATTTCCGGTGTCTTTTTAGACTCAAAGTTACAATATTATTTTTGACAATTTTTCTTATTAAAATTGCGCGTATCGCGACCGAGTAGAAAAAACACGACCGTACCAATTGGTATCTGACTGGGCTAATGATTGCCTGGTATGAGATCTAATGAGCTCGGACACCAACAAGAGTTACAGAAAATCTATTGGAATCCAACACACTCACCACATTCCAGCACAGGACAATCTTTTACACAGAGCAAGTGTACAGAGAGTGAGAGTCTGAAGAGTGAGAGTGAGAGTGAGAGCGTGAGCGTGAGCGTGAGCGATGCGTGAATGTGAATGCATATGCAAAATGCGAAAAGTCGATCCACACCATGTACAGTCCCGTGAATTAACAGAGACTGCACATAGCATAGAAACAACTATCACATCGCAGCATATGCACACACAGACACACACACACACACCGGCACACAACACACACCCACCCACCCCACCCCCCAACTGCCCATCCCCTGCATCTACTCTGTGCCCTGGAATCTTTATATTCATTTCTATTGATATAGTATCAGTTTTGCTTAGAATACAAATTTGACAAAAATAGATTAAAACATGTGGGAATCTAATTTTTTCTGATACTATTTTAGGGAGTATGTGGCATCAGCTATTATAATATATTAATGCCATAAGCCGTCATTTATATTGACTATATTGTAATAATGAAGCGAGAGAATATTGATATTGATATGGAATGTTATAGCAAAGTTTGTTTGTATTGAACGCAGATTAAGGCGTAACCCGATATATGCCCGCGGCAGAAATGCACGAGTGTGTTGCACAATTAATGCGCGTGTAAAACTTTGCCCGAGACAAACTATAAACAAACAAACAAACAAATTGTTGTCGTTGCTATTGTTTGGCAAATAATTGTTAACATTGAACAATTTGAGACACTATTGCCATGTACAAACGAACACCGCACACTAGCTCCGCAGAAATATACAAAAATATTAAACATACACGAAAATTACATTGTGCCAATCGGGGCGCAAAGAACAAACAAACAATGCTATTATAAAAAGAATGATGCTATTTAAACTACAAAATTAGGAAAGGATATGATGTTATTTTGCCCTGTGCATTCTCTCTTTGTATTTAATTAAAAACACTAGGCAGTTTCCTAACGTAGCGCTAGCCAAGCTAAATAGTCTATATGCATCTGGGGGAAATTAATAAATATGTCCCCATTAAAAATGAATTTGAATTTGAAATATTCAGCACATCAAAAAAAAAGGGTATTTTGCAAAAAACAACAGATATTTCAACTAAATTAAAGCTAAAAACTATTCAAAATTCGCAAATTATGATTATTGATGACTGTTGACTGAATTGCTGATCTCCAGAGATTTGTTGGTGTATGGCTGCCGATGGTGAAGACGCCGAAGGCACCAAACCCTGAATTGCTGCTGCTACTGCTGCCGCTGCATACTCCAACGCTGCTGTCGCTACGATTGATGCTGTTGCTGCTTGTTGTTGTTGTTGCTGCTATTGCTGTTGCTGCTGCATAATGTGTGCATTGGTGCCGACAATCGATGGCAGCCCGAAAAACAAAAGGCTCCAGATTAATGGAAAAATGATGATGATGATGTTGCTCCCGAGATTGCTGATGATGATTTTGATTGCAGCCAAAACTTATTGCTGCTGCAGCTGCTGTTGCATGCTGCTTTCGCGACAATTGATGCTGTTGCTGCTTGCTGGTGCTGTTGCTGTTGCTGCATTATGTTGATTGGCGGTGCAGTCAATCGAGACAGTCCAAAAAGGATAGGCGCTCAGGATTAATTGATGTTTGTTGATGCAACTGCCACTTGCCGCTTGCCACTGATGGTTGCTGCTAGCCGCAAATATGTATGTTGCTGCAATTTTTCGCCGATGTTTAGCATTTAAAAATGCTTTGATTGTAGCTGCTGTTGCTGCTGCTGCTGCTGCATTCAGTTGACTATAGATTGCCAGCTGCTGTTGCTGCTGCTGCTGCTGCATATTGCTGATTATCAACATTTTTGTATTGACAAATACATTTTTTATTGATGATAATGATGACAATTTGTTCTTTAGCGAACAGATTTATTTGCATTAAAAAATGCATTTTTGATATTATATTTACGTTGTTGCTATCACCGCTAATTAAATTTTGTGCGGCGATGTTAGTTTTTGATAATACAAAACAAACAAATGGAAAGCAACAAAAAATTATAATAGTACAAAAATAATAATCATAATGTAAAAAGAAATTAAAAATTAAAAAATTAAAAAGTTGTTACTGTCTCGTATTTTTTAATTGTCCAGTATTGTTGTTGGCATTTAAATAATATATATTTGTATGTAATATATTTTTAAATGGTAAGTATGATAAATGTGTGTCCATATATACATTTTTATTATTTTTTTTTTTTTTTTTTTTATATATATAGGTAATGATAGCAATTCAATGTCTTTTAAACAGTAAGTATGGTAAGTATGCGTCTATATTTATATTTTTATTTATTTATATATATAGTCGATAATTGAATTTTATTTTTAATCATTTTTTGTTTTTAATGGTAAGTATGGTAAGTATTTTTCTATATAAATATATTTATTTGTGATATTTTTATTTATTTATATTTATTTATATATAGGTTATGAAAAAAATTAAAACAATACGAAATGCGCATACAAATTGTATGCAGTGTTTTTGTTTATTGAGAGAATTTTTTACAAAATGGTGGCGAGTTTTTGGTCTCAGCCAATCAAAAGCGACGACACGCCACAAATTTGTATGATTTTAGCGTAGCAGATTAAAAGTATGCTACACCATTAATTGATACAGCGAACTTATTAGTTTGGGGAATTCGACGCAGTCGAATTATTGCTATGCCAAGCTACCCCAGACATAATTCGTTTAATATTATCAAATTCAGACAACAACATGGTCAATTGCTTTTGCTGCATGGTAAAGAGATTTACCAGCGCGGGCAATTGGATGCTGCCATTGGCATTTGCGTCATTTGTGTCATTTGTTGTTGTTGTTGTTGTTGTTGTTGGCGGAATTGCCAATAATGACGACGCGGGCGATGGCAATTCGCCTTCAGCGTCAACAATCATTGCTGAATGCTGCTGCCGTTGTTGTTGTTGTCGTCGTTGAGTTTGTTGTTGTTGTTGTTGTTGCTGATGACAACGATGCTGCTGCTGCTGCTGTGGTGGTGTCTGCAATTTGGCAGAAATGCTAGCAACAACATCATTAGTTGCAACAGCGTTTTGAGTGGTTAATTGTCGTTGTTGTTGTTGCCGCTGTTGTTGCTGCCACTGCCATTGGGGTTGTGGCTGCATCTCAGCAGGCATAGACACAGCAGGTACAACAACATTTGACTGCTTAGGCTGCTTAACAAAACTTTTAAATGAATTTTGAAAGTTTTTCTCGAGCTGCTGTCGCTGCAATTCAACAATTTGCTCTCGATTTGGGGCAGCTCCATTAAATTGTTGTTGCAGACGATGTTGACGCTGCAGCTCAAGGTTTTGAACTTGAACAAATCGTTTGCGAGGATCAAGTGGGACAGAAAATGGCGAGGGCAATGCCGTATTTGCATTCAAAGATGGCGATGTTTCCATCGCCACCAATGGTGCAGCATTTACACTACCCACACCACCGTCACCACTATCGCTGACCCCCCCGACTATATTCATATTGCTTGATGGCAATTTAGCTTCTATGATATGTGCTTGTTTTTGTTTTTGCTTTTTTTTTTATTTGTATTTTTTTTCCCTTGCTGTGATTGTTGTTGTAAATTCGGTTGAACCGAATTTAATAATTGTGTAGAATTATTTTTAATAATTTTATTGCTAGCATTTTGGATGTTGAGAGCCGGTACAGAAGCATTATTTTGCTGCTGCTGACTTTGGAGCGTAGTATTATTTTTTTTTTTGTTACCTCTCGATCTCCTTTGACGCTTTTGGGCAATATTATTATTATTATTGGTTTGTTGTTGTTGTTGTTGTTGCTGTTGTTGCTGCCTTTGTTGCTGTTGTTGTTGCAAATTTGGCAATTGTTGCGGCTTAAGCAATTTTTGATTATTTTTATTCGGCTTTGGTGATTGTTGTTGTTGTTGTTGTTGTCGCTGTCGCAGCTGCCGCTGTTGCTGCGGTTGCTGTTGTTGTTGCTGCTGATGTTGTTGCTGCTGGCGACGACCACGACCACGAACAGCCTGCCGAACAATTGACTGTTTTGGCAAATTTACATTAACCCCCTCTGACTCCATTGCCGAACTCAATAGATCTAGATAGAACGGACAGCCTCTAAAATTGGCTGTGTGATCGCCAAAACAATTTGCACACTTTGCGGGTAAATTTTTTGGCTTCGTACAGCTCATCGTTTGATGCTCAGCCCCACACTTGACACACCTCGGCTTGTGGCTGCAATAGTGTGCAGTGTGGTTGAAAAACTGGCATCGATGACACTGCGGAAGCTTATTTACTTTACGTTTAGGCCATTCAACTTTGACCATAAAGTTGCATAATGTTTTTAATTTCAAAATGCTTCTATTCTGTAATACTGATGTTGCTGGCTGGGGGGCCAGCTCAATAAAGAATAGGTTAGGAAAGAATACGCCAGTGCCAATACGGCTCCGATACGTAGGATTGTATATTGTTCTCACAATATACCCCAGATCAGATAGTTCGCTTTTAATTCGTTGCACATTCGTGCTGGCATGTATGCCACGCACAATGACACGAAATGAGCGATCCGATTGCAACTGATATGTATTATATGTAATGTCATTATCATTTTTAATGGCATGGATAATGTTTCTGTATGTGTCTATTGATTTTGGCAAAATTCTAATGCAATCTATGCCACCAAGTTTGATGGAGAAATCTAAAATTGGTGGATTAAAGCCCTTTAATTTTTAAAAAAAAAACCACAAAAAAATTTTTGCAAAAATATTAAATTCTTTTATTTTTTTTTTTAAAAAAAAATTTTTTTTTTTTTTTTTTTTTTTTTTTTTTTTTTATATATTTTAATAAAAATAATTTTTTTTTCAGTATGGCACGGAAAATGGCTTCACGCTCGCCCTGAACCTTGTCGTAGTCTGAACCAGCAGGCCAGACAGGCTGCAGGAAGAGGAAGAACATGATTTATTCATTCGATATTACATTAACACCTTATTTGAATTCGATAGCGCCAGCATTTACATTCGTATGCCATTTGGCTTAAAAGTGACAAGACCAAGCTTTAGACTTAGTCGCATTCATAAATTTCTTATCGAATTTAGACAACTAGTATATATATAGCAATTTTAAGACTATTTTTAAACTAATATTGTAGTTTATGTGTGCAAATTATTTACATGAATTAAATAATTATAAATGAATAGATGAATGGAAAAATAAAAATAAGAAATGTTTTTACATATAAGTGGCAGATTCAGGTGTGCTGCTCTTAGTTTCATAAATTAGGATTAATGACCAACAATGTTTTTAGATTACTAATCCAGTATGACGTTTAGTTGAAATTTGTTTTTGGTAATTTCCTTGTTTTTGTTTTTTGTTTAGGTTTAAAATCGTACAATTTTGGTGGGCCACGCATTTGTTAGGCAGGCAGTCAGCTGTGTTAGCAGAGCAACCATGCCAGGCGTTGCCACTACTGAAATTAAGGTGACCATAAGCCACTCGTTGTGCTAGTCAGCTGCGCAACACTTGTTTACAATCGAAATCGAAATTCTGAGACAAAAATTTACTTTTTAAAAGTGTAATGAAAAAGAAGAAAACCAACAAGTTGCGAGAACAATCACTTGGTCAATTCGACGGATAGTCGGACCGTCGCACATCGAGGGCGACTCTTCAGCGCGTGGACAAGCATAGGGTGCAGCAGGCAACAGGTATGTGTGTTAAGCAGAGCAATTGTGTAAAACCAATTTTTAATGCTAATTTTTTATGCTTTACAGGACCACCTCTTGGGATCTGGCCATAGCCTCCAATAAAGTTGAATATGCTTGCAATAGTGGTGCAGCACGCTACCGGCACGCTACTCGAATTTACCTCTGCTCCTGATTGCTATTGTTGATGGGCAGTATCTGGTGCTGCCGAATCTCTTGGAAGTGGAGACTGTGTCTGGGAGTTGGAAACAGAATCAACAGTTAAGTTATTACCTGCGTTATTTGTTGTTACTGCGCTATAATTGTTGGATTGACTATTGTTGCTTTCATTTTGTATCGTTGTCAATGGCAAAAGTTGAATCGCGCCGGACGTAGGTGGATCAGCTGGCTGCGCACTCGTTCCGTACACATAATTGGTTGTGCCGCAATCGTTCGCAGGCGTCTGATGAGCATGCCGATCAGTGCCGACTGCTGGTGGTGGTTGTGTAGGCATTATCCGCACCCCGTCATTTTGCCACAGGTAATGAGGGGTGGGTGCGTTAGTAACAGGTAAGGTGCTACCTACCCTTTTTTTTTTAACTGTTCGTGTCAGTATGGCACGGAAAATGGCTTCACGCTCGCCCTGAACCTTGTCGTAGTCTGAACCAGCAGGCCAGACAGGCTGCAGGAAGAGGAAGAACATGATTTATTCATTCGATATTACATTAACACCTTATTTGAATTCGATAGCGCCAGCATTTACATTCGTATGCCATTTGGCTTAAAAGTGACAAGACCAAGCTTTAGACTTAGTCGCATTCATAAATTTCTTATCGAATTTAGACAACTAGTATATATATAGCAATTTTAAGACTATTTTTAAACTAATATTGTAGTTTATGTGTGCAAATTATTTACATGAATTAAATAATTATAAATGAATAGATGAATGGAAAAATAAAAATAAGAAATGTTTTTACATATAAGTGGCAGATTCAGGTGTGCTGCTCTTAGTTTCATAAATTAGGATTAATGACCAACAATGTTTTTAGATTACTAATCCAGTATGACGTTTAGTTGAAATTTGTTTTTGGTAATTTCCTTGTTTTTGTTTTTTGTTTAGGTTTAAAATCGTACAATTTTGGTGGGCCACGCATTTGTTAGGCAGGCAGTCAGCTGTGTTAGCAGAGCAACCATGCCAGGCGTTGCCACTACTGAAATTAAGGTGACCATAAGCCACTCGTTGTGCTAGTCAGCTGCGCAACACTTGTTTACAATCGAAATCGAAATTCTGAGACAAAAATTTACTTTTTAAAAGTGTAATGAAAAAGAAGAAAACCAACAAGTTGCGAGAACAATCACTTGGTCAATTCGACGGATAGTCGGACCGTCGCACATCGAGGGCGACTCTTCAGCGCGTGGACAAGCATAGGGTGCAGCAGGCAACAGGTATGTGTGTTAAGCAGAGCAATTGTGTAAAACCAATTTTTAATGCTAATTTTTTATGCTTTACAGGACCACCTCTTGGGATCTGGCCATAGCCTCCAATAAAGTTGAATATGCTTGCAATAGTGGTGCAGCACGCTACCGGCACGCTACTCGAATTTACCTCTGCTCCTGATTGCTATTGTTGATGGGCAGTATCTGGTGCTGCCGAATCTCTTGGAAGTGGAGACTGTGTCTGGGAGTTGGAAACAGAATCAACAGTTAAGTTATTACCTGCGTTATTTGTTGTTACTGCGCTATAATTGTTGGATTGACTATTGTTGCTTTCATTTTGTATCGTTGTCAATGGCAAAAGTTGAATCGCGCCGGACGTAGGTGGATCAGCTGGCTGCGCACTCGTTCCGTACACATAATTGGTTGTGCCGCAATCGTTCGCAGGCGTCTGATGAGCATGCCGATCAGTGCCGACTGCTGGTGGTGGTTGTGTAGGCATTATCCGCACCCCGTCATTTTGCCACAGGTAATGAGGGGTGGGTGCGTTAGTAACAGGTAAGGTGCTACCTACCCTTTTAACTGTTCGTGTCAGTATGGCACGGAAAATGGCTTCACGCTCGCCCTGAACCTTGTCGTAGTCTGAACCAGCAGGCCAGACAGGCTGCAGGAAGAGGAAGAACATGATTTATTCATTCGATATTACATTAACACCTTATTTGAATTCGATAGCGCCAGCATTTACATTCGTATGCCATTTGGCTTAAAAGTGACAAGACCAAGCTTTAGACTTAGTCGCATTCATAAATTTCTTATCGAATTTAGACAACTAGTATATATATAGCAATTTTAAGACTATTTTTAAACTAATATTGTAGTTTATGTGTGCAAATTATTTACATGAATTAAATAATTATAAATGAATAGATGAATGGAAAAATAAAAATAAGAAATGTTTTTACATATAAGTGGCAGATTCAGGTGTGCTGCTCTTAGTTTCATAAATTAGGATTAATGACCAACAATGTTTTTAGATTACTAATCCAGTATGACGTTTAGTTGAAATTTGTTTTTGGTAATTTCCTTGTTTTTGTTTTTTGTTTAGGTTTAAAATCGTACAATTTTGGTGGGCCACGCATTTGTTAGGCAGGCAGTCAGCTGTGTTAGCAGAGCAACCATGCCAGGCGTTGCCACTACTGAAATTAAGGTGACCATAAGCCACTCGTTGTGCTAGTCAGCTGCGCAACACTTGTTTACAATCGAAATCGAAATTCTGAGACAAAAATTTACTTTTTAAAAGTGTAATGAAAAAGAAGAAAACCAACAAGTTGCGAGAACAATCACTTGGTCAATTCGACGGATAGTCGGACCGTCGCACATCGAGGGCGACTCTTCAGCGCGTGGACAAGCATAGGGTGCAGCAGGCAACAGGTATGTGTGTTAAGCAGAGCAATTGTGTAAAACCAATTTTTAATGCTAATTTTTTATGCTTTACAGGACCACCTCTTGGGATCTGGCCATAGCCTCCAATAAAGTTGAATATGCTTGCAATAGTGGTGCAGCACGCTACCGGCACGCTACTCGAATTTACCTCTGCTCCTGATTGCTATTGTTGATGGGCAGTATCTGGTGCTGCCGAATCTCTTGGAAGTGGAGACTGTGTCTGGGAGTTGGAAACAGAATCAACAGTTAAGTTATTACCTGCGTTATTTGTTGTTACTGCGCTATAATTGTTGGATTGACTATTGTTGCTTTCATTTTGTATCGTTGTCAATGGCAAAAGTTGAATCGCGCCGGACGTAGGTGGATCAGCTGGCTGCGCACTCGTTCCGTACACATAATTGGTTGTGCCGCAATCGTTCGCAGGCGTCTGATGAGCATGCCGATCAGTGCCGACTGCTGGTGGTGGTTGTGTAGGCATTATCCGCACCCCGTCATTTTGCCACAGGTAATGAGGGGTGGGTGCGTTAGTAACAGGTAAGGTGCTACCTACCTTTTTTTTTAACTGTTCGTGTCAGTATGGCACGGAAAATGGCTTCACGCTCGCCCTGAACCTTGTCGTAGTCTGAACCAGCAGGCCAGACAGGCTGCAGGAAGAGGAAGAACATGATTTATTCATTCGATATTACATTAACACCTTATTTGAATTCGATAGCGCCAGCATTTACATTCGTATGCCATTTGGCTTAAAAGTGACAAGACCAAGCTTTAGACTTAGTCGCATTCATAAATTTCTTATCGAATTTAGACAACTAGTATATATATAGCAATTTTAAGACTATTTTTAAACTAATATTGTAGTTTATGTGTGCAAATTATTTACATGAATTAAATAATTATAAATGAATAGATGAATGGAAAAATAAAAATAAGAAATGTTTTTACATATAAGTGGCAGATTCAGGTGTGCTGCTCTTAGTTTCATAAATTAGGATTAATGACCAACAATGTTTTTAGATTACTAATCCAGTATGACGTTTAGTTGAAATTTGTTTTTGGTAATTTCCTTGTTTTTGTTTTTTGTTTAGGTTTAAAATCGTACAATTTTGGTGGGCCACGCATTTGTTAGGCAGGCAGTCAGCTGTGTTAGCAGAGCAACCATGCCAGGCGTTGCCACTACTGAAATTAAGGTGACCATAAGCCACTCGTTGTGCTAGTCAGCTGCGCAACACTTGTTTACAATCGAAATCGAAATTCTGAGACAAAAATTTACTTTTTAAAAGTGTAATGAAAAAGAAGAAAACCAACAAGTTGCGAGAACAATCACTTGGTCAATTCGACGGATAGTCGGACCGTCGCACATCGAGGGCGACTCTTCAGCGCGTGGACAAGCATAGGGTGCAGCAGGCAACAGGTATGTGTGTTAAGCAGAGCAATTGTGTAAAACCAATTTTTAATGCTAATTTTTTATGCTTTACAGGACCACCTCTTGGGATCTGGCCATAGCCTCCAATAAAGTTGAATATGCTTGCAATAGTGGTGCAGCACGCTACCGGCACGCTACTCGAATTTACCTCTGCTCCTGATTGCTATTGTTGATGGGCAGTATCTGGTGCTGCCGAATCTCTTGGAAGTGGAGACTGTGTCTGGGAGTTGGAAACAGAATCAACAGTTAAGTTATTACCTGCGTTATTTGTTGTTACTGCGCTATAATTGTTGGATTGACTATTGTTGCTTTCATTTTGTATCGTTGTCAATGGCAAGAGTTGAATCGCGCCGGACGTAGGTGGATCAGCTGGCTGCGCACTCGTTCCGTACACATAATTGGTTGTGCCGCAATCGTTCGCAGGCGTCTGATGAGTATGCCGATCAGTGCCGACTGCTGGTGGTGGTTGTGTAGGCATTATCCGCACCCCGTCATTTTGCCACAGGTAATGAGGGGTGGGTGCGTTAGTAACAGGTAAGGTGCTACCTTTTTTAACTGTTCGTGTCAGTATGGCACGGAAAATGGCTTCACGCTCGCCCTGAACCTTGTCGTAGTCTGAACCAGCAGGCCAGACAGGCTGCAGGAAGAGGAAGAACATGATTTATTCATTCGATATTACATTAACACCTTATTTGAATTCGATAGCGCCAGCATTTACATTCGTATGCCCTTTGGCTTAAAAGTGACAAGACCAAGCTTTAGACTTAGTCGCATTCATAAATTTCTTATCGAATTTAGACAACTAGTATATATATAGCAATTTTAAGACTATTTTTAAACTAATATTGTAGTTTATGTGTGCAAATTATTTACATGAATTAAATAATTATAAATGAATAGATGAATGGAAAAATAAAAATAAGAAATGTTTTTACATATAAGTGGCAGATTCAGGTGTGCTGCTCTTAGTTTCATAAATTAGGATTAATGACCAACAATGTTTTTAGATTACTAATCCAGTATGACGTTTAGTTGAAATTTGTTTTTGGTAATTTCCTTGTTTTTGTTTTTTGTTTAGGTTTAAAATCGTACAATTTTGGTGGGCCACGCATTTGTTAGGCAGGCAGTCAGCTGTGTTAGCAGAGCAACCATGCCAGGCGTTGCCACTACTGAAATTAAGGTGACCATAAGCCACTCGTTGTGCTAGTCAGCTGCGCAACACTTGTTTACAATCGAAATCGAAATTCTGAGACAAAAATTTACTTTTTAAAAGTGTAATGAAAAAGAAGAAAACCAACAAGTTGCGAGAACAATCACTTGGTCAATTCGACGGATAGTCGGACCGTCGCACATCGAGGGCGACTCTTCAGCGCGTGGACAAGCATAGGGTGCAGCAGGCAACAGGTATGTGTGTTAAGCAGAGCAATTGTGTAAAACCAATTTTTAATGCTAATTTTTTATGCTTTACAGGACCACCTCTTGGGATCTGGCCATAGCCTCCAATAAAGTTGAATATGCTTGCAATAGTGGTGCAGCACGCTACCGGCACGCTACTCGAATTTACCTCTGCTCCTGATTGCTATTGTTGATGGGCAGTATCTGGTGCTGCCGAATCTCTTGGAAGTGGAGACTGTGTCTGGGAGTTGGAAACAGAATCAACAGTTAAGTTATTACCTGCGTTATTTGTTGTTACTGCGCTATAATTGTTGGATTGACTGTTGTTGCTTTCATTTTGTATCGTTGTCAATGGCAAAAGTTGAATCGCGCCGGACGTAGGTGGATCAGCTGTTTTTTTTTCAGTATGTATTTAGCTTTTATTTTGTTTTTTTTCAGCCAATTGACCCGCCAGCCTGCGAGCAATAGACTCTCACAAACGACTGACGGTAGGATATATTTTTACAAATTTTGTTTCTACCTTATTACCATGTTCGGCAACTTAAACGAGAAACTTATTTTACAACAATAACGTTCGTGTTCAAATATGGCGGGCTAACAACATAACTGGGACTAAGCATAACATTAACATTAACATTGACATTAACATTTAACATTTATACTTAGACTCTAAACAGTCTGGCAGCCCTGAGTAATGCCAGCTGGCAATAAGTGACATTCGCCTAATTAAATTACAAAGCTAGCTTATAATTATCACAACATTGACTTATTTACTAATATAATTTATTATTTTCTATTTTCAGGTACGACTGGAGCAGGGATCATCTACAGGTAAGTTTTCCAAACATCTAGCATCTCGTCCCGAATGGAGTGGCGCATAAAATCATGTCATTCGGATTGCAGTATCAAAAGATAAGTATCACAGAATTTTTAAAATATAAATATATAATTTTACTAATATTATTTAATTTTTTTTTATTTGCAGGAACAACTGGAGCTGGATTCAGGATCGTCGTCTTCTGCACATCAAGCACCGCGTCCCAGAAAAAGTGGCGCATAAATTACGTTTGCATGCACACGTTGCATTTAGGCATTTTTCATGCATTTTGAAGCGGCCGAAAATAGCGTTGTGGATCGTCGTGTGTCCCGGAAGTTGACCAGGGATGATCAGATGCCGTTGTGGAGATCGCCAGCATGTCGTCAAGCCATATTTGGATGGGATCGGATGCAGGATGCGAGAATGGCAGCCACCTCTAAATTGGCATATTTTGCGTTTGTTTTGCCCCGTCGGCAAAATTTGCAAATTTGCCAAGCTTGGCGATGAGCACAATATGGGCATCTCAGGCGGCCGGATACCATGATGTCGCCATTTAGAGGGGATTGATGACGCCCGACGCCAGAACAAGTGAGTTTTTAATGTGATTTTATTACTCTGTGAATTGTAAAGAAGCGGACATATTATAATTGAAATATTTATACTTGCTAGGTATGTCATATAAAGTTGGCAAAATAGCATAGGATTTGCTATTGCCAAGTTTGGGCAACCCAGTGTTCGACGATGCATTCTTCTTCTTCTCGTTGCACGTATGTGCTCAGTGGCAGCAGCATTGATATTAACAATATCAGCCACGTCGTCATTGCCGTCATCGTCGTTATTTTCGTCAACATCGCAGCCATCAACCTTGTCATCTTCGACGCTATTGCCATTGTCGTCATCATCAAGCGCGTGTATGATGCTTGTTCGCACCAACTCCAGGCCTTCATCGAGCAGTTGCTCTTGCATCTGTGATTGTTGGACAACTTGTGGGAGCACAGTCGTTGTGCTTGATGTTGTTGGCACAAGCCCAGATGTGGATGAGAAAGCAACTTGCTGCTGCTGCTGTACTGTGTGTGGATCGGGATCGCCTTCATAATCAGGTAAGATTATTCTTTGTATTGTCAGTGGCTGTCCAAAGATTAGTGCTTCAACAATGTCTCTGGGAGTCTGGCCGCTAATGTATCGCTTTCTTAGGCAGTTTATCATCAGTTCGCCAAATCTCTCGGGGTTTGGATTGTTGATGTTTTCGAGCCATATACACATTAGTTTTTTTGTATGATTTTCTGCTAATTTATTTATTCTTTTTATTTTCAGCTCATCTTCTTCAAGGCGCAGCAACGTTGGGAGTGTGTCGTCATCATTATTCTGCTGCTGTTCTTGCAGATGTCGATCTTGCGGCTGGAGAGGGATGATATGTCGTTGTAATTGCTCCAAATAGCGTGGCCTTTGTAAGCGTTGCGGCACGTATGGCTGTAGGACCAATTTCCTAGCCTCTGGATTTATGTGAGTAGCCAGGGTGTTGGCAAAACGTCCACTTGATTTGGCAAAAGTCTCTTCAACCGTAGGAATCTGGTGAGTCTGTCTTATTGCGTCATTTCTGGTATATCGATTTGCTCTAAGTGCATTTCTTATAATTTTATTTTCCAGGCTTTGAATTAGTTGCAGTTGTGAGTTTGATGTTAAGGCGCCCCACACCGGAAGACTATATTGCCAAATGGGCATTAACAGTTGCTTGATGATGATGATTTTGCAATCATTGTCTAGTCGACTGTTAGGGCCAAGGAGCCAATCCAGTTTGGCAGCTCTACTTCTCAGCCGTATGCGCAGGCGAGTTATGTGAGAGACTAGGGTAAGTTTTTTATCTAAGATAACTCCCAAATAGGTATGCTTGTTTGTTACCGGAATTGTCTGTCCGTTCAGTATTATATTGTTAGTAGTGATGTCAGCTGTTTTTGTGCTTTTTAGTGTATATAATACGTGTCCCGTCTTTTTCGCATTTATGTTTATGCACCACTTTTTGGCCCAGTTCAAAAAGTGTCTTAAATATGTTTGGTTATTGTTAATAGCTGACTGTGGTAGTGTAGCCGTGCTCATAATTACTGTATCGTCCGCATAGGTTGAGAGTAGCATGCAATTGTCATCCAGTTCGTCATAGGTGCCATCGTTTTCTATGTTGTCATTTAATTTAATATTTCTAGGTAGTGGCATGTCTGATACATATATTGTGTATAAAATTGGGCCGAGCACACTACCTTGTGGCACCCCAGCCATTATCTTGCCAATCTTCGAGCAAACTCCGTCATTCGAGCTAACATGAAAAGTACGTCCTGTCAAATAGCACTCTAGAATTCTGTAAAGATTGAATGGCAATATTTTTAGCAATTTGAGTAGCAATCCAGTGTGCCATACACGGTCAAAGGCCTCTGTTATATCAAGAAATACGGCCGAGCAATATTGTTTATTTTCGTATGCTTTTAGAATATATTGTGTTACTCTGGCTAATTGCTGTTCCGTGCCATGTTTGCGCCTGAAACCAAACTGATAATTGGGAACTGCTTTGGCAAAATCTTCGATTTCAAACAGCCTGGCCATCAGCAATTTTTCAAAGATTTTTGAAAATCCAGGGAGAGGGCTGATCGGACGGTAAGAGCTCATTTCCGCAGTATTTTTACCAGGTTTGGGAATCATTGTAATGGCAGCGTGTTTCCATTTGTTTGGGAAGTGGCCAAGTCTTAGCATTGAATTAAATATGAGCAGTAGATATAATAGGGCTTTTTTAGGTAATAGTTTAATGACTTTATTATCAACTAAATCTGCACCGGGTGTTTTTTTCAGCTCTAGAGAAGTAATTATGAGTGTCAATTCTTGTAGAGTTACTGGCCTGAAATGCTGTCCTTCTAATTGTGCTTCTTTTTCTCTTTTCAGATTATCCATTTTCAGCTCACATGATGTCCGCTCTTCCCGTGTATTGGAGTATATGGGCCTGAATCTCGATTCAAGGTGGTAAGCAAACGCCTCGGCTCTTTCAATGGAAGTCTTTGTCCAACCGATGTGCCGTGTTGTGCCGTCGGATGCGGATGAAAGAACTTTTAATGGCCAATTTGGCTGTGGCTGTCTTTTAATATTTGAGGTAAGTTTCCAGAGTTTTTGCATTGCATACCGGTCATGTTTATCTATTCCTTCAAACATATTATTAATTTTCTTATTTTTTAGCTTTTTTAGTGCTTTGCGCAGGGAATTTTGAGCTGCTCTATATTGCCGTCTTGCCTCTACCGTCCGGGTTGTGCATAGGATTTGTTTGAGCCGGCCTTTTTCTTGCAACAATTGAATTGTTGACTCATCGAGCTGTAGCTGCTGGTAATGGTGTCGATGTTTCCTGGGTTGAAACTGTCTTCCAGTGTCTGCTGATGTTGTTGCTGTTGTTGCTGTTGTTGCTGCCAGGGGCTTGTGTATGTGCGAACTTGCAATAGCTGCTGCTTCATCTATATTCCGCAAGAGAATTGTTAGAGCATCATCAATATCGTTGGGTGAGTGTATCTCTGTATTTAGATGAATTAATCTTTCTAATTCCAGCTGGAAACGATCAGTTTTTGCTCTTGCTGGCAGTAAGCGTTTTTTTATGTTGTGAACCATACTATTTTGGTCAACGTTGCTTCCCATTAACAATTCAATGCTGATCGGTAGATGATCAGAGTCGAGATCAATGGATGATTTTATGGTCAGGCAAGTATCATTGATTCCTTTGTAAATAGCGAAATCAAGCGCTGATGGTTTCTTTCTTTTATCATATGGAAAATGAGTGGCATTGCCAGTGGCCAAAATGTTGCATCCTCTATTGGCATGGACAGCCTCCAGAAGCGATTTGCCCCTTGCGCACGACCGGACATTGCCCCACCACATGTGCTTGGCATTCCAGTCGCCGCACATTAGATAACCTGTAGCAAGTGAGTTATATACCAACTTGTCCATATTTTTAAAAAGCTCTAAAAAATGAGCCGTCTGCCATTTAAAGACTGGTGGGCAATATATTGGCATAATAATAATTCCGTTTTTATTTTTATTTTTAGGAAAGACTAGAATTGGATAAGTTTGTATTGACGTCTTGGTGATGGGCTCCAGAGCGCTATGTTGGACATCGTTGCGAATTAGGATTGCTACACCACCTCTGCGATAACTGTCCGGATTTGTTGCAGCATATGTACAATAGCCATTAACAGATAAGTTTATGTCATTTTTTGTCGTACGCGTTTCATTTATAATCATTATGTGTATCTTTTCTTTTTGTAGATATGTGCTGACTTCGTTCATTTTGTTTGCCACACCACAGGCATTCCAGAAGGTTATTTTAAAAGAGTAACTATTCTGGGTGCTAATGCTGTGTGTGGATGTGGCAGGATGGACAATTGTGTGGGCAACGTTATTATTATGTATTGGACTATACATAATAGCAGGCTTCATTTGCGGTGTTCGATGACGATGTGCTGTTTGTCTTTTTTAATGAGTTTGTGTTTATGTTTATTTTTATTAGTTTAATGATTGATTCAAATAAATTTTCAATTTTGGCCTCAAGCCTAGCAAAAAGTTTTACATTTTGTTCGATAGCATATGCCATGGAGTTATCAGGGTAAGTAACCTTATGCTGCTGTTGTTGTTGTTGTTGCTCGTCCCTTAGCCTTTGTTGCAGGTCAGCAAGATGTTTCTCAGCCGGATTGTGTGTGCGACTGAACAGTGGCGTGTGACTATTTTCACTGGCTATGGTTGATGTTGTAGCTTTTGTTTTTGTTTTGGTTGCCACCGGCCTTTGGGGTTGTTGTTGTCGCTTTTGCTGCTGCATTTTTATTTGGCTTTTTGGTGCATTATCTGCAGTTTTGGCAGCATGGCTCTTCTTCTGCTGTTGTTGATGTTTCTGTTTCTGCTCCTGCTGTTGCTTTGGGAAGTCACGGCTAGGGGTTTGATTTTGAATTAAATTAGAGATTCTTTGAGATTCATGGCCATCAATGTTTTTGGCACTGCCATTTCGCAAAACCCAGCTATATGACAGATTTGTATTGGTGACATTTCGTGTTTGTTGTTGTTGTGCTTGCTTTGGACGCTGCTGCTGCTTCTGTTGTTGTTGATGTTGATGTTGCTGCTGGTATTGTCTTTGGTACCTCGATTGGGGCTTTATTTGTTGTGACTGCTGCTGTTGGTTGCGATGTACTTTGTTTGACCGCATAGACTCACGTGCCTTTTTATACGCTGGGCATCCCTTGTAGCAGCTAACGTGAGCGCCATCACAGTTAATGCATTTTGCCGATTCCTGTCTAGGCTTCAAGCAGGCCGTCGATGCGTGTTTACCCGCACACTTCATGCAGTTGAAGGGGCGCCGGCAGTAGTTCTTCGTATGGCCGAATTTCTGGCATCTGTGGCATTGCACCGGGTCTCGTGCCTTCGTCTGTCGTTCCACTTCTATCGATTGTTTTCCCAGATATTTAAGTTTTAAAATCTCCTCATGCCCGCCATCTGAGGCAGGCTGCAGCTCAACATCAAACAGGTTGAAAGGCTTACCAGTAAAGCGGTGCCTAATACATTTTATAAACCTAGTGGTATAGCCCAGTGATTTTAATTCATCAGCAATTTCCGTAGTTGGGGTGGTGTGATGCAGATGACGAATGACAATTCGGTAGCCTTTGTCGTATCGAGCCTGATGAGTAAAAAGCTGGATACCATCATCGGCCAAAGCGCTCAGAATCGCATTATGTGTGTGCATGTCACTACATTGGACTCTGAGTCCACTATTGGTAGTTGTTTTAGTGCTAAATCTACCTAAGTCAGGATTACTAGTGAGTTTATTTAAAATGGGCATAATAGCTGGTACCAGGGGGAGAAAAAGTGTTGGTACCTTTGTACCGCGTTTTGGCTGTTGTTGTTGTGTTAATGGTTGTTGTTGTTGCTGCTGTTGTAACAATTTTTGTTGATGCTGTTGCTGCAACAGTTTCTGCTCTTGCCGTTGCTGTTGTTGTTGCTGCTGCATTTTCTCTTGATGTTGCTGCTGCTGCCGCTGTTGTTGTTGCTGTAGCTGCTGCTGCTGCTGTTGCTGCTGCTGTTGCTGCTGCTTGAGTTGTAGTTGCTGCTGTAAATGATTTTGCTTTTGCTGTTGATGCTGCTGAGTGTTATCATTAGCAATAGGCTGCGGGATTGCTTTGTTTGCAACGTTGTCATCAACAGCATCAGCAGCATCATCATTTAGCTTGACTCTTCTGGCTTCCTGATGCAGCTTAAGGGCAAAATTGCTCTTGAAGGCTGGCGTCTTTAAGGTGTGATCTATTTTGAGAATATCAACGACGTAGTCGTCGTCATTGTCCAAATCTATTTCCTTACATTTTCTTTTGAGTGGCGAGCTGATTAGACTATTATCAATATTTATGATAGTAGCAATTACAGCTGGTGTGTTGATCGATTTTTCGGGGGTGGAAGGGTAGGACAGCTCACTGGGCTTCAGTGGCGGAACCCGGGTCAGCCAATCATCTATCAACTTTTCGTTACTATAAGACTTGGGGATTGGTGACAAATCTGTGCTAACGATTTTGACCGGTAGTTGCGTCAGTTGTGGTAGCAAGCTTCTCCTAGTCGTCGATGTTTTAGCTGTCGTCAATTGTTGTTCTTGTTCTTGTGCTTGTGTTTGTGTGTCATTAATTTTTATTTGCTGCTGCTGTTGCTGATTTTGTAGCTGTGAGTCAGTTTGTAATACAGTTTGACATGCATTGGTATTGGCATTTATGTTGTGTGTGTGCGTTGCTTTGTCAGTATAAGAGCTTGTGTCTGTGTTTGGCGCGTTTTGTTTGGTGTTTGGCGCGTTATATTTTAGCTTTACCGGCGACTGATTTGTTGCTATAATAGAGCTAGAGCTAGCATTTGGCGGCGAAACATGTATAAGAGCGGCATTGGCAGCGCTCATTTCGCTCTCACTATCATGCACATACTGTGGCGAGGTGTTTGAACCGGCCTTTTTGCTATTGTTGTTGCTGTGCAGTGGATAGTTGTGAGCGCGTATGCGATCTACTGTAAGAGAGGATGGTGATGCTGTAAAAGCCCCGCTATTTGCTATTTGGTTAACATTATTTATCTCCTCCTTTTTCGGCGGCGATCTAAGCAGATCACGCGTATGTGGGAGTACATGATCTACGTATGTATGTTCACCTGCGTCATTAATATATAAAAAAGGGGTGAAATCGTCTTTTTCAAATGCGCTTGCTGGCATCTTTATTGTATTGCGACTTTCAATACCACCAAATCGCTTATTAAATTCTATGATGGTTGTTTGGATTGGGCTATTTGATGATTCAAGCAATGTTTGGTCACCAGCATCATCCGAATCAAACCAAGTGTCGTATATTGTGACATCCGCTGATATGTCTGAGTTGGATTTCGTTAATAATGATGTTTTGTACTCACCGCCTGCTTCGGCAGTTAAAATATTTATCTCTCTTGTTGCATTTCCATCAGGGCCGTCCATATTTTCCGAAGCATTTGCGTCCGTTGTCAATTTCAGGCGTTGTTCGTCATCAATTTGGCTGTTATTTGCAGCTTTGTCCATGATGAAGAAAAATTTGTCGCCAGCTTTGCCTTGTCTGATGTGAAGATAAATTTTATCCTGCTTCTCAAGCCGTCGTAGAATTATTTTATTATTTTTCACACGCGTGCAATGAGTTTAGTGTTCAATTAAAAGCTTTAGTTTTAAGATTTAATTGCGTATATATATAAATATTTAATTTGCATATATATAATCTTATTTTACTTTTACTTTATTATAAGAAAAATATCACAAGTCTTTTTTTTTTTTTTTTATTTAGCTTTTATTTTGTTTTTTTTTCAGCCAATTGACCCGCCAGCCTGCGAGCAATAGACTCTCACAAACGACTGACGGTAGGATATATTTTTACAAATTTTGTTTCTACCTTATTACCATGTTCGGCAACTTAAACGAGAAACTTATTTTACAACAATAACGTTCGTGTTCAAATATGGCGGGCTAACAACATAACTGGGACTAAGCATAACATTAACATTAACATTGACATTAACATTTAACATTTATACTTAGACTCTAAACAGTCTGGCAGCCCTGAGTAATGCCAGCTGGCAATAAGTGACATTCGCCTAATTAAATTACAAAGCTAGCTTATAATTATCACAACATTGACTTATTTACTAATATAATTTATTATTTTCTATTTTCAGGTACGACTGGAGCAGGGATCATCTACAGGTAAGTTTTCCAAACATCTAGCATCTCGTCCCGAATGGAGTGGCGCATAAAATCATGTCATTCGGATTGCAGTATCAAAAGATAAGTATCACAGAATTTTTAAAATATAAATATATAATTTTACTAATATTATTTAATTTTTTTTTTATTTGCAGGAACAACTGGAGCTGGATTCAGGATCGTCGTCTTCTGCACATCAAGCACCGCGTCCCAGAAAAAGTGGCGCATAAATTACGTTTGCATGCACACGTTGCATTTAGGCATTTTTCATGCATTTTGAAGCGGCCGAAAATAGCGTTGTGGATCGTCGTGTGTCCCGGAAGTTGACCAGGGATGATCAGATGCCGTTGTGGAGATCGCCAGCATGTCGTCAAGCCATATTTGGATGGGATCGGATGCAGGATGCGAGAATGGCAGCCACCTCTAAATTGGCATATTTTGCGTTTGTTTTGCCCCGTCGGCAAAATTTGCAAATTTGCCAAGCTTGGCGATGAGCACAATATGGGCATCTCAGGCGGCCGGATACCATGATGTCGCCATTTAGAGGGGATTGATGACGCCCGACGCCAGAACAAGTGAGTTTTTAATGTGATTTTATTACTCTGTGAATTGTAAAGAAGCGGACATATTATAATTGAAATTTTTATACTTGCTAGGTATGTCATATAAAGTTGGCAAAATAGCATAGGATTTGCTATTGCCAAGTTTGGGCAACCCAGTGTTCGACGATGCATTCTTCTTCTTCTCGTTGCACGTATGTGCTCAGTGGCAGCAGCATTGATATTAACAATATCAGCCACGTCGTCATTGCCGTCATCGTCGTTATTTTCGTCAACATCGCAGCCATCAACCTTGTCATCTTCGACGCTATTGCCATTGTCGTCATCATCAAGCGCGTGTATGATGCTTGTTCGCACCAACTCCAGGCCTTCATCGAGCAGTTGCTCTTGCATCTGTGATTGTTGGACAACTTGTGGGAGCACAGTCGTTGTGCTTGATGTTGTTGGCACAAGCCCAGATGTGGATGAGAAAGCAACTTGCTGCTGCTGCTGTACTGTGTGTGGATCGGGATCGCCTTCATAATCAGGTAAGATTATTCTTTGTATTGTCAGTGGCTGTCCAAAGATTAGTGCTTCAACAATGTCTCTGGGAGTCTGGTCGCTAATGTATCGCTTTCTTAGGCAGTTTATCATCAGTTCGCCAAATCTCTCGGGGTTTGGATTGTTGATGTTTTCGAGCCATATACACATTAGTTTTTTTGTATGATTTTCTGCTAATTTATTTATTCTTTTTATTTTCAGCTCATCTTCTTCAAGGCGCAGCAACGTTGGGAGTGTGTCGTCATCATTATTCTGCTGCTGTTCTTGCAGATGTCGATCTTGCGGCTGGAGAGGGATGATATGTCGTTGTAATTGCTCCAAATAGCGTGGCCTTTGTAAGCGTTGCGGCACGTATGGCTGTAGGACCAATTTCCTAGCCTCTGGATTTATGTGAGTAGCCAGGGTGTTGGCAAAACGTCCACTTGATTTGGCAAAAGTCTCTTCAACCGTAGGAATCTGGTGAGTCTGTCTTATTGCGTCATTTCTGGTATATCGATTTGCTCTAAGTGCATTTCTTATAATTTTATTTTCCAGGCTTTGAATTAGTTGCAGTTGTGAGTTTGATGTTAAGGCGCCCCACACCGGAAGACTATATTGCCAAATGGGCATTTTTTTTTTCCCCACAAGTGTGCGTTTATTTGGTAGGGCGTGTCTGGATGAGGGCAGCCAACACACGTCCGCGCACAGTCGCGACCGATCGAAGAGTGTGATCGGCCTTTATTCTGTGTCCTTGCTTCATTACTCTTTAAGGCGAGCAACCTATTACAAAGATAAGTGACCCTAACTTACACATGTAACAAAAATTGAATAAATGACAATACAATGGAGAATGCATGAAACACTAATACATATAGACATTGAACTGCATGAATTGACAAAATTTCAGACTTAACCAAAAAAATTTTTTAAAAGATAATTGCATGTAAGACTTAACATTTTTCTTTTTTTATGACTATATTAATTGGCAATTTAAGATTGCATTATTGGCAATTTGCTTTGATTTCAAATTTAAATCTAAGTGGTTATGTGTGTTTGCTAAGTTGCAAGTTCAAAAGCTGACTGTTATGAAAAGCGTGTTGAGTGATAAGCACTCTAACAGCTGTTGTGGCAAACTTATGTTGTTAACATTTGGTCACATTGTAAAATAGCAACATGTGAACAAAACTAAATTTTTAATAATTTAATATTTATAATTTAACTAACTTATTTTTATTCTTTTGCAGGTACTGGTGACTGACGCTGGTGATATGGAGGATTCCACTGGATGCCAAGTAAGTGTTGATTGTTCCATTTTACAGGGGGATGACTTTCTGGTGATTGCGATGATAATTTGGAGTTGTTGTGCCCACCGCAAAGCCGTGCTCCAGGCTGGACAAAACATTCACAGCGCGGGAGCGACGGCAGAGGGGGACACCGGAGGATCCAAATGAGTTGATTTCCATTAGGGAAGTAATGGCGACGCTCAATGGCAGGCTTGTGCGTATTGCGTGTTCAGCAATTTTGCATGTTTTGCCAGGCGTCTGTGAGTTGGGCTGCGGGTGTTGAAGCAGTCCAATTAATATTGAAAATCAAATATTAAATTGTTTTCTTTTTTCTTTGCAGGTGATGACGAATGGATACTGGACCAAGCCGAGACTGGATGTGCGGATGCCTCTGGATGCTGGGTAAGTAGTGTTCCAAATTCGGCAAAAACATGCATATTGCGAAATTGTTGCAAAATACATGTCTTATGCCGCGTCAAAATTGGGCTGCAGGTGTTTATTTGCAGCCCGAATTTAAAAATATAAATATTAATTTGTTTTCTTCTTTTTTTGCAGGTGATGACTACTGGATACTGGATCGACCGAAGGATGGATGTGCGGATGCACGGATGCACGCGATTGCCAGGTAAGTAGAGTTCCAATTGATCAGTGATTTGATGACGCGCCATGGCAGGCGTATGCATATTGCATGTTTAGCAATTTTGCATATTTTGCCAGGCGTTTGTGAATTGGGCTGCGGGTGTTGTTGCAGTCCGATTAGTGTTGAAAATCAAATATTAATTTGTTTTCTTTTTTCTTTGCAGGTGATGACGAAAGGACACTGGACCAAGCGGAGACTGGATGTGCGGATGCCTCAGGATGCCTTAGGATGCTGGGTAAGTAGTGTTCCAATTCGGCAAAAACATGCATATTGCGAAATTGTTGCAAAATACATGTCTTATGCCGTGCGTCAAAGTTGGGCTGCAGATGTTTATTTGCAGTCCGAATTTAAAAACAAAAATCTTAGTTTGTTTTCTTCTTTCTTTGCAGGTGATGACTACTGGATACTGGATCGACCGAAGGATGGATGTGCGGATGCACGGATGCACGCGATTGCCAGGTAAGTAGAGTTCCAATTGATCAGTGATTTGATGACTCGCCATGGCAGGCGTATGCATATTGCGTGTTCAGCAATTTTGCATGTTTTGCCAGGCGTCTGTGAGTTGGGCTGCGGGTGTTAAAGCAGTCCGATAAGTGTTGAAAATCAAATATTAATTTGTTTTCTTTTCTCCTTGCAGGCGATGACGAATGAATACTGGACCAAGCCGAGACTGGATGTGCGGGTGCCTCAGGATGCTGGGTAAGTAGTGTTCCAATTAGGCAAAAACATGCATATTGCGAAATTGTTGCAATATACATGTCTTATGCCGTGCGTCAAAGTTGGGCTGCAGATGTTTATTTGCAGTCCGATTTTAAAAACATAAATATTAATTTGTTTTCTTCTTTCTTTGCAGGTGATGACTACTGGATACTGGATCGACCGAAGGATGGATGTGCGGATGCACGGATGCACGCGATTGCCAGGTAAGTAGAGTTCCAATTGATCAGTGATTTGATGACGCGCCATGGCAGGCGTATGCATATTGCGTGTTTAGCAATTTTGCATATTTTGCCAGGCGTTTGTGAATTGGGCTGCGGGTGTTGTTGCAGTCCGATTAGTGTTGAAAATCAAATATTAAAAAAATATCGCAGAATGCCTGTCGTCTGAGTTGGGCTCGCAGGTGATGACTTCTAAACTTCTGGACCGACGCTGGACGCACAGGATGTACGGATGCCGCTGGATTCCAGGTAAGTATAGTTTTTCCATTGCAGGTTGATTTGCGTATAGCTGAGTGACATCGCCAGCATGCAGGAAGCATGATGTGCAAATTTTGGCAGAGATTAAGCGGTGAGTATGAACGTAGCAGTGTCTCATAATTTCGCAAATTTGCCAAGAAGTAGAAAAAAGAAAAAGATGTTAAATAAAATATAAAATTGTATTCAAATTTTCTAACTCTTTTCTATTTTCAGTGTGTTGCTGAAACAAAAGACGCCAGGTTGTCTTTGGATTGGATTAATTTGAGTTGATCTGGAGCTGGCCTTGGTGACTATTGCCGGATTGGTTTGTGTGGGCGGCAGCAAGCCATGCTGTTGCCTAATTGTTATTGACGATACTTTTGTGTCCAGGTGAGTTTTATAGTGCGTTCTTGCGTATTTTGAAAATGTATTTTCTTTTGCAAAAATACTAAATTTTAATCCGTTTATTTTATACTATGCAGGTGTTGATGCATAGGGACGTCACTCTACTCATCGCTGGTTATATGGCAGCAATTTGTATAGTCCGCGCTATGCCGGTGCCATGACGTGGATTTCGATTCTGGTCGACTGGCAAAAGCGGGGACAATCTCGTAAGTGTGCTTGATTGACGCTTGGATCCAACGTAGAAGGCTCCGGAGGCGTCAAGATGGAAGATCATGGGCATATTTTGGCACAAGGACACAGCAATAAGGACTTTTGCTTGTATGTTGCCAAAAAGTGTCCAGATTTGTATTGGCCATAGTGTGAGTAATAATTATGTTTGTTGTAAGCTTAGTTAGTGTTGGAGAAGTTTGAATTGTTAGCAGCAGTTAGATGTTCAACTATTAGTATTGGCGTAGTTTGTTATAAACGTGGTCGTTTTTTGTTGTCCTTAGTTAACGAACGCGAATTGTGTGTATATCGCTTATACTTTACATGTTATAATGTATTTCTAGAATTGTTGTGGTGAGGTAAGGCATTTCCCGCATAAAGCAAGATGAATGCCAGTCGAGTATGAGGTTTTGATTTAGCGGATGTCGCTATTATTGTTTAGTCATAAGTGGAAAATGACATGGTAAGTTTTAAACCATTTGTAACGAGCGTGATATGAAATATCACTCACAGTAATTAGTATAAATACTAATTACCGGTAAATTTCGTTAATTGTAAAATTTGTAGCCAATTTGTTGAACTCAATAGTTGAATTTTGCTTTAATTGCTGCTATTAATTAACATGCTTTCTCCTTTTCTTGCAGGTGTGTGGTGTAAATAAAGCCGGTTTCCGTTGAAGAATTGATTGACTCATCAATGACTAACTTACGCAATGTCGTTGGTCAGGCTGACAATTTCAGCGCTAGACTGGATCGACACAGGTAGCCAGGTAAGTAAGTGTTGTGTATGTTTATTTAAATTTTTATTTATTTCTCCATTTTTTCATTCCTTTATTTCTTTATTTAGCATTCTTCTTTTGCAGGTTGCAGTCTAGATGTTAAATTCCGTTTCGGGGTAGTTGCTGCGTGTCTCTGTGGGCTTTTCTCGATGCCGCGATCTGGTCATGGATGGTCCTAGGCCGGTGGACGACAGCTGGGACCAGGATTCGAGCATCGTCTAAGCTCTATGCAAAAGATGAGTTTTAATTACAATGTTTATATAGACGTTTTCAATAATTAATTGTTTTGTTTTCTTTTCTCTTTTCAGGTAGTGGCCGTATGGATATAGACGAATCTGGAGTTGTTTTCACCTGGATACACTCAATGCCGCTGGTCAGGTTGACAGTTTCAGCGCTAGACTGGATCGACACAGGTAGCCAGGTAAGTAAGTGTTGTGTATGTTTTATTGAACATTTTTTATTTATTAATTCTTCCTTTTCTTTTCATTTAACATTCTTCTTTTGCAGATTGGAGTCTAGATGTCAGTTTCCGTTCCGGGGTAGTTGCTGTGTGTCTCTGTGGGCTTTTCTCGATGCCGCGATCTGGTCATGGATGGTCCTAGGCCGGTGGACGACAGCTGGGACCAGGATTCGAGCATCGTCTAAGCTCTATGCAAAAGATGAGTTTTAATTACAATGTTTATATAGACGTTTTCAATAATTAATTGTTTGGTTTTCTTTTCTCTTTTCAGGTAGTGGCCGTATGGATATAGACGAATCTGGAGTTGTTTTCACCTGGATACACTCAATGCCGCTGGTCAGGTTGACAGTTTCAGCGCTAGACTGGATCGACACAGGTAGCCAGGTAAGTAAGTGTTGTGTATGTTTTATTGAACATTTTTATTTATTAATTCTTCCTTTTCTTTTCATTTAACATTCTTCTTTTGCAGATTGGAGTCTAGATGTCAGTTTCCGTTCCGGGGTAGTTGCTGTGTGTCTCTGTGGGCTTTTCTCGATGCCGCGATCTGGTCATGGATGGTCCTAGGCCGGTGGACGACAGCTGGGACCAGGATTCGAGCATCGGCTAATCTCTATGCAAAAGATGGGTGTTCTAATTACAATGTTTATATTGATGTTTTTTTTCAATTATTAATTGTTGGTTTTTCTATCCCTTTTCCTTTTTTATTTATTTCTTTTTTCTTTTCAGGTAGTGGCCGTATTCAACTCTGGACAGGATGACAAGGGGGTCAGGTGAGTATTTGTCAATAATTTAATTTTCTTTTTCTTTTCAGGTATGACGCAATGCGGTTCTTAGCTCCATTCCATGATGGATATTAATTTCCCTTAATGTGGTCTATTAATTATACCCTTCACATGATGAATCAAGGGCTCAGGTTGAACTCCCAAAGACCATTTATAAGAATCTCCCAAAATCCAATAGACAAACGTCCAGACCTACCTCCGTCCGGGCGTCCCTCCCGGCGGCCCTCCGGCTGTTCCTTTCTCCGTTTCCCTCCCTCCCGCTTTGCCCGCTCTTTACGGGCCTTTTCCTCCCCCACACCCACTCAAACTTTTACCCACTACATAACCTTTTCCCACTTCGGCACTTTCTACTTTTCACCCTTTAAACGATTTTAACGAAATAGCCACCATCTGTAATAATTTACCATATCAACACGATTTCCGGCCAAACGCGTGAACCGATCTTGATGAAACCTTCACAGATTGCTTAGATCATGTCGGGTTTGTTCACTATGAAATTTCATTTTCGGATTTTACATATGACGCAATCGGTTTTACTCCATTCCATGATGGATATTATATTTTTAATGTATGGTCTATTAATTTTTATTTATTTATGATTAGCGGCGATTTATAAATGTATGTTTTGGCTATTGTGTTGTGATTAAAGTTTTATCGAATTGTATAATTTATGTAATATTATTTATTTATTTGTAAAATTGCATTTTATTTGTTTATATTGCGTAGTGACGGATTTTGAAGTTGAGTGCATTTAATAGCAGCAGGCATCGTTGCCAATTGCTGAACTAGCTGCGTTGCTGTTTAAAGAGCTTTGGGTGTTAGTGCTAGAGCTCATACTGATGGCAAGTACAATAGCCTCGAAGAATTTTTCTAGTTTTTCCTCTAGCCTTGCAAATAGCTGGGCATTCTGCTCTGAAGCAGGAGCCACTTGGTTGCGTTCAGTTGTCTTTGCTGGTGTGGTTATGGATGGGCTCTGACTTTTTGTCTCAACTCTTGTTGTTTATCCTTTAATATTTTTTGCAGTTCCGTGAGGTGCTTGCCAGCTGGGCCCAACATAGTGGGGACATGCTTAGCCACTCGCTTATTTATTGGTTTGGGTGTACCTCGAACTTGCTGATGTTGTTGCTGCGGCTGTTCCCGCTGCCATTTTGGAGTCGTCAGCTTTTGCCTTGGCTGATGACTTTTTTGAGCTGGGGAGTTAGTTACTCGTTGTTGGTTATGTTGTTGTGGCTTTTGCTGCTGCTGCTGCGGAGTAACGACATTGTTGTTGCTATTCTTCACGGTGCTGGCATTGCCTCCATTATGGGCAATCCAGCTATATGATCTTTGGGTGTTGTTAGAGTGTGGATACTGTTGTTGTTGTTGTTGTTGGTGGTATTGCTGCTGCTGTTGCTGTCTCGGATGGTGTTGAGCATAGAACTCTTGCTGCTGGCGCTGCTGTCGTGGATGTTGTTTGTAGATTTTTCCACCAATCACCCTGTTTGCTCTCAAATCGTCGCGTGCCTTTTTAAATTTGACACAACCCTTATACGAGCTAACATGGCTGTCATCACAGTTGACACACTTCGCTTTCTCACTCCTTGGTTTTTTGCAGGCAGTGGATGGATGATCACCGGCGCATTTCATGCAACGAAATGGCCGGCGACAGTAGTTCTTGGTATGGCCGAACGCTTGGCATCGATGGCACTGAGCCGGATCGCGTGGCTTGGCCTGCCTTTCAACCGAGATTGTTTGGTTGCCCAGGTGCTCAAGCTTTAGGATATGCTCATGGGAACCATCTGATGTGGGCTCCAGCTCCAACTCGAATAGGTTTAGTGGCTTGCCCGTAAATCTGTGCTTGATCACGCGAATGAATTTTGTGTTAAAACCTAGTGTTTTAATTTCATCGGTGATCCAGGAGCATGGTGTGGAATTATGCAATTTGCGAATGACTATTCTAAAACCTTTTTGTTGTTTGACCTGATGGGTATGCAATGGAATATTTTTCTCTATCAGCGCTTCCTTTATGGCATTGTAGGTGACCATATTGGTGGCCTGTACCCTAAGGCCATTATTGGCGGTGGTTTTGGTATTAAATCTACCAACGGCTGGGTTCTTGGTGAGCATATCAATTAAGGGCATAATTTCAGGGACTAGTGGCAAAAATAAGATTGGAATTTTGCCATTTTTATTACCACTATTTTTAGTTGAGTCAGTGTTGGTGGCTAGCTGTTGTGATTGTGTTTTTTGTGGCTGAGCTGGTTGTTGACGACTCTCTAGAAGCTGCTCCAGGTTGTGTTCGTGCTGCTGTTGCTGTCGGTGCAATCGGCTTAGAGTGGATGCTGTGGCATCGATGTTGGCACTACTATTACTAATAGTGTCGACATCCATGCCACCACCATCAGCACAATTAGCATTGGCAGCTTCAGGCTGCATTGTTTTGTTGCCTTCATTGTTGGCAGCAAGGCTTCGTAGTCTGGCTTGGCGGTACAATTCTTTTGCGTATTTGCTGGTAGATGCTGGCGAATCCGTATCCTTGTAATCGTCCGAATCTATATTGTGGCAGATCCTTCTCCTTTTTAGTGGCGAACTGAGAAGCTCGCAATTAGCTTCTTTTTGGTGTTAAAGGGAAATTTAACTCATTTGGTAATAGTGGAGGGACGCGGGCTAACCAATCCTCGACCATCTCACTATTTTTGACCAAATTCGGTATTGAGGCTGCTGATCCATAAATATCACCATTAGCATTCATATTGACATCGTCGAGTAATGGCAGCAGACTTTTTCTGCTACCATTTGAGGATGCGTTTGATTTTGGCAGTTCCAGTGTTTGTTGTAGTTGCTGTTGTCTTGTAACAGTTTTGTCATAACCCAAATCGTTAACAGTATCAGTTAATGTTAAGTCTTGGTTTTGGTTAAGCAGTGTTAAGCTTTGCACTGCTTGTTGGCTTATACTTGTTAAATTGCAGTTTGTGTTGCTTATATTGTCTTTCTCGTTGAGTGTACGTAGGAGTTTGAGGCTCTGTTTTGTGAGTGTGGTAGCTCCGTTATTATTTGCTTTCGCTCTTTTCTGCACACTCGTTTGTGTGGTGAGTGGCGGCGAAATTGTCGAGTTATTTTGTAGTTTATCGTAAGTCGAGTGGTTTTGTATTGCGTTTGTGTGAGTGTATGTGCCGTTGCCGGCGTTGTCGTCGTCAGGATGAGTGTGGGCAACGGAATCGGATTTTTCGGTTCCTTCTAAGCATGGCTGCCATCTTTTTTTCCCGCGTAATGTGGGATCAGGGATGCCGGCTTGGCGCCTATTTTCGACGACGGTGGTCTCCAGATCTACCCCGCCCTCGGAATCGAACCATGAATCTAGCATGGATACGTCGATTGGACTACTCCCCAGGACAAATGGTCTGGTGGACACGTCCGTTTCGGATGTTGAGATAAAAGTGACGTACTCACAGTTTTCCTGATCCTGATCTTGATCCGCCAGATTAACCGGTACCGGAGCCAGTGCATCCATGGTCGAACCTTGGGCGTCACGACTCCCGCCATGCTCTACACGAGCGTCTTTAGTTGCATCCTTCATTTTGGGTCTTTTTGGACGCAGAATACGGCTATTCTTTGGTCCGTATTTTCGCTTGGTTTTCTCAAGCAAAAGCATCCAGCAGAAAAACTCACTCACTCACTCGATATAATTTGCTTTAAATTGTCTTTTAATTTTGGTTTTTGGTTTTTTTGTCTTTCCCGTATATTGCGATTTATTTTTGTAATTTTGTCAATTTTGTCAATTTAGTTAGTTAATGCACTTTAAATATATATATGTAACAATAGGTATCGATAGGCGATAGGCGATGATCGATGTTCATCGCCAAGTGGACAGCGCTACGAGAGTGAGCGTCGCAGAAGTAGTGGAACGAAGAACGAGAATATAGTCAGTCGAGTGTGGTTGCCCAAGCATAAAAGAGTTGTTGTCAGGTTCGGAGTACAAAAGCAGGTTGTCGCGTTGCAGTACGTCTGAAGGGCATTTTAAAAACATGCTAGGTATTGTGTCGAACTAATTAAACAAGATCAACTATTGTATGAATAACTTTAAAACTAATATTACTCAATAAATATCCTATATTTGGGGGCTCAACCGCTAAACCTAAAATAAAAAAGAGCTGAAACGTTGAACAGTGCCGTTAAAGGGCTAATGCAAGCCTCAAAAAGTGAATACGAAAGTGAATACGAAAGCATGAGTGACGATGAGGGAAAAAGACAGCGACATGGTGCTGTCACGCGTTCGTCGGCAAAGAAAGGAGAAACAGATGGTCAAAATGCAGAAGGGCACCCTGTACCGGCATTGTGCGCAGACCAAATAACGGAGATGCAAACAGAGAATAATAGAAGCCTACAGCAAATAATTCAGTTGCTAACTCTTAAAATTCAAGCGGATGAGTTGACACAGAGAGAACCAAAATTATCAGCAGAAAATTTTGCTAAAATTGTACCAGACTTCGATGGTGCCAGTATACCAGTCGAGAATTGGTTGGAAAATTTTGAGCAGAACGCAGATGCATATGAGCTTACAGGAAAACAGCGGTATGTACAGGCACGCGGAAAAATGACCAAAATGGCAAAATTGTTCCTGGAGTCGGTGTTAGTGAGCACATATGAGCAACTTAGAAGCGTATTAATTGAAGAATTTAAGCGCGCCACAAAAAGTGCCGACATACATACAAAGTTGGCACACAGAAAGAAGAAAAAAGAAGAGAGCATGCATGAATACATATTGACAATGAAGAAAATAGCTGCACTTGGACAAATTGAAACCGAGTCTATTATTAACTATATAGTTGATGGGCTGGATATTAAAAGCGAATTTAAGTTTGCATTATATGGATGTAAATCATACAACGATTTGTTGGAAAAATATGAGTTGTACGAAAGCAAGTGTTCAACTGAAAAGCCGCACAAACAATACAGTAATGGTAAAAAAATATACCCGATGGTAAAAATATACGTTGTTACAATTGTGGATCGAACGAACACATGAGAAAAGATTGCAAAGAAGAAGTCAAATGTTTTAAATGTGCAGGCAGCGGTCACATTTCAACAAACTGTCCAAAAGTCGTGAAAAGTGTACAAGTCGTAAAGGAGTCCAAGCGTTTGAAAACAATTTCTTTGAACGGTATGGAAATCACTTGCCTGGTGGATACAGGATCTGATGTGTCAATCGTACGCCAATCCGTGTATAAGAAGCTTTCATATACTGTACTGGGGAAATGCTACACCGTTCTACGAGGCCTTGGAAACGTGAAGACGCAGCCGTTGGGTACATTTATGGGCAGAGTTTGCGTTGACGGAATCGAGGTCAAGCAAAAGTTTGTTGTTGTACCGAACAATCACATCGAGAACGACGCAATTCTTGGCTTTGATTTTGCATCCCAGTTCTGTGTAACATTGGATGAAGGAGGATTCAGCTTTACAAAGGCAGTGGCGCAGCCGGAATGCGCCAAAACAAATGAGCTAAGTATATATAATATTGTCGAAACGGAGATTAACATAGATGCTCCCCCACAGTACAAGCCGATCATCGAGTCAATGATAGCTGAATACAAGCCAGCCGAAGAAAAGACTGAGTGCCCAGTGTTGATGAAAATTGTGCCAGAGGAGTGCATGAAACCATTTCGTCAACAAGCCAGCCGTCACTCAGCTGCCGAATGTGAGTCCATAAGAAAACAAGTTGATGTCTGGATGCAGGATGGCATTATACGCAAATCGTCATCGAACTTTGCCAGTCGAGTCGTCGTGGTAAAGAAAAAGGATGGCACGGACAGGATCTGCATTGATTTTCGTCAACTGAACAGCATGGTGCTTCAGGACTGCTTTCCGGTGCCACGCATGGACGACGTTTTGGAGAAGCTTCAGTCTGCAAAGGTGTTCATTGTCATGGATCTGGAGAATAGCTTCCTCCACGTACCAATCGAGGAGTCGAGCCGCAAGTTTACGGCTTTCATAACCAAGGAAGGGCTATTTGAATTTAATCGAGCACCGTATGGTTTTCGCAACTCGCCAGCTGTATTCAACCGTTTTGTTAGTTGCGTGTTCGAGGACTTGATTTTGAAAGATGCGTTACAGTTGTATATTGACGACATCATTACATACGGAAACACGGAAGAGGAATGCATGTCGAAACTGAGAGCTGTTTTGAGTCAAGCAGCTAAGTACAAACTTAAAATTAAATGGAAAAAATGCCATTTTTTAAAAAGTAAGATTGACTTTCTGGGACATACTGTGGAAATGGGCAAGATTTGGCCAGGACAAGAAAAGACGCACGCTGTACAGAGATTCGATGTCCCAAAAACATAAAAGGCGTTCAATCCTTTTTAGGCTTGACAGGATTTTTCCGAAAATTTATTCGAGATTATGCTCAAATCGCGCGCCCGTTAACTAACTTGTTGAAGAAGGATGAAGTATTCAAGATGGAGGCAGCAGAGTTGAAGGCTATGGATTGCTTAAAAAACGCACTTTCGACGGAACCTGTCCTACGTCTATACTGCCGAGACGCACCGACTGAATTACATACTGACGCGTCCAAGGATGGATTCGGTGCAGTACTTATGCAAGAGTTTGAGGAACGGCAACATCCAGTATTTTTTTGGAGCAAAAAGACGTCACCGAGTGATGCAAAGCGACACAGCTACGTGCTAGAAGTGAAAGCAGCACATCTTGCGATGCAGAAGTTACGCTACTACCTGATAGGTCTCCGCTTCAAATTGGTTACAGATTGCGCTGCTTTTACGCAAACTGTAAAGAAGAAAGACGTGCCGCGAGAAGTTGCACAATGGATAATGGCCTTACAGGACTTTGATTTTGAGATCGAGCATCGTTCAGGCAACAAGATGAAACACGTCGACAGCCTCAGCCGATATCCACAAGATGTTTTCAACGTTACTTCAGAAGTGTCGGCTCGTTTGAAGGTTGCCCAAGAAAAGGATAGCTACATTAAAGCTATCTCAGAAGTTATTAAAACACAACCGTATGAAAATTTTTAACTTAAAGGTGGGATTGTCTACAAAGGAGTAAGCGGCAATGACTTGTTGGTCGTACCCAAATCAATGAAAAAGGAGATTATAGCCGACGCACATAATATGGGTCACTTCGCCGTACAGAAAACTATGCACACTCTACAGCAGCAATTCTGGATACCACACATGGAACGCAAGGTAGCTCAGATGATTAACACTTGTGTCAAATGCATCATTGTCAATAAAAAGTTGGGGAAGCCTGAAGGGTTTTTAAACTGCATCGAAAAAGGAGACAAGCCGCTTCATACCCTTCACATCGATCATTTGGGTCCCATGGATTCGACATCGAAAGGCTACAAGTATATAGTAGCACTTGTAGATGGATTTTCAAAATTTGTTTGGCTGTTTACCACAAAGAGCACCGGCAGCGACGAAGTATTGAAGAAGTTGGAGGAATGGTCTAATGTTTTTGGTCAGCCGTCGCGTATTATAAGTGACAGAGGCGTGGCATTCACCTCAAACAGTTTTGAAGACTACGCGAAGGAAAATGGCATTCACCACGTTTGGACGACAACAGGAGTGGCCCGTGGTAATGGTCAAATTGAACGGGTAAACCGATGTATTCTTTCAATAATCAGCAAATTATCAATTGGAGACACGTCGAAGTGGTACAAGTACGTATCCCAGGTGCAGAGGGCGATTAATTCGCATGTCCATTGTTCGACACAGAAGACACCGTTCCAAGTAATGTTTGGTGTAAAACATGAAGACGAAGATCAGCGATAACATTATTCTCACGTTGGAACAAGAACTTATAACGGACTTCGATGAAGAGAGAGGAGACATGCGCAAAGAGGTGAAAGCAAATATACAGCAGGCTCAGAGGAAGTACAAAAAAGGATATGATCGTAAACGCAAATGCGAGTATGGATATAAGGAAGGAGATCTCGTGGCGATCAAACGCACCCAATTCGTGGCGGGCAGAAAACTAGCCAGTAGCTTCCTCGGTCCATATGAAGTCATTAGGGTAAAAAGGAACGGGCGATACGACGTAAGGAAAGCAGCGCAAGTAGAAGGCCCTACAGTAACTGCAACATGCGCGGAAAATATGAAGTTGTGGAAGTACGCGTCTACAAATGAGGACCTGTGGTCGTCTGGGTCAGACGACAGTGATCAGGATGGCCGAATGTAACAATAGGTATCGATAGGCGATAGGCGATGATCGATGTTCATCGCCAGTACCGGACAGCGCTACGAGAGTGAGCGTCGCAGAAGTAGTGGAACGAAGAACGAGAATATAGTCAGTCGAGTGTGGTTGCCCAAGCATAAAAGAGTTGTTGTCAGGTTCGGAGTACAAAAGCAGGTTGTCGCGTTGCAGTACGTCTGAAGGGCATTTTAAAAACATGCTAGGTATTGTGTCGAACTAATTAAACAAGATCAACTATTGTATGAATAACTTTAAAACTAATATTACTCAATAAATATCCTTTATATATATTTATTTAAAGTTGCATTTTAGTCTCTTTTTCTTTATTTGTTTAAAGAAAAACTTTTTTTTTCTTTACGAATTACTTTTCACTTTTACTTGCTGTCGGCCATATAAAATTCCATTTAAATTCAAAGAAATAAATTGAGTCAAAGTAATTTTTTTTTTTTTCCCACAAGTGTGCGTTTATTTGGTAGGGCGTGTCTGGATGAGGGCAGCCAACACACGTCCGCGCACAGTCGCGACCGATCGAAGAGTGTGATCGGCCTTTATTCTGTGTCCTTGCTTCATTACTCTTTAAGGCGAGCAACCTATTACAAAGATAAGTGACCCTAACTTACACATGTAACAAAAATTGAATAAATGACAATACAATGGAGAATGCATGAAACACTAATACATATAGACATTGAACTGCATGAATTGACAAAATTTCAGACTTAACCAAAAAAATTTTTTAAAAGATAATTGCATGTAAGACTTAACATTTTTCTTTTTTTATGACTATATTAATTGGCAATTTAAGATTGCATTATTGGCAATTTGCTTTGATTTCAAATTTAAATCTAAGTGGTTATGTGTGTTTGCTAAGTTGCAAGTTCAAAAGCTGACTGTTATGAAAAGCGTGTTGAGTGATAAGCACTCTAACAGCTGTTGTGGCAAACTTATGTTGTTAACATTTGGTCACATTGTAAAATAGCAACATGTGAACAAAACTAAATTTTTAATAATTTAATATTTATAATTTAACTAACTTATTTTTATTCTTTTGCAGGTACTGGTGACTGACGCTGGTGATATGGAGGATTCCACTGGATGCCAGGTAAGTGTTGATTGTTCCATTTTACAGGGGGATGACTTTCTGGTGATTGCGATGATAATTTGGAGTTGTTGTGCCCACCGCAAAGCCGTGCTCCAGGCTGGACAAAACATTCACAGCGCGGGAGCGACGGCAGAGGGGGACACCGGAGGATCCAAATGAGTTGATTTCCATTAGGGAAGTAATGGCGACGCTCAATGGCAGGCTTGTGCGTATTGCGTGTTCAGCAATTTTGCATGTTTTGCCAGGCGTCTGTGAGTTGGGCTGCGGGTGTTGAAGCAGTCCAATTAATATTGAAAATCAAATATTAAATTGTTTTCTTTTTTCTTTGCAGGTGATGACGAATGGATACTGGACCAAGCCGAGACTGGATGTGCGGGTAAGTAGTGTTCCAAATTCGGCAAAAACATGCATATTGCGAAATTGTTGCAAAATACATGTCTTATGCCGCGTCAAAATTGGGCTGCAGGTGTTTATTTGCAGCCCGAATTTAAAAATATAAATATTAATTTGTTTTCTTCCTTCTTTGCAGGTGATGACTACTGAATACTGGATCGACCGAAGGATGGATGTGCGGATGCACGCGATTGCCAGGTAAGTAGAGTTCCAATTGATCAGTGATTTGATGACGCGCCATGGCAGGCGTATGCATATTGCATGTTTAGCAATTTTGCATATTTTGCCAGGCGTTTGTGAATTGGGCTGCGGGTGTTGTTGCAGTCCGATTAGTGTTGAAAATCAAATATTAATTTGTTTTCTTTTTTCTTTGCAGGTGATGACGAAAGGATACTGGACCAAGCCGAGACTGGATGTGCGGGTAAGTAGTGTTCCAATTCGGCAAAAACATGCATATTGCGAAATTGTTGCAAAATACATGTCTTATGCCGTGCGTCAAAGTTGGGCTGCAGATGTTTATTTGCAGTCCGAATTTAAAAACAAAAATCTTAGTTTGTTTTCTTCTTTCTTTGCAGGTGATGACTACTGGATACTGGATCGACCGAAGGATGGATGTGCGGATGCACGCGATTGCCAGGTAAGTAGAGTTCCAATTGATCAGTGATTTGATGACGCGCCATGGCAGGCGTATGCATATTGCGTGTTCAGCAATTTTGCATGTTTTGCCAGGCGTCTGTGAGTTGGGCTGCGGGTGTTAAAGCAGTCCGATAAGTGTTGAAAATCAAATATTAATTTGTTTTCTTTTCTCCTTGCAGGCGATGACGAATGAATACTGGACCAAGCCGAGACTGGATGTGCGGGTGCCTCAGGATGCTGGGTAAGTAGTGTTCCAATTAGGCAAAAACATGCATATTGCGAAATTGTTGCAATATACATGTCTTATGCCGTGCGTCAAAGTTGGGCTGCAGATGTTTATTTGCAGTCCGAATTTAAAAACAAAAATCTTAGTTTGTTTTCTTCTTTCTTTGCAGGTGATGACTACTGGATACTGGATCGACCGAAGGATGGATGTGCGGATGCACGGATGCACGCGATTGCCAGGTAAGTAGAGTTCCAATTGATCAGTGATTTGATGACGCGCCATGGCAGGCGTATGCATATTGCATGTTTAGCAATTTTGCATATTTTGCCAGGCGTTTGTGAATTGGGCTGCGGGTGTTGTTGCAGTCCGATTAGTGTTGAAAATCAAATATTAATTTGTTTTCTTTTTTCTTTGCAGGTGATGACGAATGGACACTGGACCAAGCCGAGACTGGATGCGCGGATGCCTCAGGATGCTGGGTAAGTAGTGTTCCAATTCGGCAAAAACATGCATATTGCGAAATTGTTGCAAAATACATGTCTTATGCCGTGCGTCAAAGTTGGGCTGCAGGTGTTTATTTGCAGTCCGATTTTAAAACATAAATATTAATTTGTTTTCTTTCTTCTTTGCAGGTGATGACTACTGGATACTGGATCAACCGGGGACTGGGTGTGCAGAAGCAAAAATATCGCAGGATGCCTGTCGTCTGAGTTGGGCTCGCAGGTGATGACTTCTAAACTTCTGGACCGACGCTGGACGCACAGGATTTACGGATGCCGCTGGATTCCAGGTAAGTATAGTTTTTCCATTGCAGGTTGATTTGCGTATAGCTAAGTGACATCGGGTTCGTTTCCATGCCGCCGCTTAGGCCGGACATAATATTCTGGCGCTGAGCCGGCGAACTGGAGAACCAAATTTAGCGGCTGATGACGCAGGCCAGCATGCAGGAAGCATGATGTGCAAATTTTGGCAGAGATTAAGCGGTGAGTATGAACGTAGCAGTGTCTCATAATTTCGCAAATTTGCCAAGAAGTAGAAAAAAGAAAAAGATGTTAAATAAAATATAAAATTGTGTTCAAATTTTCTAACTCTTTTCTATTTTCAGTGTGTTGCTGAAACAAAAGACGCTAGGTTGTCTATGGATTGAATTAATTTGAGTTAATCTGGATCTGGCCTTGGTGACTATTGCCGGATTGGTTTGTGTGGGCGGCAGCAAGCCATGCTGTTGCCTAATTGTTATTGACGATACTTTTGTGTCCAGGTGAGTTTTATAGTGCGTTCTTGCGTATTTTGAAAATGTATTTTCTTTTGCAAAAATACTAAATTTTAATCCGTTTATTTTATACTATGCAGGTGTTGATGCATAGGGACGTCACTGTACTCATCGCTGGTTATATGGCAGCAATTTGTATAGTCCGCGCTATGCCGGTGCCATGACGTGGATTTCGATTCTGGTCGACTGGCAAAAGCGGGGACAATCTCGTAAGTGTGCTTGATTGACGCTTGGATCCAACGTAGAAGGCTCCGGAGGCGTCAAGATGGAAGATCATGGGCATATTTTGGCACAAGGACACAGCAATAAGGACTTTTGCTTGTATGTTGCCAAAAAGTGTCCAGATTTGTATTGGCCATAGTGTGAGTAATAATTATGTTTGTTGTAAGCTTAGTTAGTGTTGGAGAAGTTTGAATTGTTAGCAGCAGTTAGATGTTCAACTATTAGTATTGGCGTAGTTTGTTATAAACGTGGTCGTTTTTTGTTGTCCTTAGTTAACGAACGCGAATTGTGTGTATATCGCTTATACTTTACATGTTATAATGTATTTTTGAATTGTTGTGGTGAGGTAAGGCATTTCCCGCATAAAGCAAGATGAATGCCAGTCGAGTATGAGGTTTTGATTTAGCGGATGTCGCTATTTATTGTTTAGTCATAAGTGGAAAATGACATGGTAAGTTTTAAACCATTTGTAACGAGCGTGATATGAAATATCACTCACAGTAATTAGTATAAATACTAATTACCGGTAAATTTCGTTAATTGTAAAATTTGTAGCCAATTTGTTGAACTCAATAGTTGAATTTTGCTTTAATTGCTGCTATTAATTAACATGCTTTCTCCTTTTCTTGCAGGTGTGTGGTGTAAATAAAGCCGGTTTCCCGTTGAAGAATTGATTGACTCATCAAGGACTAACTTACGCAATGTCGTTGGTCAGGCTGACAATTTCAGCGCTAGACTGGATCGACACAGGTAGCCAGGTAAGTATGAATGTTGTGTTAGTGTTTATTTAAATTTTTATTTATTTTCATTTTTCTTCCTTTATTTCTTTATTTAGCATTCTTCTTTTGCAGGTTGCAGTCTAGATGTTAAATTCCGTTTCGGGGTAGTTGCTGCGTTTTCTCGATGCCGCGATCTGGTCATGGATGGTGTTCCTAGGCCGGTGGACGACAGCTGGGACCAGGATTCGAGCATCGGCTAAGCTCTATGCAAAAGATGAGTTTTAATTACAATGTTTATATAGACGTTTTCAATAATTAATTGTTTGGTTTTCTTTTCTCTTTTCAGGTAGTGGCCGTATGGATATGGACGAATCTGGAGTTGTTTTCACCTGGATACACTCAATGCCGCTGGTCAGGTTGACAGTTTCAGCGCTAGACTGGATCGACACAGGTAGCCAGGTAAGTAAGTGTTGTGTATGTTTTATTGAACATTTTTATTTATTAATTCTTCCTTTTTTTTATTTAACATTCTTCTTTTGCAGATTGGAGTCTAGATGTCAGTTTCCGTTCCGGGGTAGTTGCTGTGTGTCTCTGTGGGCTTTTCTCGTGCCGCGATCTGGTCATGGATGGTCCTAGGCCGGTGGACGACAGCTGGGACCAGGATTCGAGCATCGGCTAATCTCTATGCAAAAGATGGGTGTTCTAATTACAATGTTTATATTGATGTTTTTTTTCAATTATTAATTGTTTGTTTTTTATCCTTTTCCTTTTTATTTATTTCTTTTTCTTTTCAGGTAGTGGCCGTATTCGACTCTGGACAGGATGACAAGGGGGTCAGGTGAGTATTTGTCAATAATTTAATATTCTTTTTCTTTTCAGGTATGACGCAATGCGGATTCTTAGCTCCATTCCATGATGGATATTATTTTTTATTATGTGGTCTATTTAATTTTTATTTATTTATGATTAGCGGCGTAGTTTATAGTTAATGTTTATGTTTTGGCTATTGTGTTGTGATTAAAGTTTTATCGAATTGTATAATTTATGTAATATTATTTATTTATTTGTAAAATTGCATTTTATTTGTTTATATTGCGTAGTGACGGATTTTGAAGTTGAGTGCTTTTAATAGCAGCAGGCATCGTTGCCAATTGCTGAACTAGCTGCGTTGCTGTTTAAAGAGCTTTGGGTGTTAGTGCCAGAGCTCATACTGATGGCAGCTACAATAGCCTCGAAGAATTTTTCTAGTTTTTCCTCTAGCCTTGCAAATAGCTGGGCATTCTGCTCTGAAGCAGGAGCCACTTGGTTGCGTTCAGTTGTCTTTGCTGGTGTGGTTACTTGGATGGGCTCTGACTTTTTTGTCTCAACTCTTGTTGTTTATCCTTTAATATTTTTTGCAGTTCCGTGAGGTGTTTGCCAGCTGGGCCCAACATAGTCGGGACATGCTTAGCCACTCGCTTATTTATTGGTTTGGGTGTACCTCGAACTTGCTGATGTTGTTGCTGCTGCTGTTCCCGCTGCCATTTTGGAGTCGTCAGCTTTTGCCTTGGCTGATGACTTTTTTGAGCTGGGGAGTTAGTTACTCGTTGTTGGTTATGTTGTTGTGGCTTTTGCTGCTGCTGCTGCGGAGTAACGACATTGTTGTTGCTATTCTTCACGGTGCTGGCATTGCCTCCATTATGGGCAATCCAGCTATATGATTTTTGGGTGTTGTTAGAGTGTGGATACTGTTGCTGTTGTTGTTGTTGGTGGTATTGCTGTTGCTGTTGCTGTCTCGGATGGTGTTGAGCATAGAACTCTTGCTGCTGACGATGCTGTCGTGGATGTTGTTTGTAGATTTTTCCACCAATCACCCTGTTTGCTCTCAAATCGTCGCGTGCCTTTTTAAATTTGACACAACCCTTGTACGAGCTAACATGGCTATCATTACAGTTAGCACACTTTGCTTTCTCACTCCTTGGCTTTTTGCAGGCAGTGGATGCATGATCACCGGCACATTTCATGCAGCGAAATGGTCGGCGGCAATAGTTCTTGGTATGGCCAAAAGCTTGGCAGCGATGGCACTGAGCCGGATCGCGTGGCTTAGCCTGCCTTTCAACCGAGATTGTTTGGTTGCCCAAGTGCTCAAGCTTTAAGATGTGCATATGGGAACCGTCTGGTGTGGGCTCTAGCTCCAACTCGAATAAGTGTAGTGGCTTGCCCGTAAACCTGTGCTTGATCACGCGAATGAATTTTGTATTAAAACCTAGTGTTTTAATTTCATCGGTGATCCAAGAGCATGGTGTGGAGTTATGCAACTTGCGAATGACAATTCTAAAACCTTTTTGTTGTTTGACCTGATGGGTATGCAGTGGAATATTTTTCTCTATCAGCGCTTCCTTTATGGCATTGTAGGTGACCATATTGGTAGCCTGTACCCTAAGGCCATTATTGGCGGTGGTCTTGGTATTAAATCTACCAACGGCTGGGTTCTTGGTGAGCATATCAATTAAGGGCATAATTTCAGGGACTAATGGCAAGAATAAGGTTGGAATTTTGCCAATATTTGTAGTGGAGTTAGTGTTGGTTCCTAGCTGTTGTGTGTTTTGTGGCTGAGCTGGTTGTTGAGCACATTCTCGCAGCTGCTCCAGATTGTGTTCGTGCTGCTGTTGCTGTCGATGCAATCGGCTTAGAGTGGATGCTGTGGCATCAATGTTGACACTACTATTACTAATAGTGTCGACATCCATGCCACCACCATCAGCACAATTTGCATCGGCAGCTTCAGGCTGCGTTGTTTTGTTGTCTTCGTTGTTGGCAGCAAGGCTTCGTTGTCTGGCTTGGCGGTACAATTCTTTTGCGTATTTACTTGTAGATGCAGGTGAATCCGTATCCTTGTAATCATCAGAGTCTATATTATGGCAGATCCTTCTCCTTTTTAGTGGCGAACTGAGAAGCTCGCAATTGGCATTTTTAACCAGATCTGTGGCTTTTTTTGGTGTTAAAGGGAAGTTTAATTCATTTGGTAAAAGTGGAGGGACGCGGGCTAACCAATCCTCGACCATCTCACTATTTTTAACTAAATTTGGTATTGACGCTGCTGATCCATAAATATCTTCATTAGCATTCATATTGACATCGTCGAGTAATGGCAGCAGACTTTTTCTGCTACCATTTGAGGATGCGTTTGATTTTGGCAGTTCCAGTGTTTGTTGTAGTTGCTGTTGTCTTGTAACAGCTTTGTCATAACCCATATCGTTAACAGTGTCAGTTAATGTTAAGTCTTGGTTTTGGTTAAGCAGTGTTAAGTTTTGCACTGCTTGCTGGCTCATGCTTGTTATATTGCAGTTTGTGTTGCTTGTATTGTCTTTCTCGTTGAGTGTACTTAGAAGTTTGAGGCTCTGTTTTGTGAGTGTGGTAGCTCCGTTATTATTTGCTTTCGCTCTTTTCTGCACACTCGTTTGTGTGGTGAGTGGCGGCGAAATTGTCGAGTTATTTTGTAGTTTATCGTAAGTCGAGTGATTTTGTAATGTGTGTGTGAGAGTGTTGGTGCCGTTGCCAGCGTTGTCGTTGTAGTCGTCAGGATGAGTGTGGGCAATGGAATCGGATTTTTCGATTCCTTCTAAGCAAGGCGGCCATCTTTTTTTCCCGCGTAATGTGGGATCGGGGATGCCGGCTTGGCGCCTATTTTCGACGACGGTGGTCTCCAGATCTACCCCGCCCTCGGAATCGAACCATGACTCTAGCATGGATACGTCGATTGGACTGCTCCCCAGGACAAATGGTCTGGTGGACACGTCCGAGTCGGATGTTGAAATAAAAGTGACGTACTCACAGTTTTCCTGAATCTGATCCTGATCCGCCAGTTTACCCGGTACCGGAGCCAGTGCATCCATGGTCGAACCTTGGGCGTCACGACTCCCGCCATGCTCTACACGAGCGTCTTTAGTTGCATCCTTCATTTTGGGTCTTTTTGGACGCAGAATACGGCTATTCTTTGGTCCGTATTTTCGCTTGGTTTTCTCAGGCAAAAGCATCCAGCAAAAAAAAAACTCACTCACTCCCTCGATATAATTTGCATTAAATTGTCTTTTAATTTTGGTTTTTGGTTTTTTGTCTTTCCCGTATATTGCGATTTATTTGTGTAATTTTGTCAATTTAATTAGCTAATGCACTTTAAATATATATATATTTATTTAAAGTTGCATGTAATCTCCTTTTCTTTTTTTTTAGTTTTAAAGAAGAACTTTTTTCCTTTCGAATTACTTTTCACTTGTACTTGCTGTCGGCCATATAAAATTTTATTTAAATTCAAAGAAATAAATTGAGTCAAAGTTTTTTTTTTCCACAAGTGTTGTGCGTTTATTTAGTAGGGCGTATGGTTTCTGGTGCCTGGATGTGAGCAGCCAAAAACACACGTCCGCGCACAATCGCGACCGAACAACGAGTGTGATCGGCCTTTATTCTGTGTCCTTGCTTCATTACTCTTTAAGGCGAGCAACCTATTACAAAGATAAGTGACCCTAACTTACACATGTAACAAAAATTGAATAAATGACAATACAATGGAGAATGCATGAAACACTAATACATATAGACATTGAACTGCATGAATTGACAAAATTTCAGACTTAACCAAAAAAATTTTTTAGAAGATAATTGCATGTAAGACTTGACATTTTTCTTTCTATGACTATATTAATTGGCAATTTAAGATTGCATTATTGGCAATTTGTTTTAATTTCAAATTTAAATCTAAGTGGTTATTTGAATTTGTTAAGTTGCCAGTTCAAAAGCTGACTGTTATGATAAGCGTGTTAGGTGATAGGCACTCTAACAGCTGTGTATGGCAAAATTATGTTAGTTAACGTTTGGTCACATTGTAAAGAAGCAACATGTGAACAGAACTAAATTTTTAATAATTTAATATTTATGACTTAACTAACTTATTTTTATTCTTTTGCAGGTACTGGTGACTGACGCTGGTGATATGGAGGATTCCACTGGATGCCAGGTAAGTGTTGATCGTTCCATTTTACAGGGTGATGACTTTCTGGTGATTGCGATGATAATTTGGAGTTGTTGTGCCCACCGCAAAGCCGTGCTCCAGGCTGGACATAACATTCACAGCGTAGGAGCGACGGCAGAGGGGGACACCAGAGGATCCAAATGAGTTAATTTCCATTAGGGAAGTAATGGCGACGCTCAATGGCAGGCTTGTGCGTATTGCGTGTTCAGCGATTTTGCATATTTTGCCAGGCGTCTGTGAGTTGGGCTGCGGGTGTTGAAGCAGTCCAATTAATATTGAAAATCAAATATTAATTGTTTTCTTTTTTCTTTGCAGGTGATGACGAATGAATACTGGACCAAGCCGAGACTGGATGTGGGATGCCTCAGGATGCTGGGTAAGTAGTGTTCCAATTCGGCAAAAACATGCATATTGCGAATTTGTTGCAAAATACATGTCTTATGCCGTGCGTCAAAATTGGGCTGTAGGTGTTTATTTGCAGCCCGAAATTAAAAATAAAAATCTTAGTTTGTTTTCTTCCTTCTTTGCAGGTTGTGACTACTGGATACTGGATCGACCGAAGGATGGATGTGCGGATGCACGGATGCAAGCGATTGCCAGGTAAGTAGAGTTCCATTTGATCAGTGAACTGGTGACGCGCCATGGCAGCTGTATGCATATTGCATATTTAGCAATTTTGCATATTTTGCCAGGCGTTTGTGAATTGGGCTGCGGGTGTTGTTGCAGTCCGATTAGTGTTGAAAATCAAATATTAATTTGTTTTCTTTTTTCTTTGCAGGTGATGACGAATGAATACTGGACCAAGCCGAGACTGGATGTGGGATGCCTCAGGATGCTGGGTAAGTAGTGTTCCAATTCGGCAAAAACATGCATATTGCGAATTTGTTGCAAAATACATGTCTTATGCCGTGCGTCAAAGTTGGGCTGCAGATGTTTATTTGCAGTCCGAAATTAAAATCAAAAAATCTTAGTTTGTTTTCTTCCTTCTTTGCAGGTTGTGACTACTGGATACTGGATCGACCGAAGGATGGATGTGCGGATGCACGGATGCAAGCGATTGCCAGGTAAGTAGAGTTCCAATTGATCAGTGATTTGATGACTCGCCATGGCAGGCGTATGCATATTGCGTGTTCAGCAATTTTGCATGTTTTGCCAGGCGTCTGTGAGTTGGGCTGCGGGTGTTAAAGCAGTCCGATAAGTGTTGAAAATCAAATATTAATTTGTTTTCTTTTCTCCTTGCAGGCGATGACGAATGAATACTGGACCAAGCCGAGACTGGATGTGCGGGTGCCTCAGGATGCTGGGTAAGTAGTGTTCCAATTAGGCAAAAACATGCATATTGCGAAATTGTTGCAATATACATGTCTTATGCCGTGCGTCAAAGTTGGGCTGCAGATGTTTATTTGCAGTCCGATTTTAAAAACATAAATATTAATTTGTTTTCTTCTTTCTTTGCAGGTGATGACTACTGGATACTGGATCGACCGAAGGATGGATGTGCGGATGCACGGATGCACGCGATTGCCAGGTAAGTAGAGTTCCAATTGATCAGTGATTTGATGACGCGCCATGGCAGGCGTATGCATATTGCGTGTTTAGCAATTTTGCATATTTTGCCAGGCGTTTGTGAATTGGGCTGCGAATGTTGTTGCAGTCCGATTAGTGTTGAAAATCAAATATTAATTTGTTTTCTTTTTTCTTTGCAGGTGATGACGAATGGACACTGGACCAAGCCGAGACTGGATGCGCGGATGCCTCAGGATGCCTCAGGATGCTGGGTAAGTAGTGTTCCAATTCGGCAAAAACATGCATATTGCGAAATTGTTGCAAAATACATGTCTTATGCCGTGCGTCAAAGTTGGGCTGCAGGTGTTTATTTGCAGTCCGATTTTAAAAACATAAATATTAATTTGTTTTCTTTCTTCTTTGCAGGTGATGACTACTGGATACTGGATCAACCGGGGACTGGGTGTGCAGAAGCAAAAATATCGCAGGATGCCTGTCGTCTGAGTTGGGCTCGCAGGTGATGACTTCTAAACTTCTGGACCGACGCTGGACGCACAGGATTTACGGATGCCGCTGGATTCCAGGTAAGTATAGTTTTTCCATTGCAGGTTGATTTGCGTATAGCTAAGTGACATCGGGTTCGTTTCCATGCCGCCGCTTAGGCCGGACATAATATTCTGGCGCTGAGCCGGCGAACTGGAGAACCAAATTTAGCGGCTGATGACGCAGGCCAGCATGCAGGAAGCATGATGTGCAAATTTTGGCAGAGATTAAGCGGTGAGTATGAACGTAGCAGTGTCTCATAATTTCGCAAATTTGCCAAGAAGTAGAAAAAAGAAAAAGATGTTAAATAAAATATAAAATTGTGTTCAAATTTTCTAACTCTTTTCTATTTTCAGTGTGTTGCTGAAACAAAAGACGCTAGGTTGTCTATGGATTGAATTAATTTGAGTTAATCTGGATCTGGCCTTGGTGACTATTGCCGGATTGGTTTGTGTGGGCGGCAGCAAGCCATGCTGTTGCCTAATTGTTATTGACGATACTTTTGTGTCCAGGTGAGTTTTATAGTGCGTTCTTGCGTATTTTGAAAATGTATTTTCTTTTGCAAAAATACTAAATTTTAATCCGTTTATTTTATACTATGCAGGTGTTGATGCATAGGGACGTCACTGTACTCATCGCTGGTTATATGGCAGCAATTTGTATAGTCCGCGCTATGCCGGTGCCATGACGTGGATTTCGATTCTGGTCGACTGGCAAAAGCGGGGACAATCTCGTAAGTGTGCTTGATTGACGCTTGGATCCAACGTAGAAGGCTCCGGAGGCGTCAAGATGGAAGATCATGGGCATATTTTGGCACAAGGACACAGCAATAAGGACTTTTGCTTGTATGTTGCCAAAAAGTGTCCAGATTTGTATTGGCCATAGTGTGAGTAATAATTATGTTTGTTGTAAGCTTAGTTAGTGTTGGAGAAGTTTGAATTGTTAGCAGCAGTTAGATGTTCAACTATTAGTATTGGCGTAGTTTGTTATAAACGTGGTCGTTTTTTGTTGTCCTTAGTTAACGAACGCGAATTGTGTGTATATCGCTTATACTTTACATGTTATAATGTATTTCTAGAATTGTTGTGGTGAGGTAAAACATTTCCCGCATAAAGCAAGATGAATGCCAGTCGAGTATGAGGTTTTGATTTAGCGGATGTCGCTATTATTGTTTAGTCATAAGTGGAAAATGACATGGTAAGTTTTAAACCATTTGTAACGAGCGTGATATGAAATATCACTCACAGTAATTAGTATAAATACTAATTACCGGTAAATTTCGTTAATTGTAAAATTTGTAGCCAATTTGTTGAACTCAATAGTTGAATTTTGCTTTAATTGCTGCTATTAATTAACATGCTTTCTCCTTTTCTTGCAGGTGTGTGGTGTAAATAAAGCCGGTTTCCGTTGAAGAATTGATTGACTCATCAATGACTAACTTACGCAATGTCGTTGGTCAGGCTGACAATTTCAGCGCTAGACTGGATCGACACAGGTAGCCAGGTAAGTAAGTGTTGTGTATGTTTATTTAAATTTTTATTTATTTCTCCATTTTTTCATTCCTTTATTTCTTTATTTAGCATTCTTCTTTTGCAGGTTGCAGTCTAGATGTTAAATTCCGTTTCGGGGTAGTTGCTGCGTGTCTCTGTGGGCTTTTCTCGATGCCGCGATCTGGTCATGGATGGTCCTAGGCCGGTGGACGACAGCTGGGACCAGGATTCGAGCATCGTCTAAGCTCTATGCAAAAGATGAGTTTTAATTACAATGTTTATATAGACGTTTTCAATAATTAATTGTTTGGTTTTCTTTTCTCTTTTCAGGTAGTGGCCGTATGGATATAGACGAATCTGGAGTTGTTTTCACCTGGATACACTCAATGCCGCTGGTCAGGTTGACAGTTTCAGCGCTAGACTGGATCGACACAGGTAGCCAGGTAAGTAAGTGTTGTGTATGTTTTATTGAACATTTTTTATTTATTAATTCTTCCTTTTCTTTTCATTTAACATTCTTCTTTTGCAGATTGGAGTCTAGATGTCAGTTTCCGTTCCGGGGTAGTTGCTGTGTGTCTCTGTGGGCTTTTCTCGATGCCGCGATCTGGTCATGGATGGTCCTAGGCCGGTGGACGACAGCTGGGACCAGGATTCGAGCATCGGCTAATCTCTATGCAAAAGATGGGTGTTCTAATTACAATGTTTATATTGATGTTTTTTTTTCAATTATTAATTGTTTGTTTTTCTATCCCTTTTCCTTTTTTATTTATTTCTTTTTTCTTTTCAGGTAGTGGCCGTATTCGACTCTGGACAGGATGACAAGGGGGTCAGGTGAGTATTTGTCAATAATTTAATTTTCTTTTTCTTTTCAGGTATGACGCAATGCGGTTCTTAGCTCCATTCCATGATGGATATTATTTTTTAATGTGGTCTATTAATTTTTATTTATTTATGATTAGCGGCGATTTATAAATGTATGTTTTGGCTATTGTGTTGTGATTAAAGTTTTATCGAATTGTATAATTTATGTAATATTATTTATTTATTTGTAAAATTGCATTTTATTTGTTTATATTGCGTAGTGACGGATTTTGAAGTTGAGTGCATTTAATAGCAGCAGGCATCGTTGCCAATTGCTGAACTAGCTGCGTTGCTGTTTAAAGAGCTTTGGGTGTTAGTGCCAGAGCTCATACTGATGGCAAGTACAATAGCCTCGAAGAATTTTTCTAGTTTTTCCTCTAGCCTTGCAAATAGCTGGGCATTCTGCTCTGAAGCAGGAGCCACTTGGTTGCGTTCAGTTGTCTTTGCTGGTGTGGTTATGGATGGGCTCTGACTTTTTTGTCTCAACTCTTGTTGTTTATCCTTTAATATTTTTTGCAGTTCCGCGAGGTGCTTGCCAGCTGGGCCCAACATAGTGGGGACATGCTTAGCCACTCGCTTATTTATTGGTTTGGGTGTACCTCGAACTTGCTGATGTTGTTGCTGCTGCTGTTCCCGCTGCCATTTTGGAGTCGTCAGCTTTTGCCTTGGCTGATGACTTTTTTGAGCTGGGGAGTTAGTTACTCGTTGTTGGTTATGTTGTTGTGGCTTTTGCTGCTGCTGCTGCGGAGTAACGACATTGTTGTTGCTATTCTTCACGGTGCTGGCATTGCCTCCATTATGGGCAATCCAGCTATATGATCTTTGGGTGTTGTTAGAGTGTGGATACTGTTGTTGTTGTTGTTGTTGGTGGTATTGCTGCTGCTGTTGCTGTCTCGGATGGTGTTGAGCATAGAACTCTTGCTGCTGACGCTGCTGTCGTGGATGTTGTTTGTAGATTTTTCCACCAATCACCCTGTTTGCTCTCAAATCGTCGCGTGCCTTTTTAAATTTGACACAACCCTTATACGAGCTAACATGGCTGTCATCACAGTTGACACACTTCGCTTTCTCACTCCTTGGTTTTTTGCAGGCAGTGGATGGATGATCACCGGCGCATTTCATGCAACGAAATGGCCGGCGACAGTAGTTCTTGGTATGGCCGAACGCTTGGCATCGATGGCACTGAGCCGGATCGCGTGGCTTGGCCTGCCTTTCAACCGAGATTGTTTGGTTGCCCAGGTGCTCAAGCTTTAGGATATGCTCATGGGAACCATCTGATGTGGGCTCCAGCTCCAACTCGAATAGGTTTAGTGGCTTGCCCGTAAATCTGTGCTTGATCACGCGAATGAATTTTGTGTTAAAACCTAGTGTTTTAATTTCATCGGTGATCCAGGAGCATGGTGTGGAATTATGCAATTTGCGAATGACTATTCTAAAACCTTTTTGTTGTTTGACCTGATGGGTATGCAATGGAATATTTTTCTCTATCAGCGCTTCCTTTATGGCATTGTAGGTGACCATATTGGTGGCCTGTACCCTAAGGCCATTATTGGCGGTGGTTTTGGTATTAAATCTACCAACGGCTGGGTTCTTGGTGAGCATATCAATTAAGGGCATAATTTCAGGGACTAGTGGCAAAAATAAGATTGGAATTTTGCCATTTTTATTACCACTATTTTTAGTTGAGTCAGTGTTGGTGGCTAGCTGTTGTGATTGTGTTTTTTGTGGCTGAGCTGGTTGTTGACGACTCTCTAGAAGCTGCTCCAGGTTGTGTTCGTGCTGCTGTTGCTGTCGGTGCAATCGGCTTAGAGTGGATGCTGTGGCATCGATGTTGGCACTACTATTACTAATAGTGTCGACATCCATGCCACCACCATCAGCACAATTAGCATTGGCAGCTTCAGGCTGCATTGTTTTGTTGCCTTCATTGTTGGCAGCAAGGCTTCGTAGTCTGGCTTGGCGGTACAATTCTTTTGCGTATTTGCTGGTAGATGCTGGCGAATCCGTATCCTTGTAATCGTCCGAATCTATATTGTGGCAGATCCTTCTCCTTTTTAGTGGCGAACTGAGAAGCTCGCAATTAGCTTCTTTAACCAGTTCTGTAGCCTTTTTTGGTGTTAAAGGGAAATTTAACTCATTTGGTAATAGTGGAGGGACGCGGGCTAACCAATCCTCGACCATCTCACTATTTTTGACCAAATTCGGTATTGAGGCTGCTGATCCATAAATATCACCATTAGCATTCATATTGACATCGTCGAGTAATGGCAGCAGACTTTTTCTGCTACCATTTGAGGATGCGTTTGATTTTGGCAGTTCCAGTGTTTGTTGTAGTTGCTGTTGTCTTGTAACAGTTTTGTCATAACCCAAATCGTTAACAGTATCAGTTAATGTTAAGTCTTGGTTTTGGTTAAGCAGTGTTAAGCTTTGCACTGCTTGTTGGCTTATACTTGTTAAATTGCAGTTTGTGTTGCTTATATTGTCTTTCTCGTTGAGTGTACGTAGGAGTTTGAGGCTCTGTTTTGTGAGTGTGGTAGCTCCGTTATTATTTGCTTTCGCTTTCGCTCTTTGCTGCACACTCGTTTGTGTGGTGAGTGGCGGCGAAATTGTCGAGTTATTTTGTAGTTTATCGTAAGTCGAGTGGTTTTGTATTGCGTTTGTGTGAGTGTATGTGCCGTTGCCGGCGTTGTCGTCGTCAGGATGAGTGTGGGCAATGGAATCAGATTTTTCGATTCCTTCTAAGCGAGGCGGCCATCTTTTTTTCCCGCGTAATGTGGGATCGGGGATGCCGGCTTGGCGCCTATTTTCGACGACGGTGGTCTCCAGATCCACCCCGCCCTCGGAATCGAACCATGAATCTAGCATGGATACGTCGATTGGACTACTCCCCAGGACAAATGGTCTGGTGGACACGTCCGTGTCGGATGTTGAGATAAAAGTGACGTACTCACAGTTTTCCTGATCCTGATCCTGATCCGCCAGTTTACCCGGAACCGGAGCCAGTGCATCCATGGTTGAACCTTGGGCGTCACGACTCCCGCCATGCTCTACACGAGCGTCTTTAGTTGCATCCTTCATTTTGGGTCTTTTTGGACGCAGAATACGGCTATTCTTTGGTCCGTATTTTCGCTTGGTTTTCTCAAGCAAAAGCATCCAGCAGAAAAACTCACTCACTCACTCGATATAATTCGCATTAAATTGTCTTATAATTTTCGTTTTTGGTTTTTTGTCTTTCCCGTATATTGCGATTTATTTTTGTAATTTTGTCAATTTTGTCAATTTAGTTAGTTAATGCACTTTAAATATATATATATTTATTTAAAGTTGCATTTTAGTCTCTTTTTCTTTATTTGTTTAAAGAAAAACTTTTTTTTCTTTACGAATTACTTTTCACTTTTACTTGCTGTCGGCCATATAAAATTCCATTTAAATTCAAAGAAATAAATTGAGTCAAAGTAATTTTTTTTTTTTTCCACAAGTGTGCGTTTATTTGGTAGGGCGTGTCTGGATGAGGGCAGCCAACACACGTCCGCGCACAGTCGCGACCGATCGAAGAGTGTGATCGGCCTTTATTCTGTGTCCTTGCTTCATTACTCTTTAAGGCGAGCAACCTATTACAAAGATAAGTGACCCTAACTTACACATGTAACAAAAATTGAATAAATGACAATACAATGGAGAATGCATGAAACACTAATACATATAGACATTGAACTGCATGAATTGACAAAATTTCAGACTTAACCAAAAAAAATTTTTTAAAAGATAATTGCATGTAAGACTTAACATTTTTCTTTCTTTATGACTATATTAATTGGCAATTTAAGATTGCATTATTGGCAATTTGCTTTGATTTCAAATTTAAATCTAAGTGGTTATTTGAATTTGTTAAGTTGCCAGTTCAAAAGCTGACTGTTATGATAAGCGTGTTAGGTGATAGGCACTCTAACAGCTGTGTATGGCAAAATTATGTTAGTTAACGTTTGGTCACATTGTAAAGAAGCAACATGTGAACAGAACTAAATTTTTAATAATTTAATATTTATGACTTAACTAACTTATTTTTATTCTTTTGCAGGTACTGGTGACTGACGCTGGTGATATGGAGGATTCCACTGGATGCCAGGTAAGTGTTGATTGTTCCATTTTACAGGGGGATGACTTTCTGGTGATTGCGATGATAATTTGGAGTTGTTGTGCCCACCGCAAAGCCGTGCTCCAGGCTGGACAAAACATTCACAGCGCGGGAGCGACGGCAGAGGGGGACACCGGAGGATCCAAATGAGTTGATTTCCATTAGGGAAGTAATGGCGACGCTCAATGGCAGGCTTGTGCGTATTGCGTGTTCAGCAATTTTGCATGTTTTGCCAGGCGTCTGTGAGTTGGGCTGCGGGTGTTGAAGCAGTCCAATTAATATTGAAAATCAAATATTAAATTGTTTTCTTTTTTCTTTGCAGGTGATGACGAATGGATACTGGACCAAGCCGAGACTGGATGTGCGGATGCCTCTGGATGCTGGGTAAGTAGTGTTCCAAATTCGGCAAAAACATGCATATTGCGAAATTGTTGCAAAATACATGTCTTATGCCGCGTCAAAATTGGGCTGCAGGTGTTTATTTGCAGCCCGAATTTAAAAATATAAATATTAATTTGTTTTCTTCCTTCTTTGCAGGTGATGACTACTGAATACTGGATCGACCGAAGGATGGATGTGCGGATGCACGCGATTGCCAGGTAAGTAGAGTTCCAATTGATCAGTGATTTGATGACGCGCCATGGCAGGCGTATGCATATTGCATGTTTAGCAATTTTGCATATTTTGCCAGGCGTTTGTGAATTGGGCTGCGGGTGTTGTTGCAGTCCGATTAGTGTTGAAAATCAAATATTAATTTGTTTTCTTTTTTCTTTGCAGGTGATGACGAATGGATACTGGACCAAGCCGAGACTGGATGTGCGGATGCCTCAGGATGCCTTAGGATGCTGGGTAAGTAGTGTTCCAATTCGGCAAAAACATGCATATTGCGAAATTGTTGCAAAATACATGTCTTATGCCGTGCGTCAAAGTTGGGCTGCAGATGTTTATTTGCAGTCCGAATTTAAAAACAAAAATCTTAGTTTGTTTTCTTCTTTCTTTGCAGGTGATGACTACTGGATACTGGATCGACCGAAGGATGGATGTGCGGATGCACGGATGCACGCGATTGCCAGGTAAGTAGAGTTCCAATTGATCAGTGATTTGATGACGCGCCATGGCAGGCGTATGCATATTGCATGTTTAGCAATTTTGCATATTTTGCCAGGCGTTTGTGAATTGGGCTGCGGGTGTTAAAGCAGTCCGATAAGTGTTGAAAATCAAATATTAATTTGTTTTCTTTTCTCCTTGCAGGCGATGACGAATGAATACTGGACCAAGCCGAGACTGGATGTGCGGATGCCTCAGGATGCCTCAGGATGCTGGGTAAGTAGTGTTCCAAATTCGGCAAAAACATGCATATTGCGAAATTATTGCAATATACATGTATTATGCCGTGCGTCAAAGTTGGGCTGCAGGTGTTTATTTGCAGTCCGAATTTAAAAACATAAATATTAATTTGTTTTCTTCTTTCTTTGCAGGTGATGACTACTGGATACTGGATCGACCGAAGGATGGATGTGCGGATGCACGGATGCACGCGATTGCCAGGTAAGTAGAGTTCCAATTGATCAGTGATTTGATGACGCGCCATGGCAGGCGTATGCATATTGCATGTTTAGCAATTTTGCATATTTTGCCAGGCGTTTGTGAATTGGGCTGCGGGTGTTGTTGCAGTCCGATTAGTGTTGAAAATCAAATATTAATTTGTTTTCTTTTTTCTTTGCAGGTGATGACGAATGGACACTGGACCAAGCCGAGACTGGATGCGCGGATGCCTCAGGATGCCTCAGGATGCTGGGTAAGTAGTGTTCCAAATTCGGCAAAAACATGCATATTGCGAAATTATTGCAAAATACATGTCTTATGCCGTGCGTCAAAGTTGGGCTGCAGGTGTTTATTTGCAGTCCGAATTTAAATAACAAAAATATTAATTGGTTTTCTTTCTTCTTTGCAGGTGATGACTACTGGATACTGGATCAACCGGGGACTGGGTGTGCAGAAGCAAAAATATCGCAGGATGCCTGTCGTCTGAGTTGGGCTCGCAGGTGATGACTTCTAAACTTCTGGACCGACGCTGGACGCACAGGATTTACGGATGCCGCTGGATTCCAGGTAAGTATAGTTTTTCCATTGCAGGTTGATTTGCGTATAGCTAAGTGACATCGGGTTCGTTTCCATGCCGCCGCTTAGGCCGGACATAATATTCTGGCGCTGAGCCGGCGAACTGGAGAACCAAATTTAGCGGCTGATGCGCAGGCCAGCATGCAGGAAGCATGATGTGCAAATTTTGCAGAGATTAAGCGGTGAGTATGAACGTAGCAGTGTCTCATAATTTCGCAAATTTGCCAAGAAGTAGAAAAAAGAAAAAGATGTTAAATAAAATATAAAATTGTATTCAAATTTTCTAACTCTTTTCTATTTTCAGTGTGTTGCTGAAACAAAAGACGCTAGGTTGTCTATGGATTGAATTAATTTGAGTTAATCTGGATCTGGCCTTGGTGACTATTGCCGGATTGATTTGTGTGGGCGGCAGCAAGCCATGCTGTTGCCTAATTGTTATTCACGATATTTTAGTGTCCAGGTGAGTTTTGTAGTGCGTTCTTGCGTATTTTGAAAATGTATTTTCTTTTGCAAAAATACTAAATTTTAATCCGTTTATTTTATACTATGCAGGTGTTGGTGCATAGGGACGTCACTGTACTCATCGCTGGTTATATGGCAGCATTTTGTAGATTCCTCACTGTGCCGATGCCAGGACGTGGATTTCGACTTTTTGGTCGACTGGCAAAAGTGGGGACAATCTCGTACGTGTGCTTGATTGACGCTTGGATCCAACGTGGAAGGCTCCGAAGGCGTCAAGATGGAAGATCATGGGCATATTTTGGCGCAAGGAAACAGCAATAAGGACTGTTGCTTGTATGTTGCCAAAAAGTGTCCAGATTTGTATTAGCCATAAAGTGAGTAATAACTATGTTTGTTGTGTGTTAGTTGTGTTGGAGATGTTTGAATTGTTTAGCAGCAGTTAGTTGTTCAACTATTAGTATTGGCGTAGTTTTGTTTTAAATGTGGTCGTTTTTGGTTGACCTTAGTTAACGAACGCGAATTGTGTGTATTTCGCTTATACTTTACATATTATCATGTAATTTTTGAATTGTTGTTGTGAGGTAAGGCATTTCCCGCATAAAGCAGGATGAATGCCAGTCGAGTATGAAATTTTGTTTTAGCGGATGGCGCTATTTTTGTTTAGTCATCAGTTGAAAATGAAATGGTTAGTTTTAAACCATTTGTAGCGAGCGTGATATGAAATATCACTCACAGTAATTAGTATCAATACTAATTACCGGTAAATTTCGTTAATTATAAAATTTGTAGCCAATTTGTTAAACTTAATAGCTGAATTTTTCGTTAATCGCTGCTATCAATTAACATAATATCTCCTTTCCTTGCAGGTGTATGGTGTGGATGAAGCCGGTTTCCATTTGCAGGATTGATAGACGCATCAGGGACTGGCTCACTCAATGCCGCTAGCCAGTCTGACGAATTCAGCGCTGGACTAGATCGACACTGGGAACCAGGTTAGTATGAATGTTGTGTTGTGAGTGTTGGTATTAATTTTTATTTAATATTCTTCTTTTGCAGATTGCAGTCTAGATGTCAGATTCCGTTTCGGGGTGGTTGCTGCGTGTCTCTGTGGGCCTTTCTCGATGCCGCGATCTGGTCAAGGATGGTGTTTCTAGTCCGGTGGACGACAGCTAGGACCAGGACTCAAGCATCGGCCAAGCTCTGAGCAAAAGATGAGTTCTAATTACAGTGTTTATATTGACATTTGCAATTATTAATTATTTGTTTTTCTCTTCTCTTTTCAGGTAGTGGCCGTATGGATGTGGACGAATCTGGAGTTGCTTTCACCTGGGCGCTCGCAATGCCGCTGCCAGGCCAACACTTTTCGACGCTGGACAGGATGACAAGAAAATCAGGTAAGTAATTTGTTATGTTTTATTGAACATTTTTTATTTATTAATTCTTCCTTTTCTTTTCAGGTTTAAATTCTTTTTTGCAGATTGGAGTCTAGATGTCAGTTTTGGTTGTTTGTTTGGGGTTTTTGCATTTTGTTGGCCTCTGGACCAGGATTAGATCGCTAATTCTATGCAAAGATGGGTTTTATTAAATGTTTTATTGATGTTTTTTTTCAATTATTAATGTTTGGGTATTTTTTAATAATTTAATTTTTTTAGTATCATGATGGTTTATTTTTTAATGTTAGTCTATTAATTTTTATTTATTTATGATTAGCGGGTTTGTAAGTTTATTTTTTGGCTATTGTGTTGTGTTTAAAATTTATTGAATTATATAATTTATGTAGTACTTTTTATTCATTTGCACACTGCTTTTTATTTGTTTATATTGCGTAGTGACGGATTTAAAAATTGAGTGCTTTTAATAGCAACAGGCATCGTTGCCAATTGCTGAACTAGCTGCGTTGCTGGTTAAAGAGTTTTGGGTGTTGATGCCGGAGCTCATACTGATGGCAGCTACAATAGCTTCGAAGAACTTATCGAGTTTTTGCTCTAGCCTCGCAAATAGCTGGGCATTCTGCTCTGGAGCATAAGCCACTTGGTTGCGTTTAGTTGTCTTTGCTGGTGTGGTTACTTCTGATGAGCTCTGACTTTTTTGTCTAAACTCTTGTTGTTTATCCTTTAACATTTTTTGCAGTTCCGTGAGATGTTTGCCAGCTGGACCCAACATAGTCGGGGCTTGCTTAGTCACTCGCTTATTTATTGGTTTGGGTGTACCTCGAACTTGCTGATGTTGTTGCTGCTGCTGTTCCCGCTGCCATTTTGGAGTCGTCAGCTTTTGCCTTGGCTGATGACTTTTTTGAGCTGGGGAGTTAGTTACTCGTTGTTGGTTTTGTTGTTGTGGCTGTTGCTGCTGCTGCGGAGTAACGACATTGTTGTTGCTATTCTTCACGGTGCTGGCATTGCCTCCATTATGGGCAATCCAGCTATATGATTTTTGGGTGTTGTTAGAGTGTGGATACTGTTGCTGTTGTTGTTGTTGGTGGTATTGCTGCTGCTGTTGCTGTCTCGGATGGTGTTGAGCATAGAACTCTTGCTGCTGACGCTGCTGTCGTGGATGTTGTTTGTAGATTTTTCCACCAATCACCCTGTTTGCTCTCAAATCGTCGCGTGCCTTTTTAAATTTGACACAACCCTTGTACGAGCTAACATGGCTGTCATCACAGTTGACACACTTCGCTTTCTCACTCCTTGGTTTTTTGCAGGCAGTGGATGGATGATCACCGGCGCATTTCATGCAACGAAATGGCCGGCGACAATAGTTCTTGGTATGGCCGAAAGCTTGGCATCGATGGCACTGAGCCGGATCGCGTGGCTTGGCCTGCCTTTCAACCGAGATTGTTTGGTTGCCCAGGTGCTCAAGCTTTAAAATGTGCATATGGGAACCGTCTGGTGTGGGCTCTAGTTCCAACTCGAATAAGTGTAGTGGCTTGCCCGTAAATCTGTGCTTGATCACGCGAATGAATTTTGTATTAAAACCTAGTGTTTTAATTTCATTGGTGATCCAAGAGCATGGTGTGGAATTATGCAATTTGCGAATGGCTACTCTGAATCCTTTTTGTTTTTTGACCTGATGGGTATGTAGTGGGATATTTTTCTCTATGAGCGCTTCCTTTATGGCATTGTAGGTGACCATATTGGTGGCCTGTACCCTAAGGCCATTATTGGCGGTGGTCTTGGTATTAAATCTACCAACGGCTGGGTTCTTGGTGAGCATATCAATTAAGGGCATAATTTCAGGGACTAGTGGCAAAAATAAGGTTGGAATTTTGCCATTTTTACCACTATTTTTAGTTGAGTTAGTGTTGGTGCCTAGCTGTTGTGATTGTGTTTTTGTGGCTGAGCTGGTTGTTGACGACTCTCTAGAAGCTGCTCCAGGTTGTGTTCGTGCTGCTGTTGCTGTCGATGTAATCGGCTTAGAGTGGATGCTGTGGCTTCAATGTTGTCACTACTATTACTAATAGTGTCCACATCCATGCCACCACCATCAGCACAATTAGCATTGGCAGCTTCAGGCTGCATTGTTTTGTTGCCTTCATTGTTGGCAGCAAGGCTTCGTAGTCTGGCTTGGCGGTACAATTCTTTTGCGTATTTGCTGGTAGATGCTGGCGAATCCGTATCCTTGTAATCGTCCGAATCTATATTGTGGCAGATCCTTCTCCTTTTTAGTGGCGAACTGAGAAGCTCGCAATTAGCTTCTTTAACCAGTTCTGTAGCCTTTTTTGGTGTTAAAGGGAAATTTAACTCATTTGGTAATAGTGGAGGGACGCGGGCTAACCAATCCTCGACCATCTCACTATTTTTGACCAAATTCGGTATTGAGGCTGCTGATCCATAAATATCACCATTAGCATTCATATTGACATCGTCGAGTAATGGCAGCAGACTTTTTCTGCTACCATTTGAGGATGCGTTTGATTTTGGCAGTTCCAGTGTTTGTTGTAGTTGCTGTTGTCTTGTAACAGTTTTGTCATAACCCAAATCGTTAACAGTGTCAGTTAATGTTAAGTCTTGGTTTTGGTTAAGCAGTGTTAAGCTTTGCACTGCTTGTTGGCTTATACTTGTTAAATTGCAGTTTGTGTTGCTTATATTGTCTTTCTCGTTGAGTGTACGTAGGAGTTTGAGGCTCTGTTTTGTGAGTGTGGTAGCTCCGTTATTATTTGCTTTCGCTTTCGCTCTTTGCTGCACACTCGTTTGTGTGGTGAGTGGCGGCGAAATTGTCGAGTTATTTTGTAGTTTATCGTAAGTCGAGTGGTTTTGTATTGCGTTTGTGTGAGTGTATGTGCCGTTGCCGGCGTTGTCGTCGTCAGGATTTTTTTTTTTTTTTTTTTTTTTTTTTCTGGATCTTTTATGCTAATGATCGACCAACGAAAACAGCCGTGGCAGTGATGCAAGTGAAAGCAGGCCAAACCTCACCATAGGCTAGCGAGAGAGCAGTCACCAAAAAGCAACAAACCGTAGCCGCGTAGTCAGAACAAGAGCACACAGAATTTATGTCATGACCATTTAGAACTCAGCTTTTTGGAATTTGGGAAAGCATTGATAAGCATAAGTACTAAAAGGTAGCAGCATCAGCAAAAGTGAATTTTTCCATAAGCCAGCAGAGATGAAGGAAGGATAATTTAGGAGGGGCGGCTTGGAAGGTTATAGTTAATATAACCCAAACCCCAAAACAAAAAAAAAATTTATTTTTTTTTTAATTTAATAATTTAACTACCCCCCTCCCCCAGAAACCCCCCCAATTAAAAAATATGGAAAAATTTTTTGTTCAGATATTAAAAAAAAAACAAAAAATTTTATAAAATTTTTTGGATATATTGTTGAAAAAATAAAAAAAAAAAAAAAAAAAAAAAAAAAAAAAAAAAAAAAAAAAAAAAAAAATTTTAAATTAAAAAAAAAAAAAAAAAAAAACAAAAACCAATTTTTTTTTTTTTTTTTTTTTTTTTTTTTTTTTTTAATCTCCTCAAGGTAGCCTGTTGCAAAGAACTTGAGTACATGGTTTCTCCTACACCTTATTAGGGTGATAGGAGCGGTGCCTACTTGTTGCCACTGGGTAGTAGTCCACGTAGGAGTTGGACCGGCCTTTCATCGTTCTAACACTGGTTGATATGCCAGTATGTAAGTCCGAGGAGGTACATGTTAGAAAGCGCATTGAGAAGGGGGGGGTATGTAGGGTTAGGCATATTTCACCTGGCGGGTTAATAATCTGGCTGTCCCAAGTTGGGAGCGGTTGGTAATCTTACTCAAAATCAAAGTGTATGCAGGTGTTTGTTCATTTGCCAAGTCTCTAGTGAGAGGCGAGCACGTACATATATATTGATGAGGAGAGATTTGGCGGTGTAATTGCTAAGATGCAATTTGGCGTTTGTAATATCAATCTTAAGAGAAAGATAATGGTTGTGTATCAGATTAGCTGTGCCTGACAGCTCTGTTTCACTTGGTTATGGATAGTTTGTAATATCAATCTCGAGAGAAAGATAATGGTTGTGTATCAGATTAGCTGTGCCTGACAGCTCTGTTTCACTTGGTTATGGATAGTTTGTAATATCAATCTCAAGAGAAAGATAATGGTTGTGTATCAGATTAGCTGTGCCTGACAGCTCTGTTTCACTTGGTTATGGATAGTTTGTGATATCAATCTCGAGAGAAAGATAATGGTTGTGTATCAGATTAGCTGTGCCTGACAGCTCTGTTTCACTTGGTTATGGATAGACTGTATTATCAATCTCGAGAGAAGGATAATGGTTGTGTATCAGTTTGTGGTTGGTAATCAAACTCAAAATCAAAGTGTATGCAGGTGTTTGTTCATTTGCCAAGTCTCTTGTGAGAGGCGGCACGTACATATATATTGATTAGGGCAGATTTAGGCGGTGCAATTGCTGAGTTGCAATTTGGCAGTGGTATCAAAGTGTATGCAGGTGCTGTCCATATGCCAAGTCTCTTATGAGAGGCGGGCACGTACATATATATTGATTTGGGTAGTGATAAGTATTAAAACTTGTCACTATGGTATAATAGAAAAGAAAAGAATTAAAGTTTAAGTTAGGTATAGAAGATTTAGTTGTCAGGAAAGTCAGTCATGTATTCACTATTCTAAGTTCAATGAGAATAAGTGAAGAAGCCCGAATTCCATCAGAAAAGTTTATAGAAGGCAGAGGGTACAGAAAATTTAGTTTGGGATTGGTTTGTTGTGTTATAAGGTTTAGTTAGCATGCAAGAAGGCTTTGGTCATACATCCCAGGTAACTGATCCTACAGCATTATGGTTGCATCAGAATCTCAACAGGTCAGAGATCACTGGAAGGAAGCCCATTGCCAACCCAACATGCTCGTTGGCCTTTGTGAGTTTTGAAGAAGAAGGAGACGCAGGTGGAGGAGTATAGTTTAAGCAAGTGCAAATTAACGCATGCACTTGGTTTAATAAGAGAGATTTTGGTACAGAGGATTTAGTTGTGGGGTTAATTTGTTGTGTTATAAGGTTTAGTTAGCGTGCAAGAAGGCTCTGGTCATACATCCCAGGTAACTGATCCTACAGCATTATGGTTGCATCAGAATCTCAACAGGTCAGAGATCACTGGAAAGAAGCCCATTGCCAACCCAACATGCTCGTTTGCCTTTGTGAGCTTTGAAAAAGAAGGAGAAGCAGGTGGAGGAGTATAGTCTAAGCAGGTGCAAATTAGCATATGCACTTAGTTTAATAAGAGAGATTATGGTACAGAGGATTTAGTTTTGGGGTTAATTTGTTGTGTTATAAGGTTTAGTTAGCGTGCGAGAAGGCTTTGGTCATACATCCCAGGTAACTGATCCTACAGCATTATGGTTACATCAGAATCTCAACAGGTCAGAGATCACTGGAATGAAGCCCATTGCCAACTCAACATGCTCGTGCAGGTGGAGGAGTATAGTCTAAGCCAGTGCAGCTTAACACGTGCACTGGCATCCTGTGGCATCCGTGCATCCGCGCGTCCAGTCCTGAAGTCATCACCAGGAATCCTGTGGCACCCGTGCACCCGCGCGTCCAGTCCAGAAGTCATCACTGCAAAGAAACTTTTTCATCTTGTTCTAATGTTGAATCACACTCAACCTGGCAGTGGCAATACAATCCAATCCTGGCATCCTGTGGCATCCGTGCATCCGCGCGTCCAGTCCAGCCTGTCCAGAGGTCACCACCTGGCATCCTGTGGCATCCAGTGGCATCCGTGCATCCTGCGCTCGTCCAGTCCATTTTTTATCTCCATCAAGGTTCCCCTATGTAAAGAATTAAGAGATGATTAAAGATGATTAAAGATGAGCCAAGCAATGTGTAGCAGTAGTAGGTTTGTAAAAAGTCTATGTTTTTGTTTTTGCACTAAGAGTCAGTTTTTTTTTTTTTTTTTTTTTTTTTTTTAATCTCCTCAAGGTAGCCTGTTGCAAAGAACTTGAGTACATGGTTTCTCCTACACCTTATTAGGGTGATAGGAGCGGTGCCTACTTGTTGCCACTGGGTAGTAGTCCACGTAGGAGTTGGACCGGCCTTTCATCGTTCTAACACTGGTTGATATGCCAGTATGTAAGTCCGAGGAGGTACATGTTAGAAAGCGCATTGAGAAGGGGGGGGTATGTAGGGTTAGGCATATTTCACCTGGCGGGTTAATAATCTGGCTGTCCCAAGTTGGGAGCGGTTGGTAATCTTACTCAAAATCAAAGTGTATGCAGGTGTTTGTTCATTTGCCAAGTCTCTAGTGAGAGGCGAGCACGTACATATATATTGATGAGGAGAGATTTGGCGGTGTAATTGCTAAGATGCAATTTGGCGTTTGTAATATCAATCTTAAGAGAAAGATAATGGTTGTGTATCAGATTAGCTGTGCCTGACAGCTCTGTTTCACTTGGTTATGGATAGTTTGTAATATCAATCTCGAGAGAAAGATAATGGTTGTGTATCAGATTAGCTGTGCCTGACAGCTCTGTTTCACTTGGTTATGGATAGTTTGTAATATCAATCTCAAGAGAAAGATAATGGTTGTGTATCAGATTAGCTGTGCCTGACAGCTCTGTTTCACTTGGTTATGGATAGTTTGTGATATCAATCTCGAGAGAAAGATAATGGTTGTGTATCAGATTAGCTGTGCCTGACAGCTCTGTTTCACTTGGTTATGGATAGACTGTATTATCAATCTCGAGAGAAGGATAATGGTTGTGTATCAGTTTGTGGTTGGTAATCAAACTCAAAATCAAAGTGTATGCAGGTGTTTGTTCATTTGCCAAGTCTCTTGTGAGAGGCGGCACGTACATATATATTGATTAGGGCAGATTTAGGCGGTGCAATTGCTGAGTTGCAATTTGGCAGTGGTATCAAAGTGTATGCAGGTGCTGTCCATATGCCAAGTCTCTTATGAGAGGCGGGCACGTACATATATATTGATTTGGGTAGTGATAAGTATTAAAACTTGTCACTATGGTATAATAGAAAAGAAAAGAATTAAAGTTTAAGTTAGGTATAGAAGATTTAGTTGTCAGGAAAGTCAGTCATGTATTCACTATTCTAAGTTCAATGAGAATAAGTGAAGAAGCCCGAATTCCATCAGAAAAGTTTATAGAAGGCAGAGGGTACAGAAAATTTAGTTTGGGATTGGTTTGTTGTGTTATAAGGTTTAGTTAGCATGCAAGAAGGCTTTGGTCATACATCCCAGGTAACTGATCCTACAGCATTATGGTTGCATCAGAATCTCAACAGGTCAGAGATCACTGGAAGGAAGCCCATTGCCAACCCAACATGCTCGTTGGCCTTTGTGAGTTTTGAAGAAGAAGGAGACGCAGGTGGAGGAGTATAGTTTAAGCAAGTGCAAATTAACGCATGCACTTGGTTTAATAAGAGAGATTTTGGTACAGAGGATTTAGTTGTGGGGTTAATTTGTTGTGTTATAAGGTTTAGTTAGCGTGCAAGAAGGCTCTGGTCATACATCCCAGGTAACTGATCCTACAGCATTATGGTTGCATCAGAATCTCAACAGGTCAGAGATCACTGGAAAGAAGCCCATTGCCAACCCAACATGCTCGTTTGCCTTTGTGAGCTTTGAAAAAGAAGGAGAAGCAGGTGGAGGAGTATAGTCTAAGCAGGTGCAAATTAGCATATGCACTTAGTTTAATAAGAGAGATTATGGTACAGAGGATTTAGTTTTGGGGTTAATTTGTTGTGTTATAAGGTTTAGTTAGCGTGCGAGAAGGCTTTGGTCATACATCCCAGGTAACTGATCCTACAGCATTATGGTTACATCAGAATCTCAACAGGTCAGAGATCACTGGAATGAAGCCCATTGCCAACTCAACATGCTCGTGCAGGTGGAGGAGTATAGTCTAAGCCAGTGCAGCTTAACACGTGCACTGGCATCCTGTGGCATCCGTGCATCCGCGCGTCCAGTCCTGAAGTCATCACCAGGAATCCTGTGGCACCCGTGCACCCGCGCGTCCAGTCCAGAAGTCATCACTGCAAAGAAACTTTTTCATCTTGTTCTAATGTTGAATCACACTCAACCTGGCAGTGGCAATACAATCCAATCCTGGCATCCTGTGGCATCCGTGCATCCGCGCGTCCAGTCCAGCCTGTCCAGAGGTCATCACCTGGCATCCTGTGGCATCCAGTGGCATCCGTGCATCCTGCGCGTCTAGTCCATTTTTTTTTTCGATCTCCACAAGGTTGCCTGTTGCAAAGAACTTGAGTACATGGTTACTCCTATTCCCTTACACTGTAGTGTATTAGGGTGATAGGAGCAGCGCCTACTGTTGCCACTGGGTGGTAGTCCACGTAGGAGTCAGACCGGCCTTTCATCGTTCTAACACTGGTTGATATGCCAGTATGTAAGTCCAAGGACATACATGTTAGAGAACGCATTGAGAAGGGGAGTTATGTGGGGTTAGGCATATTTCACCTGGCGGGTTAATAATCTGGCTGTCCCAAATTGGGAGCGGTTGGTAATCATACTCAAAATCAAAGTGTATGCAGGTGTTTGTTTATTTGCCAAGTCTCTTGTGAGAGGCGAGCACGTACATATATATTGATAAGGAGAGATTTGGCGGTGTAATTGCTGAGATACAATTAGGCGGTGGAATCAAAGTGTATGCAGGTGTTTGTTCATTTGCCAAGTCTCTTATGAGAGGCGGGCACGTACATATATATTGATTTGGGTGGTGACAAGTAATAAAACTTGTCACTATGGTAGATTTGTTGTGTTATAAGGTTTAGTTAGCGTGCGAGAAGGCTCTGGTCATACATCCCGGGTAACTGATCCTACAGCATTATGGTTGCATCAGGATCTCAACAGGTCAGAGATCACCGGAAAGAAGCCCATTACCAACCCAACACGCTCGTTTGCCTTCGTAAGTTTTGAAAAAGAAGGAGAAGCAGGTGGAGGAGTATAGTCTAAGCAGGTGCAAATTAACTTATGCACTTGGTTTAATAAGAGAAGTTGTGGTACAGAGGATTTAGTTTTGGGGTTAATTTGTTGTGTTATAAGGTTTAGATTAGCGTGTAAAAAGGCTCTGGTCATACATCCCAGGTAACTGATCCTACAGCATTATGGTTACATCAGAATCTCAACAGGTCAGAGATCACCGGAAAGAAGCCCATTGCCAATCCAACACGCCCTTTTGCCTTAGTGAGTGTTAAGAAGGAAGTGAAGGAGGAGGAGGAGGAGTATTATCACAGCAAGTGCAAATTAACGCATGCACTTGGCATAATAGGAGAGGTCAGGCTAAGCCACAATTGGTCATTTCTCGTCTGAATCCGGAGATCTTGGGTTTTTATGTAGGTATAGTTGAGTATTATGATTACTTCATACATATGAATGGTGTGAGAAATATATTTTTGGATTTGGCAGTATGGAGTCTGTTTGTACCTATCCAAGTAATGCATGTGCATTTTTAAGCTGACATGAGAGTTGAAAATCTGTAAAAATTGTCTGATCAGGACGTTATTGGCCTTAATCTCTTTGTTTTGATGAGCTGAAGCAATCTTTAGATGATGCTTAAGCCGAAAAGTTGATATTTTAGGATTTGGTCATATGAGGGCTATATTTGGGAGTGTTTTGGTTTTAGGTATGAAAATTTCTTTGAAACTGAACATGTGATAACTTAAAGAGTCTTTGTCCGATTTAGGTAAGTTTGGTCTTATTAGGCCAGGTTTTTAGTTGGTAAGAAGATGGCATTCAAAGATGTCTTAGATTTTTTAATCTTAGTCTAGAATTTTATAGGTTTTGGGAGTACACTTATTTATAGGTGCAAGGCAATTTTAGAATTCTTTTAAGGGCATAACTTTTCTATTTATTGCTTGATTTGGATGATTTTGGGCTTTACTATTAGGTTTTACTGAGTTCTAAAAGTTGTTTATACATATCTAAGCTGTAAAGTTAATAATTTAGTTTTTCACCATTTTGGTCGTGAGTTTGTTTGTTTATAAAATTGGTCTAGGTTGTAATTTTTTTTGTTCGATTCTGGGAATCTTGGGCTTTTTTTTAGGTATAGTTTTAAAATTAAATTCCCATAAAAATAAAAAGGGAGGAAAAAAAAATTTTTATATTTTTTTTTTTTTTTTTAATTATAATGAATTTTTATTTAAAATAAATATTTTTTAAGTTGTTTTTGTAAGCACACAAACAATGACTAGCACAAATGCAGACACAGATTTATTTACTGATTCGATTACATTGGGTATTCACTTAGGCATAATTTTATATTTTTTTTTTTTTTTAAAAAAAAAAAAGGTGGCTATTTTTTATGATAGTTTAGCATTAGGTTTTGTGAATTGTAATTTGATATAGTGTGCGGCGTCAGCAATGTTTTTATGCCATAAAGCCTGCAGTTTTGGTAGAGTAGGTTTTTAAAAGAGGAGAATTATATTGTTAATTTGCGGTGTTTGATGTAAAACAGTGCCTCAATTGCTAAAGAACGAGCTTCTGATTTATATGTCCTTTTTTTTTTTTTCTGTGCGTATAGTGAACTGCTATGTATGCTGAATAATATGTGTGTGTGTAAGTTGTTTTTGTCAACATTAGCACACAAACAATGACTAGCACAAATGCAGACACAGATTTATTTACTGATTCGATTACATTGGGTATTCACTTAGGCATAATTATACATTTGTTTAATTATTGATAAAGATTAAGTGGCTAGCTTATAGTATGATAGTTTAGCATTAGGTTTTGTGAATTGTAATTTGATATAGTGTGCGGCGTCAGCAATGTTTTTATGCCATAAAGCCTGCAGTTTTGGTAGGAGTAGGTTTTTAAAGAGAGAATTATATTGTTAATTTGCGGTGTTTGATGTAAGACAGTGCCTCGAAATGCTAAAGAACGAGCTTCTGATTTATATGTCCTGACTATAGCGAAATATGCCCGTTCTCTCTTTAAATAATTTTATACGGGCATATTGCTATCCTTTCTTTTTTTAAGATAAAGGCTTGATTATGGTAGGTATGACGTTAGCCTGAGTATTTGCATAAGCGTGAGCTTTGCAAAATAGTTTTGAGATATTTGTGTGGTTAAACCTGCCTGATTGTTGTCTTATGTATAGTTTTGGTAGGAGTTTTGTTTTTTGTATGTTTTTTTCTAAAAATAGTAACAATTTGTAAACTTAATGATAATGATAACATGTGTTTTGGTTTGTGTGATGAATTGAGAACAATATTTTTCTTTTTGATAGGTGTGGAAGGCGTGATTGACGTGTAGGGTAAGAATTTGATTAGCTATTTTGTATATAGTTTTTATATAGGAATGGAAAGTTGTGAGGTTAGATTGGTAGTGTAAACTTCAAGTTTGAGTTTGAGTGGTTAAGAAGAGTAGTTTATGGGGATTTAAAAATTTGTGTGATAGTTTGATTTTGCAAATTTAAAATTTAAATTAATTTGGATTTAACAGTAAAATGAGTGGGTTGCAAAATATTTAGGGTTAAGTGAGTAATTTAAGGGGATTTGAAATTTGGTGAATTAGTTTGATTTTGCAAAATTTAATCAATGGAGTTTTTTGAATTAAAAAATAGAGGAAGTGAATTTAAGAGATTGATGGTTAAGAGCAAAATTTTAAGTTAGATGAGAGTGGAAATTTAGGGGATTTGAAATTTGGTGAATTAGTTTGATTTTGCAAATTTAACAATGGAGTAGATTGAATTAAAAAGTAACAGAAGTGAATTTAAGAGAGTGAAGTTTAAGAGTCAGACATTTTACGTTAGTATGAAAGAGCAAATTTAGAGAATTTGAAATTATATGACTTAGATTAATTTTGCAAATTTAACAATGGAGTAGGTTTGAATTAAGAAGTAACAGAAGTGAATTTAATAGAGAGAATTTTTAGAGGGTTAAGATTTGTGAATTTTAGTTTGATTTTGCAAATTTAGGGAATTTGAAATTTGATGAATTAGTTTGATTTTGCAAATTTAACAATGGAGTAGATTGAATTAAAAAGTAACAGAAGTGAATTTAATAGAGAAAATTTTTAGAGGGATTCAAGATTTTGTGAATTAGTTTGATTTTGCAAAATTTAATCAATGGATTTTTTGAATTAAAAAATAGGAATTAAAAGTAAAAGAGATTGATGGTTAAGAGCAGAATTTTAAGTTAGAGGGTTAAGTGAGTAATTTAAGGGGATTTGAAATTTGGTGAATTAGTTTGATTTTGCAAATTTAATCAGTGGAGTAGTTTGAATTAAAAATTAACCGAAGTGAATTTAAGAGATTGATGGTTAAGAGCAGAATTTTAGGTTAGATGAGAGGGCAAATTTACAGAATTTGAAATTATATGACTTAGATTAATTTTGCAAATTTAACAATGGAGTAGATTGAATTAAGAAGTAACAGAAGTGAATTTAAAAGAGAGAATTTTTAGAGGGATTTAAGATTTTGTGAATTAGTTTGATTTTGCAAATTTAGGGGATTTGAAATTTGATGACTTAGTTTGATTTTGCAAATTTAACAATGGAGTAGATTGAATTAAGAAGTAACAGAATTAGAGGTTTAATAGAGAGAATTTTTAGAGGGATTAAGATTTTGTGAATTAGTTTGATTTTGCAAATTTAATCAATGGAGTGGTTTGAATTAAGAAGTAGAGGAAATGAATTTAAGAGATTGATGGTTAAGAGCAGAATTTTAAGTTAGATGAGAGTGCAAATTTAGAGAATTTAAAATTATATGACTTAGATTAATTTTGCAAATTTAACAATGGAGTAGATTGAATTAAAAAGTAACAGAAGTGAATTGAAGAGATTGATGGTTAAGAGCAGAATTTTACGTTAGATGACAGAGCAAATTTAGAGAATTTGAAATTATATGACTCAGATTAATTTTGCAAATTTAACAATGGAGTAGATTGAATTAAAAAGTAACAGAAGTGAATTTAATAGAGAGAATTTTTAGAGGGTTTAAGATTTTAGTGAATTTGGATTCAATTTTGACTTAAATTTAAATTTTAAATTTAATTAATTGAATTTAAAAGTAAAACAAGTGAGTTGCAAAATATTAAGGGTTAAATGAGTAGTTTAAAAGATTTGAAATTTTTGTGAATTAGTTATGGAGTAATTTCAGGGGATTTGAAATTTTTGTGAATTAGTTTGATTTTGCAAATTTAATCAGTGGAGTGGTTTGAATTAAGAACTAACAGAAGTGAATTTATAAGATTGAAGGTTAAGAGCAGAATTTTAAGTTAGATGAGAGTGCAAATTTAGGGGATTTGAAATTTTGTGAATTATTTTGATTTTGCAAAATTAAAAATGGAGTAGTTTTGAATTTAGGAGTGAAAGGTGTGAATTTTAAGGAAATGAAGGTAAAAAAAAGAGTAATTTAAGGTGATTTAAGAATTTTGTGAATTAGATTGATTTTACAATTTTAAAATTAGAGTAGTTTGAGTTTGAATAGTGAGTGGTTTAGAGTGTTAAAGATAGGGGGTGAGTTACAAGAAAGAAAAAAGTATGGGTATGAGTGTTGGTGAGAGAGGCATAGATAATAATAATAAGAACTTAGCTTAGTGAATTTCTTTTGAAAGTTAAAGTTAAAACTTATGAAACTATGTGAACAATAATGTAACTTATAGCTATGACAATAGTGTAATTAATTTTAATTTTAAGTTCTAATTTATAGACTATTTGAAGGCGTTGTGTTGTCTGCTCATCGTCGACTGCAAAAGCAAAAGCTGATACGGTGTCTGCTATTGTTGATTGTTGATCCCTGCTGGTATTTATAGCGATGGTGGTGTTGTTGATGATGATGAAGATCGGTGATCGCAAATGTTGCTTGTGTTGGCTGGTGAAAATGCTCAGACCTGTTGCAAATGTTGCGGCGGTGAGTGTGCGTGTGAATGATTATGAGTACGCAAGATGGTGATGCTGGTGATGATGGTGGCAGCTTTTCAGATGGTAAAGCAGCACAGACATGTTGCAGCTGTATTTGCAAAGCGTGCGCGTACAAATCATGGTATGCAGATTTGCTATGCGATGATGATGATGGTGGTGATGATGACGATGATAGCTTCTGTGATACGCAAATTTGCTATGCGATGATGTTGATGCTACTACGGCAATCGATGACAGCAAAGACAGAAGATGTGACAGCGCAGAAATTGTTTCTTATGCTATGACAATAATAGCGTTGTGGTGTGATGATGATGATGACGTCGTTGATGTTCTTCCCGCGCCGACTATGTTCGGATGAGATATGTGGCTCCAGTGTTTTGTGCACATGCATCATGCGCCTCTGTTTATGGGATGTAAGGTGGGAGCTGTCATCGCTTCACGCTTGCAAAATACTTTAATTTGTCAGTTTTTACTGGAAAAAATACATAATAAGAAGGAAAAGAGTAAGTATGCTTTTTGTCAAGAGGGGTAAGTTTGTGTATATCTCATTTGGGAACTTGGTTTTTATTTTTAGGGTATTTTATGCTTCCTGTTTTCCGCCTTAGTTTTGTAGTGTTGTGGCCATGTTCGTGCCATCTTTGTGGTGGTGCGTTAATTTTGATATCATTTCTTATGAGTCGTATTACAGTATAAAGTTGAAAGTTTATGTGATTTTAGCTGGCATGGCTGCTCTTGGTGTGCTAGATTTAATTGGTGTATTTAAGGCATCCTTCTTTGGAGTATGGTGGTGGTATTGTTGACATTTCTTGGTGGTCATTTTGTAGAATGATGCTGGAAGCTATTGGGAGAGAAAGGCGAAAAAGGTGGAAAGGGGAGAGAACAAATTTTAGGTGGAAGTGTTATTAGTTTCAGCTGCCAATTATGCTCTTCAGATGTTTAAGCAATTTGCATTTTGGCCGTCCTTCATTGTTCTAATGCGCAGCATGTTAAGGTTTAAAATTTGGATTAGCTGGGATTTCATCATTTTCTTTTTTTGATTTTGATCTTGTAGTGTGGATCTAATAGCTATATGGAGAGAAATAAAAGAGAGGAAGAGAACAAATTTTGTTGGAAGGTTTATTAGTTTCAGCTGTCATTTCTGCTCTAAGGATGTTTAAACATTTGTGCATTTCGGCCGTCCTTCATGATTTTTTTTTTTTCTTGCTGATCATCTGTTGGTGTGAAGCTAGAAGATTTGAGTACTCCTGTTCTTTGCTGTCGCTTAGTAATGTTGATGTCATTTCTTGTGGGTCGTCTTATAGTAGAAAGCTGGAAGCTTAAACGCCTTATGCGTTTTAGCTGGCATGGCTGCTCTTGGTGTGCTAGATATAAATGGTGCATTGGTTGAGATCTCAGTTGCCGCTGCATTGACTGCTCTGTTGGCAAGTTGTAGTGCAATTATTTTTTATTTTTTGTTTAAAATGGATTTGGGGGCGCTTGACGATTTATTAGATCTGTGCCTGGCCAGAGTCGCTTCAATCGTCGGGAAGCCATATGGTTGAATGATGTGCATGAAGAGGCATGTAGAGCTTTTGCTAGGCTGTTTGGGTGAGATTTGAGACGATCCTTGTAGCGGCTGGATTGAGATTTGAGCTCATCCCAGATGGTTGGCATATCAAAGTCTTGATGTAGCGTTCTATTGCTCACATAGTATGGTGATCCGCTTATGAGCCGTAGGGCTTTCGACTGAACGCTCTGTAGTTGACGTATATGAGTTTCAGTTGTGCAACCATATAGTTCAATACCATATTGCCAGATGGGAGCTAGAATTTGTCTATAAATGAGAATTTTGTTTTTAATAGACAGTTTTGATTGGCGAGCGGAAAGCAGCCATTTGTATTTTGATATTTTTGAGTGCAAAGTATGCCGTATGGTTTATCTTAACGTGCTGTCTAGTTGTAGGCCCAGGTATTTGACATGACTCTTGAACGGTATGACACTGTTGTTGATAGAGATAGGAGATGGTGTTATACCCGTATGGGTGCTAGGATTGTGTAAAGTAAAAAGGATGTGTACCGATTTACTGCTATTTATTTGGATATTCCATTTTGAGGCCCATTCAGCAAACCTGATTACATGTTGTTGCATTATATTGCTGGCTTGGTATGCAGAAGGAGCGCTGCATAAAAATGCGGTGTCATCTGCGTATGTTGCCGTTATGGCATTTGTGGATGAGCGACGGATGGCTAGATTGGAAACAATTTGATCATGCTGAAGCTTTAGGTTTTGATAGATGCATGGCATGTCTGATACAAAGATGTTGAACAGTAGAGGCGCTAACACGCCACCCTGTGGCACACCAGCCATGATTGGCCGCACTGCCGACTGGGGAATGTTGTTGTTGCTGTTTACTGCTCTATTGATGTTTGCTGAATGGTTTTTAGTGCCTAAAACGCAGAAGCTGCGATTAGACAGGTATGATTGGATAATTAGGTAAAGGGGCTCAGTCAGGTGCATGCGGAGTTTAAAGAGCAAACCCGCATGCCATACGCGGTCGAAGGCCTGCTGCAGATCAAGGAAAATGCCTGACGTGCAGCAGCCTTCTTCAAATCCTTTGTTGACGTGTTCAACAATACGATGTACTTGCTGTATGGTGCTATGTCCAACTCGGAAACCAAATTGGTGATCCGGAATTACAGCGGCTCCATCCAGGTTTTCATTTATGTTGTCCGCAGTGGGTGGCTTCATTTCATTTATCATTCGTTCATATATAATCTTCTCAAGTAGTTTTGAAATGGAAGACAACAAACTGATTGGCCGGTAAGAGTCGATGCAAGTAGCTGGACTGTTGCCATTTTTTGGTATCATTCGGACTGCAGCACATTTCCATTGGGATGGAAAGTGCTGCAGACGAAGCATACTGTTGAATAGCAACAATAGGAACAGTCTTGCATTTCGAGGTAGGGCTTTAATTGTAAAATTATCAATTTGATCAAGTCCGGGTGCTTTGCATGTCTGCAGCTGTGTGATGTAGACATTTAGCTCGCCTAGAGTTACGTGGGGTATGCAAGTGGTTTTCTTAGAAGAACTGGCTATGGAAGTGATGTCATTAGCTTTGACTGTTTGATTTAGTATGCGCTCAACACGATGACAATGCTTTGCTGAGGCAAAGTTATATGGTGTGAAGCGGTCCTGAAGGGAGTCGGCGAATGCTTCTATCTGATCCTGTTCAGATTGGCACCATTCACCATTTTGATTTCGGACACTTTGTTGAGCATGAGGCTGTCGTTTTAAGTTCTTTGTAGCCCGCCACAGATTAAAGTCACCCTTTTTCTGAGGATCCGCATTGCTTAGGATAAAATCGATGTGTGATTGGCGTTGATGCTGCAGTTGATGGTGTAGCTGCCGGGCAACGCGCTGCCATTGCTGCCAATCCTCATGTCTGCGTGTGCGTGTCCAGCGCTTGCGCAATCTTCGTTTTAAGCGTATAAGTTCTAGCTGTTCAGCTGATCTGATGGAAGCTGGTGGTGGTATTGGTGGAACGGTTGGTGGTGCGATACATGGGTCGTTGTTGGTACGGTGAGCTGAGCTGTTAGCTAATTTGGCAGCTTTATATAGTTTTTGTATAAAACATTCGAGCATATCATCGATGTCTTCAATAGTTTTTATTTCTACATTGAGATTTAGGGCAGATTCCAATTTATTCTGAAAAACTAGGATATTGGAGGATTCTGTGAGCAGACGAGAGGGTGTCCGCCTATCTTGGGTCTGATTATGTGATAAAGAGCTATGGCCATTTATAATTAGTCTCATTTCCACAAGCAAAGGCAAGTGGTCGCTGTGCAGTTCTGTGATACGACTTATGGCCAGTCTCCGACCAGGTATACCAGAGTAAATACCAAAGTCCAGCACACTGGGACAATGTTGACCATTTGAGGGATAATGAGTTGGCTCAGCCGTTGTGAGGACGTTGAACTGATTGGAGCACATTAGAATGTCTGCAAGCGTGTTTCCACGCGTACATCGGCGTATGCTGCCCCATAGTCGGTGCTTGGCATTCCAATCACCTCCAAAGAGAAAGTTTGAACCTAACTGATCAAACAGCCAGGTATAGTCAGACGCGCAAACATTTCGATTTGGAGGCCAATAGCATGCTGCTATATTGACACCACCTAAGTCAGTTTGCAGACGGATTGATGCACAGTGTAGATGTGGTAGGGATATGCCTGGCAGGGCTTGGTAGTGAATGCGATTGGAAATAATAATGGCTGCGCCACCTATAAAAGGGTGAGCGCAATGGGAGTTCGCTGTATGAATTGTGTACCCTGGTATTGTTATGTGGGAGTTTCGATTGAAGTGAGTCTCACTAATGAGCATCAAATCAATGTTGTGACGTTTTAGGAATTCGGTCAGTTCATCTGTCTTCCGAGAGAGACCGTTTGCATTCCAAATCCCTATGCGGAGACCAGTCATGGTGATGAGTTTGTAGATTGAGTCACGTGGATGTGTCTTTTCTGTTATTAGTTGATTAAGGACTGACAGTGTAAGACAGTCGTAGATGATGGAGGCACGTGATGGCAAAAATTTTGTGAACCGTAATATGCCTAAACTTCGCATCAAGTGTATCTGGAACAGGTATAATTTATAAGGTTTGTTTTTGATATGTGACTATTAATGGTAAACAGAGTATATAAGCTGTCAGAAAGTGATTTCATGCCTTAAATCATGGTCAGTTTTAATGTTGCTATGTTTGCGTGTGTGTGTTTGTGAGGTTCTACTAAAAGAAAGTTTGGTATGGGCGTATGTGTAGGCTAGTTTCAGATAGACACGTTAAGGAGGGTATAAAAATTCCAGAGTATTCCTAATTGAGCAGAGCAGAGGTTAAATAGGGCAAAGTCAATGCAAAGTTTATGTGCAAGGGAGAGAGAGAGAGGGAAACAATTGAGGGTGGCTTTCAAGAATTTTTAAAATATAATTTTTTTTCATCTTTTGTATGTTTGCCGACGGCATTTTGAGAGATTGAGACGAAAAGTTGGTTAAAAAGCATATATTTGCAAACATTCAATAATGCTTGACGAAAAGTTGAGGGTCAGAGGTGGCAAAAGGGCATAGAGAACAAGTGACGATGGCGGGCTGAATGCAGGTAGAGAGAGGGTATTTGTGAGCTATAAGTTAAGAGCGAGAAGTTCACTAACTTTTTTGATAAAAGATCAATGACTTGAAAGAATTAAGTGTTTGCACAACTTTATGAATTGATATTGTTGCAAAAAAGAAAAGAGAGGGGTATATGTGTGATTGTTATTTTAATTGTATTAATTGTTTTTGATTTATATTATAAATTTTTGCCGACGGCAATTTTAAGATTTTGAGACAAAAAATGGGCTACTAATATATAATTAGGTAAATAGGTGTTTTTTTTTTGGTTGACGATTTGTGTAGTGATCTTGTAAGTAGATTATTGAGAGGGTAAGCAAAGTTAGGTAAAGATAAAAATGCAAAAGGCGAGCGACGGTGTCAGGCTGAGTGCAGGTAGAGAGAGGGTATTTGCAAGCTATAAGTTTTTTGGCGAAGAGTTCACTGACTTTGTTTGATGTAAGATAAATGACTTGAAAGGATTTAGTGTTTACACACTATATGAATTGATATTGTTGCAAAAAAGAAAGGGGTATGAGTGCGATTGTTATTTTAATTGTATTAATTGTTTTTGATATATATTTTAAATTTTTGCCGACGGCAATTTTAAGAAATTTAGACGAAAAAAAAAAAAAAGGTTTGGAATATGCTGAATGCAGGTAGGTAAGATGTATATGCCAGTGATAGGAATTTTGGCCAAAGTTCATTGACAGTGCCTTGGATGGGTATGGCAGGTGGTCGGGTAATTGCAAGTGGAATAGCAAAAGTTAAGGGTAAAATACAAAAGGGAATGCTTAGTTTTATTGATAATGCTGTGAGCTATAAAGCAAAAGGCAAGTTGTTTGTAGTGAAAGGGTATGTAATATCAATGAGTAGTAGCAAGTATGGTATCGTGAGCGGGAGTGTGGGTGTGGCACCTAAGAAAGTGTATAATCAAATGCTGTGGGAAAGGAGTTTAGATTAAGGTAATATATATATATTATATTAATGTGATTAAGTGGGAAAAATAGAAATAAGTATTGAGAATATAATTGATGTACATGCATGTATTATGTATATATGTGTATACTAAAGGAGAGAAATAAAAATGAGATAATATATGTGTATGTGTACTTGCGTTCAGCAGCAGTGCAAAATGGCTGTCGTTTGCTATTTACGTCGTCGCTTGTCGTCGCTTGCTTGTTGTTGTCGTCGCTTGCTGCAGGCTGTTTTAATGATGTATGATTCAGAAAAGTATCACGAGCTCAAGCTGTTTTAAAAATGGTAGACGATTTGCAAGTAGCGGCGTTTCTTGTTGATTGTTGCTGCTGCAGCTGCTGATTGATGATGGCTGCCGGCGCTGTTCGTTGCGAAGCGGACTGAGAAAATACGCTGCTGTGCTGGTGTCGTATATGCAGATGCGTATGTCGTGCTGTCTTGTCGCGGCTGTACTTTTTTATGTATTTGACGTTTTGATGTGTTTTTGTTATATTTTTTGTGTGTTTGTCTAAAAAATGGCGTCTGTCTGCGCTGGCTAGCGTACAGTCACAGCAAGGGGTTATTGCGGATTTTTGCGGGATTTTGTTTTTCGTTTTTCTTTTTATTTAGAGTTTTTTAATTTTCTATTTTCACAGCAACACGGTTTTTTTAGGAAAAAATGATACAAATGGTTTTTGCGCGCAAAGAAATTATTATTATTGTTTTTTTTTTTTTTTTTTTTTCTTTAGAGTAAGCCTATTTTTGGTGCGTTATTGTTTGCATAAAAAATATATATATAAGTATAAATATTTTAATCTCTTTGTCAAACATTTAATAACGCAACCAACCCACACACACACACATATGTATATATATGCGCGCACAAGCAATTTTGCAATTTTGCGTACACTCACACACTTGACCGCATAGACAAAACCGCACAATATAATAGTCACTTTTTTAAACTTTATTTCCAACGGAGGCGAAGAACTGAAGAGAGAGAGAGGCGCGCACAACTGATCACAATGACTGGTTCAAACATTAATGAGCTCTCCGTCCATAGCGCGTCGATTATATACCCAAAAGATCAGCACAAGTGCAGCGCCCGCCATTCTGCCCGTCCGCAGTCAGCAGCCCGCAGTCGACGTTCGGCATCTGTAAGGGGTAGAAAAAGGGCAGCGAGAGTATTAGTAATTTTGAAAATGGCGAAAATTTTCTGTGCGTATAGTGAACTGCTATGTATGCTGAATAATATGTGTGTGTGTAAGTTGTTTTTGTCAACATTAGCACACAAACAATGACTAGCACAAATGCAGACACAGATTTATTTACTGATTCGATTACATTGGGTATTCACTTAGGCATAATTATACATTTGTTTAATTATTGATAAAGATTAAGTGGCTAGCTTATAGTATGATAGTTTAGCATTAGGTTTTGTGAATTGTAATTTGATATAGTGTGCGGCGTCAGCAATGTTTTTATGCCATAAAGCCTGCAGTTTTGGTAGGAGTAGGTTTTTAAAGAGAGAATTATATTGTTAATTTGCGGTGTTTGATATAAACAGTGCCTCGAAATGCTAAAGAACGAGCTTCTGATTTATATGTCCTGACTATAGCGAAATATGCCCGTTCTCTCTTTAAATAATTTTATACGGGCATATTGCTATCCTTTCTTTTTTTAAGATAAAGGCTTGATTATGGTAGGTATGACGTTAGCCTGAGTATTTGCATAAGCGTGAGCTTTGCAAAATAGTTTTGAGATATTTGTGTGGTTAAACCTGCCTGATTGTTGTCTTATATATAGTTTTGGTAGGAGTTTTTTTGTTTTTGTTGTTTTTCTAAAAATAGTAACAATTTGTAATCTTAATGATAATGATAACATGTGTTTTGGTTTGTGTGATGAATTGAGAACAATATTTTTTTTTTTTGATAGGTGTGGAAGGCGTGATTGACGTGTAGGGTAAGAATTTGATTAGCTATTTTGTATATAGTTTTTATATAGGAATGGAAAGTTGTGAGGTTAGATTGGTAGTGTAAACTTCAAGTTTGAGTTTGAGTGGTTAAGAAGAGTAGTTTATGGGGATTTAAAAATTTGTGTGATAGTTTGATTTTGCAAATTTAAAATTTAAATTAGTTTGGATTTAACAGTAAAATGAGTGAGTTGCAAAATATTGAGGGTTAAGTGAGTAATTTAAGGGGATTTGAAATTTGGTGAATTAGTTTGATTTTGCAAAATTTAATCAATGGAGTTTTTGAATTAAAAAATAGAGGAAGTGAATTTAAGAGTTGATGGTTAAGAGAATTTTAAGTTTAAAGAGAATTTATAATTGAGTGGAAATTTAAGGGGATTTGAAATTTGGTGAATTAGTTTGATTTTGCAAATTTAACAATGGAGTAGATTGAATTAAAAAGTAACAGAAGTGAATTTAAAGAGATTGATGGTTAGGATTAGAATTTTAATTTAAATTAGAGGAAATAAAGAGAATTTTAGGTTGTTAGTAAATTTAAAATTTGACTTAGATTAATTTTGCAAATTTAACAATGGAGTAGATTGAATTAAGAAGTAACAGAAGTGAATTTAAAAGAGAAAATTTTAAGGGGATTTAAGATATTGTGAATTAGTTTGATTTTGCAAATTTAAATTTTAAATTTAATTGGATTTAAAAGTAAAAGTAGTGAGTTGCAAAATATTGAGGGTTAAAAATGTAATTTAAGGGGATATGAAATTTTGTGAATTAGTTTGATTTTGCAAATTTAGTCAGTGGAGTGGTTTGAATTAAAGATTTACAGAAGTGAATTTGATTAAGAGAATTTTTAGAGGATTTAAGATTTAGTGATGTGGCACGATTTTGAAAATTTAAATTTTAAATTAATTTGAATTTAAAAGTAAAACAAGAGAGTTGCAAAATATTAAGGGTTATATGAGTAATTTAGAGAATTTGAAATTTATGACTTAGTTTGATTTTGCAAATTTATCAATAGAGTAGTTTTGAATTTAGGAGTGGAAGGTGTGAATTTAAGGAATTGAGAGTTAAGAGAGAATAAATTTTTAAGGGATTTAAGAGTTAGTGATACTGATCAATGTTGTAAATTTAAATTTTTTTAAATTTAGTTGGATTTAATAGTAAAAGAAGTGGGTTGCAAAAAATTGCAAAAAATTGAGGGTTAAATGAGTAATTTAAGGGGATTTGAAATTTGGTGAATTAGTTTGATTTTGCAAATTTAAAATTTTAAATTAATTTGGATTTAACAGTAAAGGAAGTGGGTTGCAAAATATTTAGGGTTAAGTGAGTAATTTAAGGGGATTTGAAATTTTGTGAATTATTTTGATTTTGCAAATTTAATCAGTGGAGTGGTTTGAATTAAGAAGTAGAGGAAGTGAATTTAAGAGATTGATGGTTAAGAGCAAAATTTTAAGTTAGATGAGAGTGCAAATTTAGGGGATTTGAAATTTGGTGAATTAGTTTGATTTTGCAAATTTAACAATGGAGTAGATTGAATTAAGAAGTAACAGAAGTGAATTTAATAGAGAGAATTTTTAGAGGGTTTAAGATTTTGTGAATTAGTTTGATTTTGCAAATTTAAATTTTAAATTTAATTGGATTTAAAAGTAAAAGAAGTGAGTTGCAAAATATTTAGGGTTAAGTGAGTAATTTAAGGGGATTTGAAATTTTGTGAATTAGTTTGATTTTGCAAAATTTAATCAATGGAGTGGTTTGAATTAAGAATTAACAGAAGTGAATTTAAAAGATTGATGGTTAAGAGCAGAATTTTAAGTTAGATGAGAGTGCAAATTTAGGGGATTTGAAATTTTGTGAATTATTTTGATTTTGCAAAATTAAGAATGGAGTGGTTTTGAATTTAGGAGTGAAAGGTGTGAATTTTAAGGAAATGAAGGTAAAAAAAAGAGTAATTTAAGGTGATTTAAGAATTTTGTGAATTAGATTGATTTTACAATTTTAAAATTAGAGTAGTTTGAGTTTGAATAGTGAGTGGTTTAGAGTGTTAAAGATAGGGGGTGAGTTACAAGAAAGAAGAAAGTATGGGTATGAGTGTTGGTGAGAGAGGCATAGATAGTAATAATAAGAGCTTAGCTTAGTGAATTTCTTTTGAAAGTTAAAGTTAAAACTTATGAAACTATGTGAACAATAATGTAACTTATAGCTATGACAATAGTGTAATTAATTTTAATTTCAAGTTCTAATTTATAGACTATTTGAAGGCGTTGTGTTGTCTGCTCATCGTCGATTGCAAAAGCAAAAGCTGAAACGGTGTCTACTACTGTTGATTTGTTGATCCCTGCTGGTATTTATAGCGATGGTGGTGTTGTTGATGATGATGAAGATCGGTGATCGCAAATGTTGCTTGTGTTTGCTGGTGAAAATGCTCAGACCTGTTGCAAATGTTGCGGCGGTGAGTGTGCGTGTGAATGATTATGAGTACGCAAGATGGTGATGCTGGTGATGATGATGATGGTGGCAGCTTTTCAGATGGTAAAGCAGCACAGACATGTTGCAGCTGTATTTGCAAAGCGTGCGCGTACAAATCATGGTATGCAGATTTGCTATGCGATGATGATGATGGTGGTGATGATGACGATGATAGCTTCTGTGATACGCAAATTTGCTATGCGATGATGTTGATGCTACTACGGCAATCGATGACAGCAAAGACAGAAGATGTGACAGCGCTGAAATTGTTTCTTATGCTATGACAATAATAGCGTTGTGGTGTGATGATGATGAAGACGTCGTTGATGTTCTTCCCGCGCCGACTATGTTCGGATGAGATATGTGGCTCCAGTGTTTTGTGCACATGCATCATGCGCCTCTGTTTATGGGATGTAAGGTGGGAGCTGTCATCGCTTCACGCTTGCAAAATACTTTAATTTGTCAGTTTTTACTGGAAAAATACATAATAAGAAGGAAAAGAGTAAGTATGCTTTTTGTCAAGAGGGGTAAGTTTGTGTATATCTCATTTGGGAACTTGGTTTTTATTTTTAGGGTGTTTTATGCTTCCTGTTTTCCGCCTTTTTATGTTCCAGATATGGATTTGATTGAATTATGGCTTCTTCATCTATTTCCTCTTGAGAGTCGTCTTGTGGAGAGGAACTAAAAGGCTATAAGGAGAGAAATAAAAGAGAAGGAGAGAACAAAATTTTGCTGGAAGTGTTATTAGTTTGAGCTGCCATTGATGCTCTTAGGATGTTTTGTGTATTTATGCATTTTGGCTGTCCTTCATCCTTCTAATGCGCAGCATGTTAAGGTTTCTGATTTGGATTAGCTTGAATCTCATCATATTCTTCTTTTTGATGGTAAACTCGTAGTTTGGATCTAAAAGCTATAAGGAGAGAAATAAAAGAGAGGAAGAGAACAAATTTTGCTGGTGGCCTAAATGGATGCCAGGCTAGTTTGTTATTGGCTAATTGGCTGCACGTAGGGCAATTGAAATGCATGTTTGTTTGTTTATCTTTTTCGGCGGAAAAAGTGTTTGGCTGTCATGATATGTTTTTTTTTTTTTTTTATTTCGTTTTATTTTATCTCTTTTGAAAGGAGAGCAGTGAGGTTGTGAGGTTGAGTAACGTGCTAGTAATTTATTTGTTTATATTTGTTTTTGTTTTGTTTATGAATTAGGTTTACTATTAATTTAATTTTGTTTGTATATTAGTTTTCAGATGCTGATAAATGTTATTTTTTTATTTTTATTTATTTTTTTATTTTTTTTTGAGAGCGTTTGGGGTACAGAGTGTTGTCTTACTTTAAGTTTTGATTTTATTATGGAAAATGATATTTTTCGTTTGGATTATAGAAAGATATCAGAGTCAGAGTCTGATTCGATTATATTTAGATTTTGCTTCATTTTTTTAGCTGATGGTTGGCAAGTGGTGGATGGTTTTTGATTTGATTTGAGAATAAAAATGGAGCTTGGGATTTTGTTATTTGCCATTAGTGCTGCTGCTTGTGCAGAAGTAGATGGCATTATCGTCTGCAGATATCTGCTGGTTCGCACGTCGTGAGGTTGTTTTGTTTTTTGTTTTTTATATAAGTATTACTTATCCTTAAGGTGGCTAGCATTAAGCATGTAATTAATTTTAATTTTTTAGCATTATTTTGGTCGTGAATAAATTGTAACTGATCTAGTGTGCGGCGTCAGCAATGTTTTTATGCCATTAAGCCAGCAGTTTTGATTGGTGTTTATTTAAAGAGAGATGTATATGTAGATTTTTGTTTTGTATATTAATTGTCTCAAAAATGCTAAAAAAAAAGAGAATTACTCATTAATATGTTTTGACTATAGCAGATATGCCCGTTCCCTCTTTAATAATCTATACGGGCATATTGCTACTTTTTAGTAAAAAGTTTGTTAAGTAGGTAGATGAAAAGTATCATCGAATCCTAGTTATGGCCTTAAGCCTTTAAGTATTTGCCAAAGCACTTTGTACTTTGCAAATAGTTTTGATAAGAGTTTTTGGTTTTACTTTGTATAACCTGCTAGATAGATTGCATTTTCTATAGTATTATAGATTTCTTCTTGATAGGTGTTTTTCTTATAAGTATTGTGAACATTTTTTTTTTGTATGCTTAAATGTAGGTAGGAACAGGTTTTTTTGATTTTTTTGATTTTTGGTTTGATAATATGTGGAGGAAAATTTTTTTTCTTATATGATAGGAGAGTATAGACGTGCTTGATGACGTGATTAAGGTATAGTAGTTATGAATTTGTTAAAAGTAAATGCAAATTATTCGTATTGTTTTTAATTTGATTTTTGAATGGTTTTAAGATGATTGTTAGTTATAGATATGCGATTCAGACGGAATCCATAGAATTTTAAGTGTAGTCTTAATGGATTTGATATAAATATACGCGAAAGTTATAATGAAAAATATTGATGTTTGCATTTACATTTTTTTAAAAAAAGACAAAAGTATTGTACTAGTGTTAGGTTATTTGAAGATGTTGAAAGAGTGAAGAGGTAAGCAAAATATGAGTTTGAAGCAAGAAAAGAATAGGTGAAACTATGATTAGATTTTAGAATTTAAGTTTTGTAAAGATAAATGCAAGTGATTTGAATTGATTTGACATGTTTTTGAATGATTTAAAATGATTGTTAAGTATAGTATAAGCGATTCAGACGGAATCCATAGAATTTTTAGATGTAGTTTAAAGGATTTGATTAAATATATGCGAAGAGTTATATATAAAAATAATGATGTTTGCAATTTTACATTTTTAAAAAAGGACAAAAGAATTGTATTACGTTAAGTTATTTGAGAGATGTTGATAGAGTTGAAAGAGGTAGGTAAAATATGAGTTTGAAGCAAGAAAATAATAGGTGAAATTATGATTAGATTTTAGAGTTTAAGTTTTGTAAAAATAAATGCAAGTGATTTGAATTGATTTGACATGCTTTTTGAATGATTTAAAGTGAGAGATAATTATAGATATGCGATTCAGACGGAATCCATAGAATTTAGATGTAAATTAAAGGATTTAATAATTGCGAAGGTTATTTTATAAATAATGATGTTTGCATTTATGTTTAGGAGGACAAAGAGATTGTTTTTAGAGTTGTTGAAAGAGGTAAGCAAAATATGAGTTTGAAGCAGGAAAAGAATAGATGATGAGATGATTAGATTTTAGAATTTAAGTTTCGTAAAGATAAATGCAAGTGATTTGAATTGATTTGACATGGTTTTTGAGTGGTTTTTAAAAATGAATGACAATTAAAGGTATGTAAATTCAGACGGAATCCATAGATTTTTAGATGTGGCATAAAGGAGTCGATTCAAATGTTTTTTGAGAGTAGTGATAGAAATAATGCTGTTTGCAATTATTTGTTTTTAAAAAATGACGAAAAAATCTTATTTACGTTAAGTATTTAGAGTTGTTGATTGAAGTAGTTTAAGTATAGGTTTCAGCGAGAGAATAATAGGTGAGAAGGTGATTGGATTTGAATATTAGATTATGAGAGGTTTTAATTTTTTGTTGAGACAAATGCAAATGATTTGATATGAATATTTGATTGATTTAAAGTGAGAGATAATTATAGATATGCAAATTCAGACGGAATCCATAGAATTTAGATGTAAATCAAAGGATTTAATAATTGCGAAGGTTATTTTGTAAATAATGATGTTTGCATTTATGTTAAGGAGGACAAAAAGAGATTGATTTTAGAGTTGTTGAAAGAAGTAAGCAAGATATGAGTTTGAAGCAGGAAAAGAATAGATGATGAGATGATTAGATTTTAGAATTTAAGTTTCGTAAAGATAAATGCAAGTGATTTGAATTGATTTGACATGGTTTTTGAGTGGTTTTTAAAAATGAATGACAATTAAAGGTATGTAAATTCAGACGGAATCCATAGATTTTTAGATGTGGCATAAAGGAGTCGATTCAAATGTTTTTTGAGAGTAGTGATAGAAATAATGCTGTTTGCAATTATTTGTTTTTTAAAAAATTACGGAAAAATCTTATTTACGTTAAGTATTTAGAGTTGTTGATTGAAGTAGTTTAAGTATAGGTTTTAGCGAGAGAATAATAGGTGAGAAGGTGATTGGATTTGAATTTTAGATTATGAAAGGTTTTAGTTTTTGTTGAGACAAATGGAAATGATTTGATATGAATATTTGAATGATTTTTGAATGATTTAAAGTGAGAGATAATTATAGATATGCGATTCAGACGGAATCCATAGAATTTAGATGTAAATTAAAGGATTTAATAATTGCGAAGGTTATTTTATAAATAATGATGTTTGCATTTATGTTTAGGAGGACAAAGAGATTGTTTTTAGAGTTGTTGAAAGAAGTAAGCAAAATATGAGTTTGAAGCAGGAAAAGAATAGATGATGAGATGATTAGATTTTAGAATTTTTAAGTTTCGTAAAGATAAATGCAAGTGATTTGACATGGTTTTTGAGTGGTTTTTTTAAAAATGAATGACAATTAAAGGTATGTAAATTCAGACGGAATCCATAGATTTTTAGATGTGGCATAAAGGAGTCGATTCAAATGTTTTTTGAGAGTAGTGATAGAAATAATGCTGTTTGCAATTATTATTTTTTTTTAAAAATGACAAAAAAATCTTATTTACGTTAAGTATTTAGAATTGTTGATTGAAGTAGTTTAAGTATAGGTTTTAGCGAGAGAATAATAGGTGAGAAGGTGATTGGATTTGAATTTTAGATTATGAAAGGTTTTAGTTTTTGTTGAGACAAATGGAAATGATTTGATATGAATATTTGAATGATTTTTGAATGATTTAAAGTGAGAGATAATTATAGATATGCAAATTCAGACGGAATCCATAGAATTTAGATGTAAATCAAAGGATTTAGTAATTGCGAAGGTTATTTTGTAAATAATGATGTTTGCATTTATGTTAAGGAGGACAAAAAGAGATTGTTTTTAGAGTTGTTGAAAGAAGTAAGCAAAATATGAGTTTGAAGCAGGAAAAGAATAGATGATGAGATGATTAGATGTAAGTTGGGGGGGTATGAGAGTTTTAGTTAAGGAAAAGTAAATGCAAAATATTTAAATTTATGTTACGTCAAGGTGTTTCGAGTGGTTGATTGGAGTAAGCAAAAAAAATATGAGTTTGGAGAGGGAAGAGAAGATAGATGATAAAATCTTAGTTTTGACATCTTAGAGTTGATTACTTATTGAGCTATGTGAACAGTAAAAATTATATCTTAAAATTAGTTTTAGATTTTAACTTATAATAGCATAATTGAAGGCCATGTAGTTTCTGTTGTTTAATGATGCGAGTGATGACGAGAGGTGCTGACTGCAAGTGTTGAATGGTGTCTGCTATTGGTTGATCGCTGCTGGTGATGATGATGATGTATGATGATGCCGGTAGCAGTATCAGAGAGTGAAGATGGTGATAATAGTGAAGATGTTGATGTTGATGACGACGACGACGGTAGCGGCCTATGACAGTGAAGATGTCGATGTCGATGGTGATGATGGTGGTGTAGATGTTGTTGATAGTGACAGTGACGGCCTTTGACAATGGCCACCACAACGGCTAATGACGATTGTCGATGCAGTCGGCAATGATTAGTTGGTTGTGACTATGTCTGTTATCATTTGATAATAACAGAGGCAGGCAGAGTGTTGAGGCGGAATGTTGATGATGTTGATATTGTTGGCAATTTGCTTGCTTCCGTGGTTGGCTGACAATATGATCATCATGGGTCGTGCAGCATAGGGGATGCGAGCAGTTGCATTGCTTTGAGTATGTTGAATATTGTTATGCGATGGTGAGATGTAGTGACCTCCCATTGGATTGATAAGTTTGTACGCATATGTTCGCATGCTTCAATATTGGCGTCTTGACTGAAAGAGTATGCATAAAAAGGTGGAATAAGTAAAATTTTTGGAATGGGGTGCAAAGTTTGTCGAAATTTCATTTAGAACTTGGCATTTTGTATTTTCTGGTGCAATTTAGGTATCCTTAAGTTTAGGTGATTAGGAGCTGTTTCTGATGTCATCGGAGTGGTATTGCTTCGGATTTTAAAGTTTTTCTTCCACTCATTGTCCATTCATCTTGTGTATTTTTTTTTTTTTTTTTTTTTTAATCTCCTCAAGGTAGCCTGTTGCAAAGAACTTGAGTACATGGTTTCTCCTACACCTTATTAGGGTAATAGGAGCAGTGCCTACTTGTTGCCACTGGGTAGTAGTCCACGTAGGAGTTGGACCGGCCTTTCATCGTTCTAACACTGGTTGATATGCCAGTATGTAAGTCCGAGGAGGTACATGTTAGAAAGCGCATTGAGAAGAGGGGGTATGTGGGGTTAGGCATATTTCACCTGGCGGGTTAATAATCTGGCTGTCCCAAGTTGGGAGCGGTTGGTAATCTTACTCAAAATCAAAGTGTATGCAGGTGTTTGTTCATTTGCCAAGTCTCTAGTGAGAGGCGAGCACGTACATATATATTGATGAGGAGAGATTTGGCGGTGTAATTGCTAAGATGCAATTTGGCGTTTGTAATATCAATCTTAAGAGAAAGATAATGGTTGTGTATCAGATTAGCTGTGCCTGACAGCTCTGTTTCACTTGGTTATGGATAGTTTGTAATATCAATCTCGAGAGAAAGATAATGGTTGTGTATCAGATTAGCTGTGCCTGACAGCTCTGTTTCACTTGGTTATGGATAGTTTGTGATATCAATCTCGAGAGAAAGATAATGGTTGTGTATCAGATTAGCTGTGCCTGACAGCTCTGTTTCACTTGGTTATGGATAGACTGTATTATCAATCTCGAGAGAAGGATAATGGTTGTGTATCAGTTTGTGGTTGGTAATCAAACTCAAAATCAAAGTGTATGCAGGTGTTTGTTCATTTGCCAAGTCTCTTGTGAGAGGCGGCACGTACATATATATTGATTAGGGCAGATTTAGGCGGTGCAATTGCTGAGTTGCAATTTGGCAGTGGTATCAAAGTGTATGCAGGTGTTTGTCCATTTGCCAAGTCTCTTATGAGAGGCGGGCACGTACATATATATTGATTTGGGTGGTGATAAGTAATAAAACTTGTCACTATGGTATAATAGAGAAGACTAGAAAAGATTTAAAGTTCAATTTAGGTATAGAAGATTTAGTTGTCAGGAAAGTCAGTCATGCATTCACCATTCTAAGTTCACTGAGAATAAGTGAAGAAGCCCGAATTCCATCAGGAAAGTTTTATAGGAGAAAGAGGGTATGGAAAATTTATTTTGTTTGTTAATTTGTTGTGTTATAAGGTTTAGTTAGCGTGCGAGAAGGCTTTGGTCATACATCCCAGGTAACTGATCCTACAGCATTATGGTTACATCAGAATCTCAACAGGTCAGAGATCACTGGAATGAAGCCCATTGCCAACTCAACATGCTCGTTTGCCTTTGTGAGTTTTTGAAAAAGAAGGAGAAGCAGGTGGAGGAGTATAGTCTAAGCAGGGTGCAAATTAACTCATGCACTTGGTTTAATAAGAGAGATTTTGGTACAGAGGATTTAGTTGTGGGGTTAATTTGTTGTGTTATAAGGTTTAGTTAGCGTGCAAGAAGGCTCTGGTCATACATCCCAGGTAACTGATCCTACAGCATTATGGTTGCATCAGAATCTCAACAGGTCAGAGATCACTGGAATGAAGCCCATTGCCAACTCAACATGCTCGTGCAGGTGGAGGAGTATAGTCTAAGCCAGTGCAGCTTAACACGTGCACTGGCATCCTGTGGCATCCGTGCATCCGCGCGTCCAGTCCTGAAGTCATCACCAGGAATCCTGTGGCACCCGTGCACCCGCGCGTCCAGTCCAGAAGTCATCACTGCAAAGAAACTTTTTCATCTTGTTCTAATGTTGAATCACACTCAACCTGGCAGTGGCAATACAATCCAATCCTGGCATCCTGTGGCATCCGTGCATCCGCGCGTCCAGTCCAGCCTGTCCAGAGGTCATCACCTGGCATCCTGTGGCATCCAGTGGCATCCGTGCATCCTGTGCGTCTAGTCCATTTTTTTTTTCGATCTGTATTAGGGTGATAGGAGCAGCGCCTACTGTTGCCACTGGGTGGTAGTCCACGTAGGAGTCAGACCGGCCTTTCATCGTTCTAACACTGGTTGATATGCCAGTATGTAAGTCCAAGGACATACATGTTAGAGAACGCATTGAGAAGGGGAGTTATGTGGGGTTAGGCATATTTCACCTGGCGGGTTAATAATCTGGCTGTCCCAAATTGGGAGCGGTTGGTAATCATACTCAAAATCAAAGTGTATGCAGGTGTTTGTTTATTTGCCAAGTCTCTTGTGAGAGGCGAGCACGTACATATATATTGATAAGGAGAGATTTGGCGGTGTAATTGCTGAGATACAATTAGGCGGTGGAATCAAAGTGTATGCAGGTGTTTGTTCATTTGCCAAGTCTCTTATGAGAGGCGGGCACGTACATATATATTGATTTGGGTGGTGACAAGTAATAAAACTTGTCACTATGGTAGATTTGTTGTGTTATAAGGTTTAGTTAGCGTGCGAGAAGGCTCTGGTCATACATCCCGGGTAACTGATCCTACAGCATTATGGTTGCATCAGGATCTCAACAGGTCAGAGATCACCGGAAAGAAGCCCATTACCAACCCAACACGCTCGTTTGCCTTCGTAAGTTTTGAAAAAGAAGGAGAAGCAGGTGGAGGAGTATAGTCTAAGCAGGTGCAAATTAACTTATGCACTTGGTTTAATAAGAGAAGTTGTGGTACAGAGGATTTAGTTTTGGGGTTAATTTGTTGTGTTATAAGGTTTAGATTAGCGTGTAAAAAGGCTCTGGTCATACATCCCGGGTAACTGATCCTACAGCATTATGGTTACATCAGAATCTCAACAGGTCAGAGATCACCGGAAAGAAGCCCATTGCCAATCCAACACGCCCTTTTGCCTTAGTGAGTGTTAAGAAGGAAGTGAAGGAGGAGGAGGAGGAGTATTATCACAGCAAGTGCAAATTAACGCATGCACTTGGCATAATAGGAGAGGTCAGGCTAAGCCACAATTGGTCATTTCTAGTCTGAATCCGGAGATCTTGGGTTTTTATGTAGGTATAGTTGAGTATTATGATTACTTCATACATATGAATGGTGTGAGAAATATATTTTTGGATTTGGCAGTATGGAGTCTGTTTGTACCTATCCAAGTAATGCATGTGCATTTTTAAGCTGACAGGAGAGTTGAAAATCTGTAAAAATTGTCTGATCAGGACGTTATTGGCCTTAATCTCTTTGTTTTGATGAGCTGAAGCAATCTCTAGATGATGCTTTAGCCGAAAAGTTGATATTTCAGAAGTTGGTCATATGAAAGCTATATTTGGGAGTGATTTGGTTTTAGGTATGAAAATTTCTTTGACACCGAACATGTGATAACTTAAAGAGTCTTTGTCCGATTTAGACAAGTTTGGTCTCATTAAGCCAGGTTTTTAGTTGATAAGAAGATGGCATTCAAAGGTGTTTTAGATTTTCCAATCTTAGTCTAGAATTTTATAGGTTTTGGGAGCACACTTATTGATAGGTGCAAGGCAATTTTAGAATTCTTTTAAGGGCATAACTTTTCTATTTATTGCTTGATTTGGATGATTTTGGGCTTTACTATTAGGTTTTACTGAGCTCTAAAAGCTGTTCATACATATCTAAGCTGTAAAGTTAATAATTCAGGTTTTCGCCATTTGGGTCGTGTGTTTGTTTGTTTATGAAATTTGTCTAGGTTGTGGTTTGATCAATTCTTGTTGGGTTCTGAAGATCTTGGGCTTTTTATTTAGGTATAGTTGTGAACTATAATTGCTTCATACATATAAATGGTGAAAAGAACATATTTTAGGATTTGGCAGTTTTTTTTTTTTTTTTTTTTTTTTTTTAATCTCCTCAAGGTAGCCTGTTGCAAAGAACTTGAGTACATGGTTTCTCCTACACCTTATTAGGGTGATAGGAGCGGTGCCTACTTGTTGCCACTGGGTAGTAGTCCACGTAGGAGTTGGACCGGCCTTTCATCGTTCTAACACTGGTTGATATGCCAGTATGTAAGTCCGAGGAGGTACATGTTAGAAAGCGCATTGAGAAGGGGGGGTATGTAGGGTTAGGCATATTTCACCTGGCGGGTTAATAATCTGGCTGTCCCAAGTTGGGAGCGGTTGGTAATCTTACTCAAAATCAAAGTGTATGCAGGTGTTTGTTCATTTGCCAAGTCTCTAGTGAGAGGCGAGCACGTACATATATATTGATGAGGAGAGATTTGGCGGTGTAATTGCTAAGATGCAATTTGGCGTTTGTAATATCAATCTTAAGAGAAAGATAATGGTTGTGTATCAGATTAGCTGTGCCTGACAGCTCTGTTTCACTTGGTTATGGATAGTTTGTAATATCAATCTCGAGAGAAAGATAATGGTTGTGTATCAGATTAGCTGTGCCTGACAGCTCTGTTTCACTTGGTTATGGATAGTTTGTAATATCAATCTCAAGAGAAAGATAATGGTTGTGTATCAGATTAGCTGTGCCTGACAGCTCTGTTTCACTTGGTTATGGATAGTTTGTGATATCAATCTCGAGAGAAAGATAATGGTTGTGTATCAGATTAGCTGTGCCTGACAGCTCTGTTTCACTTGGTTATGGATAGACTGTATTATCAATCTCGAGAGAAGGATAATGGTTGTGTATCAGTTTGTGGTTGGTAATCAAACTCAAAATCAAAGTGTATGCATTTTTTTTTTTTTTTTTTTGATCTCCTCAAGGTTGCCTGTTGCAAAGAACTTGAGTACATGGTTTCTCCTACACCTTATTAGGGTGATAGGAGCGGTGCCTACTTGTTGCCACTGGGTAGTAGTCCACGTAGGAGTTGGACCGGCCTTTCATCGTTCTAACACTGGTTGATATGCCAGTATGTAAGTCCGAGGAGGTACATGTTAGAAAGCGCATTGAGAAGGGGGGGTATGTAGGGTTAGGCATATTTCACCTGGCGGGTTAATAATCTGGCTGTCCCAAGTTGGGAGCGGTTGGTAATCTTACTCAAAATCAAAGTGTATGCAGGTGTTTGTTCATTTGCCAAGTCTCTAGTGAGAGGCGAGCACGTACATATATATTGATGAGGAGAGATTTGGCGGTGTAATTGCTAAGATGCAATTTGGCGTTTGTAATATCAATCTTAAGAGAAAGATAATGGTTGTGTATCAGGTTAGCTGTGCCTGACAGCTCTGTTTCACTTGGTTATGGATAGTTTGTAATATCAATCTCGAGAGAAAGATAATGGTTGTGTATCAGATTAGCTGTGCCTGACAGCTCTGTTTCACTTGGTTATGGATAGTTTGTAATATCAATCTCAAGAGAAAGATAATGGTTGTGTATCAGATTAGCTGTGCCTGACAGCTCTGTTTCACTTGGTTATGGATAGTTTATAATATCAATCTCGAGAGAAAGATATTGGTTGTGTATCAGATTAGCTGTGCCTGACAGCTCTGTTTCACTTGGTTATGGATAGACTGTATTATCAATCTCGAGAGAAGGATAATGGTTGTGTATCAGTTTGTGGTTGGTAATCAAACTCAAAATCAAAGTGTATGCAGGTGTTCGTTCATTTGCCAAGTCTCTTGTGAGAGGCGGCACGTACATATATATTGATTAGGGCAGATTTAGGCGGTGCAATTGCTGAGTTGCAATTTGGCAGTGGTATCAAAGTGTATGCAGGTGCTGTCCATATGCCAAGTCTCTTATGAGAGGCGGGCTTTTTTTTTTTTTTTTTTCTGGTTCAATGCACTAAGGTTTGTCCAGCAGACAGAGGCAGTAGTGGTGTTGATAAGACGCAGGGCCAAACCTCATCACAGGTTAGCAAAAGAGCAGTCACAACCCAGACCGCTACTGTGCGAACAGAACAAAAGCACACAGAATTTATGGTATGACTGATTTAGAATTCAGCTTTATTGAATTGAGAAAGCATTGATAAGCTTGAAAACTAAATCGGATTCAAAGGCAGCATCAGCAAAAGTGGATTTTCGCCATAAGCCAACCGAGATGAAGGAAGGAAATTTGAGGAGAGGCGCGTGGAAGGAAGATGAGCTGCAGGTGCCTCAATGCAAGGAGCAGTATATGCAGTCGTTTATTGAGAGTAGTGAAAAGTACCTGCACTCCTCCGTCAGGTACATCACTTTATAGATATATGCGTAGAGTGAAACATATATGATAAAATTTTAGATCCAGATCGTTGCATATATTAATGCGGCTGATAGGTTAGATATTGTATATAAATCACTTAAGTGATGGTACTGAGGACTAACTAGAAAGTTAGATATCTGAGTAAGTATGGTCAAAATTAAGTGACTGGCAGAGTATTACAGTGAGGACGTACACTGTCGCATTATTTTGCCAAGTCTATAGTCGTCAGCTTTTTGATCTTTACGTATCGACGATGATACGCGCAATGAATTCATGCTCTCCCATTCAACCTTTCCTAAGCCTGAGTCTGGCAGGCGAGGGGGTAGAGGGGGAGCATGAATATTCTTTATTCAATTAATATTATATTTAACATTTTTTTGAATTTGTTGGTGCCGCATTACTATTTGAATGCTATGGGCTCTTAGTGATAAGATTAAAGTAATATTTTATAGTTATATCTGAAATTATAATTATAAATATGACATTAATCGAACTAATATACGTTGCAAGATGCTGTAAGAAATTTGCTTAATAACTAGTTTTTCATTTTCTTGTATTTACAGGTTGTTTTAGAGACTAATGCTCGTTATTGACTGAGGCAGTTGTGGTGCTCACTTTTAGGTTTGATAATATACTTATGTCTAAACTAGCAGCTGTGACTTCTGACAGGATGCTGGTGAGTTTGTTTTATTGTAATTACTTATTTATGTTTATGTTTATTTGTATATAGCTTACTAATTCTATTTTCTTTTCAGGTTAATTTTTTTTTTTTTTTTTTCATTCATTTATTTACTTATTTATGTTTATGTTTATTTTGTATATAGTTTACTAATTCAATTTTCTTTTCAGGTTATTTCTTTCTTTCAGGTTAATTCTTTCTTTCAGGTTAATTCTTCCTTTTTTCTTTACAGGTTTCCAAGTGCTGTGCCATCGTACAGGACGAGGCGAGCAGCCGGTGAGTGTACATATTTTACTTAATTTAATTTATTTATTTAATTTAAAATTAACTAGTTTTACCCTTCTATGTTTTCAGGTGTACCGACATTTGGATTTGGCAGCAAGCAGGAAGACGCTGTGTTGGAGTATCCATGCTCGCAGATGGTTGTAAGGCTGCAGAGAATGGTGGCTTCCTTGGAAGATCTCGAGAGGACAATCCGTTCGTGGCAGATATTGTGTTGATTGGGTGAGTATGCGTGCTTTGTTTATTTATTTTTATTTTTTTTTTTTTTTTTTTGTTTGCATATTGTAACATTTTTATTTTCAGCTAATTTAGAGCTTAGCGTAATCGGGAGCAGAATGTTGCGCTAGATCGGGAGCAGAATGTTGCGCTAGAGCGCAGGGCTGCATTTTGCTGGACGTGGAGTTAACAGAAATGGCCTCTGGTAGGCTGCTGTTATGTTGTTTTGGTTTGTTTACGTTTGTAGTTATCGATTATGCTTCATATATTTTATTTTATTTATTATATTATTTATTTATTTTATTAATTCTTTTTCTTTGTTTTCGTTTCAGGTGGATCTCGTGTGCGGTGCCAGCACACAGTTCGAGTCAATCAGCAGGTGAGTGTGAGTTATTGTTTATTCTATTCTTTGATTTTGTATTTTAGTTTGTTACAGGTGCATCTATGTTCGGGATTGGCTCACAGGTGCAATACGCAGATTTGAAGCAATCATATCTTCAGATTGGAAAGCTGCTGAGGATGCTGCTGTTGCCAATGCTGCTGCGTGGAGTGCATTTGATTTAATTTAATTGACAAGTTCTACGAGCAGCGCGCGTGTGTGCGATTGTTTTGTCAGATAAGTGTTGTTTAAAAAGTGTATGAGTGTGCTTGTATTAAATTGTTGTTTTGTTTCATTTCAGAATATACTTTATACTTGCCAGGAGCGCGAGCAAGCGCATAGGATTGTATCAGGGTGCAGGTAAGAATGTATTGTAGTTTATTGGTTGTTTGTTTGGTTGTTATTGCTTTGTTTGTTTTCGTTTCCAGAAATAATCTTTTAATTCAGTGCGTAGCTACACAGAAGTTTGTTGATTGCAGTTGGAGTCACTGCTCAGTGCTGAGAGTATTGACTGGATGAGCTTTAGGATGAATCTGTATGAATAAGCAGTTTCATTTGCCTGCACCAGGGCTGGGCTCAGGGAGAGCGAGTTACCGTCCAGTGAAGAGGCTGGGAGTGGACCTATGGCAGGCAATAAGGAAGTTGCCGTTTTTTGATCTTTACGTATCGACGATGATACGCGCAATGAATTCATGCTCTCCCATTCAACCTTTCCTAAGCCTGAGTCTGGCAGGCGAGGGGGTAGAGGGGGAGCATGAATATTCTTTATTCAATTAATATTATATTTAACATTTTTTTGAATTTGTTGGTGCCGCATTACTATTTGAATGCTATGGGCTCTTAGTGATAAGATTAAAGTAATATTTTATAGTTATATCTGAAATTATAATTATAAATATGACATTAGTCGAACTAATATACGTTGCAAGATGCTGTAAGAAATTTGCTTAATAACTAGTTTTTCATATTCTTGTATTTACAGGTTGTTTTAGAGACTAATGCTCGTTATTGACTGAGGCAGTTGTGGTGCTCACTTTTAGGTTTGATAATATACTTATGTCTAAACTAGCAGCTGTGACTTCTGACAGGATGCTGGTGAGTTTGTTTTATTGTAATTACTTATTTATGTTTATGTTTATTTGTATATAGCTTACTAATTCTATTTTCTTTTCAGGTTAATTTTTTTTTTTTTTTTTTCATTCATTTATTTACTTATTTATGTTTATGTTTATTTTGTATATAGTTTACTAATTCAATTTTCTTTTCAGGTTATTTCTTTTTTCAGGTTAATTCTTTCTTTCAGGTTAATTCTTCCCTTTTTTCTTTACAGGTTTCCAAGTGCTGTGCCATCGTACAGGACGAGGCGAGCAGCCGGTGAGTGTACATATTTTGCTTAATTTAATTTATTTATTTAATTTAAAATTAACTAGTTTTACTCTTCTATGTTTTCAGGTGTACCGACATTTGGATTTGGCAGCAAGCAGGAAGACGCTGTGTTGGAGTATCCATGCTCGCAGATGGTTGTAAGGCTGCAGAGAATGGTGGCTTCCTTGGAAGATCTCGAGAGGACAATCCGTTCGTGGCAGATATTGTGTTGATTGGGTGAGTATGCGTGCTTTGTTTATTTATTTTTATTTTTTTTTTTTTTTTTTTGTTTGCATATTGTAACATTTTTATTTTCAGCTAATTTAGAGCTTAGCGTAATCGGGAGCAGAATGTTGCGCTAGATCGGGAGCAGAATGTTGCGCTAGAGCGCAGGGCTGCATTTTGCTGGACGTGGAGTTAACAGAAATGGCCTCTGGTAGGCTGCTGTTATGTTGTTTTGGTTTGTTTACGTTTGTAGTTATCGATTATGCTTCATATATTTTATTTTATTTATTATATTATTTATTTATTTTATTAATTCTTTTTCTTTGTTTTCGTTTCAGGTGGATCTCGTGTGCGGTGCCAGCACACAGTTCGAGTCAATCAGCAGGTGAGTGTGAGTTATTGTTTATTCTATTCTTTGATTTTGTATTTTAGTTTGTTACAGGTGCATCTATGTTCGGGATTGGCTCACAGGTGCAATACGCAGATTTGAAGCAATCATATCTTCAGATTGGAAAGCTGCTGAGGATGCTGCTGTTGCCAATGCTGCTGCGTGGAGTGCATTTGATTTAATTTAATTGACAAGTTCTACGAGCAGCGCGCGTGTGTGCGATTGTTTTGTCAGATAAGTGTTGTTTAAAAAGTGTATGAGTGTGCTTGTATTAAATTGTTGTTTTGTTTCATTTCAGAATATACTTTATACTTGCCAGGAGCGCGAGCAAGCGCATAGGATTGTATCAGGGTGCAGGTAAGAATGTATTGTAGTTTATTGGTTGTTTGTTTGGTTGTTATTGCTTTGTTTGTTTTCCTTTCCAGAAATAATCTTTTAATTCAGTGCGTAGCTACACAGAAGTTTGTTGATTGCAGTTGGAGTCACTGCTCAGTGCTGAGAGTATTGACTGGATGAGCTTTAGGATGAATCTGTATGAATTGTAGCAGTTTCATTTGCCTGCACCAGGGCTGGGCTCAGGGAGAGCGAGTTACCGTCCAGTGAAGAGGCTGGGAGTGGACCTATGGCAGGCAATAAGGAAGTTGTTTTGATCTTTACGTATCGACGATGATACGCGCAATGAATTCATGCTCTCCCATTCAACCTTTCCTAAGCCTGAGTCTGGCAGGCGAGGGGGTAGAGGGGGAGCATGAATATTCTTTATTCAATTAATATTATATTTAACATTTTTTTGAATTTGTTGGTGCCGCATTACTATTTGAATGCTATGGGCTCTTAGTGATAAGATTAAAGTAATATTTTATAGTTATATCTGAAATTATAATTATAAATATGACATTAATCGAACTAATATACGTTGCAAGATGCTGTAAGAAATTTGCTTAATAACTAGTTTTTCATTTTTTTTTTTTTTTTTTTTTTTTATCTCCTCAAGGTGCCTATTGCAAGAACTTGAGTACTCGGTTTCTCCTATACCCTTGGCTTACACTTGGATTAACCGGTGTACTAGGGTGGTTGGAGCAGTGCCTACTGTTGCCACTGGGGGTGGTCCACGTAGAAATGGTCGGCCTTAAAAAGGGGAGTGTGTGATATCGATCTCGAGAGAAAGATAATGGTAGTGGTTCAGGTTAACTGTGCCTGACAGTCCTGATTTATTGGCTGTCCCAAGAAGGGAGCGGAATGCAATCAATCTCGAGAGAAAGATTATGGCAGTGGTTCAGGCGAATTGCGCCTGATAGTTTTTGTGTATTGGTTGTCCCAAAAAGGGAGCGGTAATCAATCAATCTTGAGAGAAAGATTATGGCAGTGGTTCAGGCGAGTTGCACCTGATAGTTTTAGTATATTGGCTGTCCCAAGAAGGGAGTATTAGGCAATCGATCTCGAGAGAGAGATTATGGCAGTGGTTCAGGCGAATTGCGCCTGATGGTTTTTGTGTATTGGTTGTCCCAAGAAGGGAGCAGTAGGCAGTCAATCTCGAAAGAAAGATTATGGTGGAGGATAAATTGGTTAAGTTGGTTGAGCAGTCAAAATGTATGCAGGTGTTATCCATTTGCCAAGTCTCTCATGAGAGGCAGCACGTACATATATATTGATTTGGATAGTATGTGATATCAATCTCGAGAGAAAGATAATGGTAGTGGTTTAGTTTAGCTGTTCCTGACAGCCCTCTTATATTGGCTGTTCAATTGAGAGTGATAAGCAATCGATCTCGAAGGAAAGGTTATGGTAGTGGTTCAGGCGAATTGCGCCTGATAGTTTAAGTATATTGGCTGTCCCAAGAGGGGAGTATTAGGCAACCGATCTCAAGAGAGAGATTATGGCAGTGGTTCAGGCGAATTGCGCCTGACAGTTTTTGTGTATTGGTTGTCCCAAGAAGGGAGCAGTAGGCAGTCAATCTCGAGAGAAAGATTATGGTGGAGGATAAATTGGTTAAGTTGGTTAAGCAGTCAAAATGTATGCAGGTGTTATCCATTTGCCAAGTCTCTCATGAGAGGCGGCACGTACATATATATTGATTTGGATAGTATGTGATATCAATCTCGAGAGAAAGATAATGGTAGTGGTTCAGTTTAGCTGTTCCTGACAGCCCTGTTTTATTGGCTGTCCCAATTGAGAGCGGTAAGCAATCGATATCGAAAGAAAGATTATGGTAGTGGTTCAGGCGAATTGCGCCTGATAGTTTTAGTATATTGGCTGTCCCAAGAAGGGAGTAGTAGGCAATCGATCTCAAGAGAGAGATTATGGCAGTGGTTCAGGTGAATTGCGCCTGATAGTTTTGTTTTTATTGGTTGTCTCAAGAAGATTGCGGCAAGCAATCGATTTCTAGGGGAGGATTATGATGGTGTATAAATTGGTTAAGTAGTCAAAATGTATGCAGGTGTTGTCCATTTGCCCTGTCTCTTATGAGAGGCGGCACGTACATATATATTGATTTGATAGTGGCAAGCTAAGGAGCTTGTCATTATGATAGTTTTGATAAAGATGAGATTGAAGTGAAAGGTACAGAGATTATGTTTTTAACATGTTTGAAGGTGTTGTCCATCTACCAAGTCTCTAGTGAGAGGTGGCACGTAAATATATATTGATTTGAATAGTGACAAGTAAGGGAGCTTGTCACCGTGTTAGTATTGATAAGGGTGAAGTTGGAGCAAAAGGTGTAGTGATTAAGTCTTCAGGATGGGCCCGTCGTACTTTCACTATTCTTCGTTCCTACTGTATTTAGTTGGTAGTAGGACCGCAGACGCAGACCCAGACCTAATGGAGTTTTTAGTTGGAATTGTTTTAAGAACTTAAAGAGAATTTAAAGAGATTTAAGGTAACAGTTGTTATAATATCAATTAATTTGTGAGTAGCAATATAAGAATATCAAGATAGGGGTTATGGTAGTGGAGATAATAGGTGTAGTAGTGCCATGCTGTTTGGATGAGTAGGCTAGACAATTTTAGGCAAACATTGTCAGACGTGCGATTATTAGACACTGTATGTTAGTTGGCTATAGAACCGCAGACTCCAAGTGGGAGCCCAGATCTGATTGTTTAAAGAATTTAAGGAGATTTTAAGTAACTGGTGTTATAATATCAATTATATAGTTATATAGTGAGTTCTATAAGAATTTCAATATAAGGATTATGGTTGTAGGAATCATAGTGGCATGCAGTAGATGTTAAATTTGTTTTAATGAGCTGAGATCATTTCTTTTTTGTCGAGAAATTAACATTTTAGAATTTTTGGTCATATAAGAATTTTTTGGTGGTGAGTATGTAAACCTTGCAAGCAGGCACGCAGCCTTTCAGTGAGTATTTTACTGATTTAGATAAGCTTGGTCTCATTAAGTCAGTATCTTAATTGACAAGAAGATTGCATTTAAAGATGTTTTTTATAAGATGATGATTTTTGGGCTTATAATGTACGCTTTATGGTGATTGGAAAGCAGTATTGAGAATATTCTCAAAAGCCTAGGTCCTTTATTCGTTATCCAGTCTGGATGATCTAAGGCTTTTTGATGAGTTTTATCGAGTGTTAAAAGTTGAGGCTACTGGAGATAGTTTATTTCTGGGCCGCTCAGTGAGGTCTTGGTCTTTTTACAAAGGTACAGCTGAGCTCTATGTTTGCTTTACTCACACCAATGGTTAGAAAAGTTCAGTTTGACTTTTAGCAGTATGGTGTCTATTAGTACTGAACTGAGTGAAGTATTATTATTTTGTAAATTCATTAAGAGGTTGAAAGTCTTTAATAATTATCCATTTGGGACACTATTGGACCTATTCAATTCGTTTTAATGAGCTGAGGTTATCTCTTGAGTATGTCTTATGGACGATTAGAATAAACAATTTTTAAGTGATATATGTTTTCATTTATTTATTATTATTATTATGTGTAGCAGTGTGTAGATTTTAGGTTTAAGCTTAGTGTACTGTTTTTTGTTTGTAACTAGTTAATAAGAGTTTATTTAAGCTTAATATTTATTGTGTAGATGGGAGAGAGTTTCTTTGATTACTTAAGTTTTGTTGTAGTTGTTGGGTAGGTTGTGATAAGGTGAGTTGTGGTAAAGGTTGTTGCATTGAAGTTTGTTGAGAAAGTGCAAAATCAATTTCTGTTTTGTAGGTAGCTAGTTTTTTATCTATGCTTTGTATTTCTTTTTTAGCAGCATTAATTTGATGATTTATATCATTAAGTGATGCTTCACTCATATAAAAGCTAAGAATAATGGGTCCAGGTCGAGCAAAATCAGAGGGATGATAAGGTAGTTGAGAGTAAAGGTTGTTTATTTTGTGTTGTAGTGATTGTTTTCTAATTTCTAGTGTAGCTATGCGTTCTTTGTTAAGAGGTATGCTTATAGGTTGTATTACTTGGGTAGGTCTTGTAGTTGTTTGTAGTGGTCGGAAGTGTTTGTTGTATTGTTCAGTATATCTATTTCTGTGTAGTCTGATTGGAGAATACATGTTGGCGAATAGTTTCTTTATTTCTATGTTATGATGGGAGCTAAGTTTTTTAGCTAGTTTTAAGGATAGATTATCATAGCAGTTGTTTACTGTTTGAATTTGTAAAGATTCATGTATATCAGCGTTTCTGGTGAGGAGTGGAGCATTAGAAATCATTCTCAGTGTGCTGTTTTGGAATATGGTGATTTTATTAAATTGAGTATCACTAGTTAAGGCTCCCCAAACAGGTAGTGCATATTGCCAAATAGGGGCGACCATTTGTTTATATAAAAGTGTTTTAGTGACAGTTGGAAGTTTACTTCTTTCATTCAGAAGCCAGTGTAGCTGTGAGCGGCGTGATTTGAGTTTTGTTACTAGGGCTGCAGAGTGCTTGCAGAATGAGAGTTTTTTATCTAGTGTGACTCCTAAATATGTATGGGCATCTTTATTGGTTATTATTTCATTCTGTATTAGAGGGGCAGGTCTATTAGATAGCGTTTCATACTGTTCTCTTAGTGTAAATAGAACATGTGCTGTTTTGCTGGAATTAATTTTAATACACCATTTGTTTGTCCAGTTTGTGAGGGCTTTAAGTAAGGTAGTAACTTGTCCTACAGCTGTTTCTTCCGAGGTTGAGGCTGACATTACAACAGTATCGTCTGCGTAGGTTGCTAAGAGAGAAGGTGATTTGAAAGTAGAATAGGCTAGTATAGTATCTGGGGCAGGTAGGTCTGAGGTATAGATTGTATATAATATTGGTCCTAGAACACTGCCTTGGGGAACGCCAGCTAGAATTTTTTTTGGAGTTGATTGAGCGCCTTGTTGGCATTCAACTACGAAGGTTCGGTTTGATAAATAGTCTTTGATGAGGTTGTAGAGAGAAGGAGGGAGAATAGACTTGAGTTTGTAAAAGAGACCTTGGTGCCAAACTCTGTCAAAGGCTTCTTGAACATCTATAACATGTGGAAACGTTGCAGTCGGACGCAACCGTCTGCGGTATACTCGATACCAGTATTAAAACCGGTAAAAAGAGGCCTTATTGCAAAGGGGTACGGATGCGGCAGGGATATACGCTGCCTTAAAGATTTTCCGATGCAGATGGGGATGCCACAAGCTATCTTCCTTCCAAATTTGGTGACTCTAGCTCGAAGTTTGTAAAAGGTGGGGAAAGGGGGGCGAAACGGGTGGGCGTGGCTCCAAAACTTTGATGCAGATTTTTGGGGGTCGATGCCAGCTATCTTCCCACCAAATTTGGAGGCTCTAGCTCCACAACTCTGGAAGATACACGCATTCCCGTTTTTGACGAAGCGTTGGGGTGGATGGGGGCGGCTAGGGCAGTATCGGTGGGCGTGGCATCCAAACTTTTGGTGCACTTTTTAGGGGTCATCATCACCTATCTTGGCACCAAATTTGGTGGCTCTAGCTCAAAAACTGTGGGAGATATAGCCATTTCTGATTTCAAAATGGAGGGGGGCTGGGGGCGGAATGGGGGGCGTGGCTCCAAAATTTTTGATGCAGTTTTTTGGGGGTTGCTAGTAGCTATCTTCTTACTAAATTTGGTACTTCTAGCTGTAAGGATGTGCGAAATATGTGGATATATCGGTTTTGAGTTATCGAATTTATCGATTTGCCAGCCCCCCAGTTATCGTAGAACCCCCATCTTGACACTTTAATTTACTATCCCATAGATAAAGAGAATTGGAAAGTTTCAAGTCTCTAGCTTGAAGGGTGTGGAAAAAAATTGGACACATACAGACGGACAGACGGACAGACGGACAGACGGACGGACACCATGACGGACATTGCACAAACTCAATATACTCTTTACCTTCGGTATCGAGTATAAAAACTGCTGAGCAGTATAGGTTATTTTCATAGGTCTTGAGGATAAACTGAGTGACTCTAGCCAGTTGCTGTTCTGTACTATGTTCATAGCGGAATCCAAATTGGTGAGTTGGTATGGTATTATTAAACAGAGGGCAGTCAAACATTCTTTTGAGGATAAGTTTTTCTAGAATTTTGGAGAGACCAGAGAGAAGGCTAATTGGGCGGTATGAGCTTAGTTGTTCAGTTGGTTTTCCTGGTTTTGGTATCATTGTTACTATAGCCATTTTCCATTGCTGTGGGAAATGGCCATATTGTATGATTCTGTTATATATTAGGTTAAGGTAGAGAAGAGCTGAGTCAGGTAGGTTTTTAATGATTTTGTTGTCAATGTTGTCTTGTCCAGGTGTTTTGTTATTTTCTAGATTTTTAATTTGATTTTTTAGTTCGCTAAGAGTTGTAGGCCTGAATTGAGGTGTAAGTTCCTGTGGTTGATTAGAGTTTTGTTCAATTATGTATTGTCGTTCTGTAAATGTGTTTAGTAGGTTAGGTCTAAATCTTGTTTCCAGATATTGGGCAAAGGCTTCTGCCTTTTCCTGGATAGATTTACACCATTGATTGTTGGAATTTGAGTTGTTAGGTTCAGATGGGGGAGTCAGAGTCCGAGCTAGAGACAGATATTGGTGGTTGTGATAAATTAATAAATCTTTTAACTGGAAGATTGGGAATCGATTGTCTTTTGATTTGTTTTGTAAATTTCCATAACTTTTGCATGCTGTATCTATCTTTTTGATTAATAGATTCGAGTGTTTTATTGAGTTTATTAGCTTTACTTGTTTTGAGGGCCCTATGCAGTCTGTTAGATATTATTTTATATTGCCTTTTAGCTTCTCTGGAGTCTAAAGAAGGGTGGTTAAATTTAAGTTGTCTTTTTAGTTCTATGAGATTTCTAATTCTTTGACTGGGGGTTTTGTATTTTCGATAGCGACCATTAGGGTGCAGGTATTCAATATTATTAGTGGCAAAGGCTGCAGCTTGATGAATGTTTCTAGTTAATATATCTACAGCGTCTTCAATGTCTTTACCTGAGGAGATTTCTGTGTTAAGGTGGATATTTTGATTTAGCCAGGAGTGGAATTTCTTAATGTTAGCTTTTTCGGATAGAATAGGGATTTTGGTCATTATGATTACAGGTTGTTCTAGTAAATTAATTTGAATAGGTATATGATCCGATCCAAGGTCAGGTAATGATGTTATGTTTAATAGGTTGTGTTGAATTCCTTGGTATATTGCGAAGTCTATGGCCGATGGTCTTTTTTGTGCGTCATATGGGAAGTGAGTTGCTGATCCAGTGGCAAGTATGTTGTAGTGGTTATTTCTTATGCATGCAATAAGTTCAGTACCTCGGTTGCAGGCTCTAATATTTCCCCACCAGCTATGCTTGGCATTCCAGTCTCCTGCGATAAGGAAGCGAGGGTGAAAGAGTTGAAGGATACTTTGAAAGGCTTCATTTGTAAGACCTCTTCCAGGTGAGCAGTAGATAGATATGACATTGATTTTAAAGTGATCTCTGATAGTAATGCAGATTGGAGTGCATTGGATTATATTGGTGCTGATTGAAGGTAGGGCGATGTGGTTAATTCGTTTATTTATGATGATAGCAGAACCTCCACGTTTACGGGAGGAAGGATGATTGGTAGTATATAAGTGGTATCCTTCTATGTTTATGCATCCTTGATCAGAGTCTGTTAAATGTGTTTCTGCGAGAAGAACTATGTCAATTTTATTTTGGTAGATCTGGTTTTCTAGTTCTTCTATTTTGTTGAGGATTCCAGCAGCATTCCAGAAAATTATTTTTAGATTGTTGTCTTGGTTATTTCCCAGATTCCTTTGATTATTGATTTCCATGATAGAAGATTGCTTACTATTGATTCCACAGGTTATTAGAGTAGTAGTACTGTTGGTATGTAGCGTGTTTTCTGTTGGTTGTTTTATAAATAGAGTACGGCGTGGAATTAGTTTGGGGGTATTATAACATCAATGTAAAGATCTAAATATATATGTTTATATTTGAAATTAAGCCCCTGAATTTTTTAGATTATGATATTGGTATTTTTAGGTGTATTAAGAGATTTGTGTATTTTGTGGTTTTGTTTGTTTTAATGGTGTGAAAGATTGTGATTCAATGAAACAGTGTATGTAAGCTCTACGGCCTTGGTTGACTCCATTTCTTTATGATTTATTAACTTAACATTGAGTAATTCTGATCCTATTCAAGTTTTAGTTAGGGGGAATAGTCAAATATTGTAGAGGTGATTCCTAAGAGTATAAGTTGTATTTGCATGAGTATTTATATTTGCTTATGGAATTTTTGTTGTGTTTAGAGCTGATAGTTTATTTTTATTATTTTTTGAGGGCATACTTGACCATGTATTCCTTATTCCAGAAAAGAGAATAAATTCAGAGGTAGACTTGTTGTGTTTGTAAGTTATGTTCTTATTTTATTTATAGGTTGTTTGATACATTTTATGTATTTTTAGTTGAATTTTCAAAGATGATATTTATAACTAAAGTTTATTATTTAAATGGATTGTTGTTAGTTTTACAAGAAAAGATTGTCTTGGTCAGTTGGTTCGCAGTTAGAGGTTTCGTTTTTGTTTTTGGATGGTTTGAGTTGAGTTCAAGATTGTTTTTGTTTAGTAGAGTACTGATTAGATTTTTCTTGCTTAATATTGAGGAAGGTGGTTGATTAAATTGAGTATATACTGCTTGTTTATATATTGGGCAACCCCTATAGGATGCTACATGATTTCCCTTACAGTTAGCGCATTTACCTTCAACGTTTCTTGGTTTTAGGCAGTTTTTGGAATTATGAGGTCCAGCACACTTGAAACAGGTGAAGTGTTTACTAGGACAGTTTTGGTGGGTGTGGTCAAATTTTTGGCATTTGTGACATTGGTATACGTGAGCGTTAGTGCCTGGTTTAGTTATTTTGACTTTATATGTACCTATCTTATTAATATTCAGGATTTCTTTGTTGTTTGATTGCGGGATCAAATCTACTCTAAAGGCACTGGTTGGTTGTTTTGAGTAGGTTCCTATAATATTATTTATGTAGCAGGTATTGTGGCCTAGTAATTTGAGTTGAGTAGAAATCCAAGTTGTTGGGACTGAGAAGTGAAGACCTTTAATTGTAACTCTATATTTTGCTCCGTTTTTGAATTGAGTGTGGAAATTGATTTTGAGTTCATTTAGTATGTTAGTTAGAGAAGTTTGATTATCTGGGTTAAGGCATTGTATACATATTCCTTTCATAGAGATAGTGCTGGTTACGATGGAGTTTGGTCCTAGCTGCTTCTCAATTTTTTCTATAATTACATTGGCATTGTCAGTGCTGTCAATTATTGTAAGTATTGTTTTTGTTTTAATAAAAGCGTCAGTATCAGAGGAGTCAGAGTGAAGAGAAGGGCTGTTTTCTGTTGAAGAGTCAGAGTTGGAGTAGATTTGTTGGGCCGAATTAGAAGGCTTATTTAGTGTGGGTTTTTTATTTAATCCTAGAGTGGCATGTTGTCTGGATACTAGTGTATAATTTGTGTCGTTGAACTCTGGATCCCCTTTCATCAGGTTTCTAGCTTTGTTGACTTGTTGTTGAATGTCTTGGAATATAGTTCCTTGTAATTGAGTCAGCTTCCTTTGTTTTCTTATGGGTTTTTTAGTCAGGAGAGAATTGTTGTCCTGTTGATGGTGTTTAGTATTGGTAGGGTTGACCTGTGTTATAAGTGTATCCTTGTGTTTATTAGACATTTCAATATTTCCCAGGAGCATAGAGTTCTGATCTGGAGAGAGAAAATTGTTTTGGTATTTAAAGTTAAAGAAGGGTTGTTTTTTAGTTTTTAAGTTGTGAAAAGGGAGTCTTAGTCTAAAGTTCTTATGCTCCTAGGAATATACTGTTGTCTGTTAGTTATTTGTAAGTTATTAGTTTTTATATTAGTTATTTTTTTAAAGTAGCAAAATGAAAAAAATTTATTGTAGTGTTTATAAATTCAGTTTATTAATAGTATTTCTGTGATATTTTTATACCCTTCACATGTGAATCAGGGTATATTGACTTTGTCATAAATCTGTAACGCCTTAAAGGAATGATGGGAGACCCCATAAACTATATATCAAAATGATCAGGACGAGCTCAGGAATTGATTTCCGCGTGTCCGTCTGTCCGTCTGTCCGTCTGTCCGTCTGTCCGTCTGTCTGTTTCAACACGATTTCCGGCCAAACTGCTGAACCGATCTTGATGAAACTTTCACAGATTGCTTAGATCATGTCGGGTTTGTTCACTATGAAATTTCATCCCGATCGGAGCATTCTACGATATAGCCACCATATAAATTTACCATATCAACACGATTTCCGGCCAAACTGCTGAACCGATCTTGATGAAACTTTCACAGATTGCTTAGATCATGTCGGGTTTGTTCACTATGAAATTTCATCCCGATCGGAGCATTCTACGACATAGCCACCATACAAATTTACCATATCAACACGATTTCCGGCCAAACTGCTGAACCGATCTTGATGAAACTTTCACAGATTGCTTAGATCATGTCGGGTTTGTTCACTATGAAATTTCATTTCGATCGGAGCATTCTACGACATAGCCACCATACAAATTTACCATATCGTACTATCAATTGTTGTCTCTGTCGTGCACTTTCAAGTACCTACATGTCAAATTGTTGTTGTTGCACACGAACAAGTAAATGACGCTCAAGAGTAAAAATATTAGCGAAAAATTACCAACAACTGCACAGAAACATAAGAGGGGGAGCATTGATTTGGCTGTGTGAAGGGTATCATAGTCTTGGCATAGCCAAAATTAACTATGCGCCACTATGTTTCTTATTGGTTTAATGATAGTTTTATTGGTAGTCTTATTTTAATATTATAGTATGTGGTCTTATATATTCTTCTAGAATCATTTATTTTCTTAGCTTAATATATTAATTTTAATTTTTATTTTATTCATTTATTTTAATAATATAGAAAGAATTAATAAATTGAGATGAAAATATAGTAGGTTCTTCTTTTTTTTTTTTTTTTATTATTTTTATTTTTTTATTTATTTTAGCTTTAAGTATTTGTTTTTTATAGTTAGCTTATTTTACTATTATTATTTAAGGGTGTTTCTGCAATATTTATTTTCAAGTGATTTGTAGATTATTTTCATGGTAGTTTTATATTTATTGTGTAATTAGAGTGAAAAAATGTGTACCTTATGCACTCATCTAGAACCGTTTATTCTCTTAGTGTATTATTTTATAGAAAAATTTTTATTTTTTTTTTTTTTTTTTTTTTTTAATTTTATTTTATTTTAGTTTCTTTGCTAAAGTTTAAATTATTGGATTTTATTTTTCAGAGCAGTTTTCTCAAGGGCTTCAACTAAGTTATCTATATTCGGAACAGTATTAACACTTGGTGCGAGGTGTGTTGGTTCGGTAAGGTTTAGCCTTCTTTGTATGGGGGAAGGATATCTTGGCCTAGAACCAGTATGAAAGAAGTGCATCGGCAGTGGTCTTTGTATAGCTGTGTCCTCATCTGAGGAATAGTAGTGATTAGATGTAGTTGTAGGGTAATTTTTAAGTTTTGATTTAGACATTTTAATAAGAGTTTCTTTATATATCGGACATCCTTTAAAGGTTGCCACGTGGTTTCCACCACAGTTGGCACAACGACCATCAATATTTCTAGGTTTGATGCATGAGGTGGCAAAATGGGGACCTGCACATTTAAAACAGACAAAAGTGTTGCTTGGGCAATTTTGAAAAAGGTGGTCAAACTTTTGACATTTTCGACATTGATAGATATTAAGTGTTGGGTCTAGAGGACTGATTTTGACTTTATAAGTACCCAGAGTGGTATTCTTAAGGACTTCTTTATTATTAGGTTTTTGTATTAGGTCAACTCTAAAGGAGCTTGTTGGTGTTTGCGAAATATTTCCTATAATGTTGCTGACATAAGAGGTGATGTGGCCAAATTTCTTAAGTTGATCTGAAATCCAATCTTTTGGAATGGAGTAATGCAGGCCTTTAATAATAATTTTAAATTTTATTTCTGCGCTTTTTTGCAAGTTGAAATTGATTTGTAAATTGTCCAGTAGTTGAATAAGTTGTCGTTGGCTTTGGTTGTCGAAGCATTGAATGGCAAGACCATTTTCTGCTGTGATGCTTGTAGTGAATGTGTTAGGTCCCAGGAGTTTTATTGCTGCTTCAATGATGGCGTTAGCATCGTTAAGTTCCGAGGTGAAGATTTTATAGGAGCTGAGCTGGGTCGAGGAGGTCTGGGCTGAATTGTAGAGTGGTTCCTGTACATCATTATTTTGATTGTCTAATTCAGCAGTAGCGTTGACAGGTTTAGTAGTTAGTCGGCTTTTGGGTGTAGCATCAAGAGATTTTGTTTCTTCTCTGACATGATTAGATGATTCTGAATTTGCTAGGTTGTTGTTTAATTTTGTTGAGCAGGTCTGGATTGAATTGCAGAGTGGTTCTTGTACATTATTATTATGATTTTCTAAATCAGCAGTAGAGTTGACAAGTTTATTGTTTAATTGGTTTTTGAGTGTGGCTCCGAGAGTTTTTGTTTCTTCACTGTTATGATTAGGTGATTCTGGTTTTGTCTCTAGGTTGTTGTTTGACTGAATATTCTTGTTTTTGTTGGTGTTTTTCCTTTTTCGAACATTCCGGATGTGGGATGAGATGGCCCATGACAGCCGATGCATTCTATGATCGCAGCGCATGATTTATGGTATAGGATACTGCAAATTGAGTTGTATAAAAACAGGTAAGTTGATATTGTAACAGGTAAGTTTTTTAGGTTGGTTTATTGAGCCAACTGGTGTTAATTTGCAGTAGACCTAAGTCTTATTAAGAGTTATTTTAACAATTGGGTTTTGTTCCTTAATTGTTTATGTTTGTTTTATTTTGATTTTTGATTGACTTTGCAGCTTTTATTTATATTTATATATGTGTATTTGTTTATTTATGGATATGTTAATGGGATTAAGTGACAGGTAAAGACTTGAAGACATGTAAACTCTTGTTGTTAATTGCAATCAGAGTGTTTTACAGCCTATAACAGCCAGGGCTAAATGTATATATAAGTTTGAGCAAAATCTATCTAGAGTATGAGAGAGCAAGCAAGCCGACAAGTGTCGTTCCTTGCATGTATATATATGTGCCTAAACAGAGGGTCAAGTTGCAATATTAATTTAAGTGAAAATATAATCTGGTGTAGGCATTATTTATTTAGATTTTTTACTTTATAAATGGGGCGAAGTTCTTTGTAGTAATAGAGCAATTAATATAAAAAAAAACATCTATTTAATATAAAATGGCAGTTTTTTTTTTTTTTTTTTTTTTCCCCTTCTCACTGCCTAACTAGATGTTTGTGTTTTTAACCCGTTTTTTGAAAATATTACCCAAGTTATTATGAATTATGTAATAATCGTTGTAGTGAGTTTATTTCATTGTGCTAAAAACATTCAAGTATGTGTATTAGCAGTAGAGAATTGCTGAGTTTGTAGCAGCAAAAATAGACAAACCAGTGAGTATACGCGAAGCGATAAAGCGGCCATATTTGTACTTTTTTATGTATGCATGCACAAATCGAATTGTAAAAACCAAAGAAGAGGAATTTTCTCAACCAATTTTGTAAAATAATAATTTTGCATTTGTAAAAGAAACTTATTTTGGTGTTTGCAGACTCACCCCCGAATAGAACATATGTATATAATATAATAACTTGAGATGAGATGAGATGATTCAAACAATTTGTTATTTTAATTAATTAAATCCAGATCTCAATGTTTAACACTCTGATTTTTCATATATTTTAATTTATTTGCGCTTAGCAGTTTTAATTATGTTGAGAATTTATAAGTTTTTAAAGGCATGTTTGATGTCAACCAAATTGGTGGCTATAAGACAAATTGTGAAAACTAATAAGGGCATATCTACTCTATTTGTTGTTCGATCTGGATGATGTTATGCTTTTCTAATCAGTTTTATTGAGTACTAAAAGTCGTTCATACATATCAAATCTGTAGATTCAGTATTTGAATATGTCTATTTTCTTTGCTAGATTTGGCCGTGTAACGAGCCGTATTTTATGCTAAAAACCACTGTATCGTATACCTTTGAACTATGTATTTGTATGCTTGGATATGTGTGTATATATGAAAAACGGCAGTGTGCGTTTTTGGTAACAATAGCAGACCGAACAAAAGGGGATAGAGAGCAAACCAGATGACAATGGGTATTTGATTTTTTGAGGCGAGAGAAAGAGACGGATATTTGAGGTTTTAAGAAAATGGTGCATTTGTATGTATTTGTATTTATATACATACGTAAATATGTTCATACTAATGGTAGAAGAATGTATTTAAAACATACAAAGTTTACTTAATATTATTGGGACAGAGATAATGGCTAAATATTGATGTTATTATGTATGCAGATTCCTATTCAGGCAAACGCCGACCAATAACAACAACACACTGAGCAGTCAAGATTATTTGTATTTATAATTAAAGATGGCTGATGGGGCTCCTTTGGGCGTCAGTTCTTTTTCAATTTAATTCCAGCAAGAAACAGGTCCTATCCAGTCAATCAATAACGTCAATCCAGTACACAATGCCGATTTTTCTTATATTTTTATATATTTTTATTTTTATATGTCTTAAAAATTTCTCGTGCGTACATACAGTGACTCACAGCTTAAATGATGCAGGGTCAAATAAAAAGTTTAAGGTGCTATATATTTTAAACTAGAGGAAAAACAAAAAATGTTTAAACGCCAATTTGTTTTATGTTTTATCACATTTAAAAAGGAACTTTATTTGTTTCTAAAATATTGCTAAGTTTTATATATACACTAAAAACTAAAAATATATCTAAAATATAGGTCACAGCTTAAATGATGCAGACACAAACCAGTTATATTTTTGCCGAATAAAAGGTTAAATAAGGATTTTAGTACTTAGTATGTAATCCTTTAACCTTTACAATAGCCCTTAACCTATTATTCATCGAAGAGACCATCTTCCAAGTGGTTTCCGGGCATATTTTGCTCCATTCCTCCAGCAGAGCATTTTTAAGGTCCTATTTGCTGGAAATCCGATGATTCCGGATGTTGTTCTCCAGCATAATCCACAAATTTTCAATAACATTTAAATCTGGAGACTGGGCCGGAGGAATCATGACGTTGGGGCTTTTCCAGGTAAGCCAGGACTGCACTATTCCGGACGTATGTTTGGGGTCGTTGTCGTGGTAGAACCGAAAATCACGTCGGATTCCTAACTTTTGGCGCTTTGGATCAAATTTTCTTTAAGAATATTGAGGTACATAGTCTTGTCCATCGTCGACTCAAAAATCGCCAAGTTTCCGACGCCGGCTGCCGACTTACATGCCCATACCATCACACTTCCTCCGCCATGCTTAACTGTTGCTTTTACGTTTTTGGATCCAGCTCAGTGTTGGGCTGTCGAAACACCAAATTTCTTTTGGATCACAGTAATTTTTGCAGACGAGTCCAAATTCAACCATTTTGGGTCGAACGAGTGAAATTTGGTGTTTCGACAGCCCAACACTGAGCTGGATCCAAAAAACGTAAAAGCAACAGTTAAGCATGGCGGAGGAAGTGTGATGGTATGGGCATGTAAGTCGGCAGCCGGCGTCGGAAACTTGGCGATTTTTGAGTCGACGATGGATAAGACTATGTACCTCAATATTCTTAAAGAAAATTTGATCCAAAGCGCCAAAAAGTTAGGAATCCGACGTGATTTTCGGTTCTACCACGACAACGACCCCAAACATACGTCCGGAATAGTGCAGTCCTGGCTTACCTGGAAAAGCCCCAACGTCATGATTCCTCCGGCCCAGTCTCCAGATTTAAATGTTATTGAAAATTTGTGGACTATGCTGGAGAACAACATCCGGAATCATCGGATTTCCAGCAAATAGGACCTTAAAAATGCTCTGCTGGAGGAATGGAGCAAAATATGCCCGGAAACCACTTAGAAGATGGTCTCTTCGATGAATAATAGGTTAAGGGCTATTGTAAAGGTTAAAGGATTACATACTAAGTACTAAAATCCTTATTTAACCTTTTATTCGGCAAAAATATAACTGGTTTGTGTCTGCATCATTTAAGCTGTGACCTATATTTTAGATATATTTTTAGTTTTTAGTGTATATATAAAACTTAGCAATATTTTAGAAACAAATAAAGTTCCTTTTAAATGTGATAAAACATAAAACAAATTGGCGTTTAAACATTTTTTGTTTTTCCTCTAGTTTAAAAATATATAGCACCTTAAACTTTTTATTTGACCCTGCATCATTTAAGCTGTGAGTCACTGTATATGCAACTTTATGTTCAGCATTCAGATGTGTATGCAATTAGGAGGCGAGGAATATTGGTGATCGCATTAAACCAAGCTATTGAGTTTTCGATTTATCGAATTTATTTCGATTATTTTCATTTGGGGTTCTCTTAGTTTGTATTGTATGCAATCGTGGGTTCTTTAACTTGTTATAGTAGGAGTGGTACCAAATATAAGGTTGATTGCAAGAAATTATTTAATATTGATACAAGCAGGGGTGGAGAGATATTTTAATATATGATTGAATATTTAGTACTAAATTGCACACAAACTGGGGTAAAATTATATCATTAGCTGTCCGATCTGAAAAGTTATTGGCTTTTTACAGTGGTGTTGTAAGTTATAATGTTTGCTCTATATATACTAATGTCGAGTGAAATTTATTTTGGATAATTGCTGTATGTTATCGATTTACACTATGCTGTGTGTTATATTTGTTAATTGTAAATTCTAGTTATGTCAAATATAGGCTATTCCTAGACCGATCTGGGAGATCTTGGACTTTTTATGAAGGTATAGTCGTGTACTATATTTGCTTCATACATACTATTGGCGAGAAAACTTTATTTTAGTATATATCTGTACGATTTCTGTTTGCACTATTTTGTGCGAAGTATTTGCTTTTTGTGGTCACGCCAAGTGGTGAAAATCTTTAATATTTATCGGATCTGGACATACTTGGGCTTAATCGATTCGTGTTATTTAGCTGAGATAATCTCTTTTGGATGTCTAAGTCGAGAAATTGATATTTTTGTATTTAATGCATATGAGGCTGTTGCATTAAAATTTTTGTGAAAGTTTTGCTAAACTGAACAAGTGATATCTCAGAAAGTAATTATCGGATTTGGATGATTTTGGTCTCGTTAGGCTCGTGTTTTAATTGGCAAAAACTTTGCGTTTATCAATTTTAATTATGTTGAGAATTTATAAGTTTTTAAAGGCATGTTTGATGTCAACCAAATTGGTGGCTATAAGACAAATTGTGAAAACTAATAAGGGCATATCTACTCTATTTGTTGTTCGATCTGGATGATGTTATGCTTTTCTAATCTGTTTTATTGAGTACTAAAAGTCGTTCATACATACCAAATCTGTAGATTCAGTATTTGAATATGTCTATTTTCTTTGCTAGATTTGGCCGTGTAACGAGCCGTATTTTATGCTAAAAACCACTGTATCGTATACCTTTGAACTATGTATTTGTATGCTTGGATATGTGTGTATATATGAAAAACGGCAGTGTGCGTTTTTGGTAACAATAGCAGACCGAACAAAAGGGGATAGAGAGCAAACCAGATGACAATGGGTATTTGATTTTTTGAGGCGAGAGAAAGAGACGGATATTTGAGGTTTTAAGAAAATGGTGCATTTGTATGTATTTGTATTTATATACATACGTAAATATGTTCATACTAATGGTAGAAGAATGTATTTAAAACATACAAAGTTTACTTAATATTATTGGGACAGAGATAATGGCTAAATATTGATGTTATTATGTATGCAGATTCCTATTCAGGCAAACGCCGACTCACCCCGATCAATAACAACAACACACTGAGCAGTCAAGATTATTTGTATTTATAATTAAAGATGGCTGATGGGGCTCCTTTGGGCGTCAGTTCTTTTTCAATTTAATTCCAGCAAGAAACAGGTCCTATCCAGTCAATCAATAACGTCAATCCAGTACACAATGCCGATTTTTCTTATATTTTTATATATTTTTATTTTTATATGTCTTAAAAATTTCTCGTGCGTACATATATGCAACTTTATGTTCAGCATTCAGATGTGTATGCAATTAGGAGGCGAGGAATATTGGTGATCGCATTAAACCAAGCTATTGAGTTTTCGATTTATCGAATTTATTTCGATTATTTTCATTTGGGGTTCTCTTAGTTTGTATTGTATGCAATCGTGGGTTCTTTAACTTGTTATAGTAGGAGTGGTACCAAATATAAGGTTGATTGCAAGAAATTATTTAATATTGATACAAGCAGGGGTGGAGAGATATTTTAATATATGATTGAATATTTAGTACTAAATTGCACACAAACTGGGGTAAAATTATATCATTAGCTGTCCGATCTGAAAAGTTATTGGCTTTTTACAGTGGTGTTGTAAGTTATAATGTTTGCTCTATATATACTAATGTCGAGTGAAATTTATTTTGGATAATTGCTGTATGTTATCGATTTACACTATGCTGTGTGTTATATTTGTTAATTGTAAATTCTAGTTATGTCAAATATAGGCTATTCCTAGACCGATCTGGGAGATCTTGGACTTTTTATGAAGGTATAGTCGTGTACTATATTTGCCTCATACATACTATTGGCGAGAAAACTTTATTTTAGTATATATCTGTACGATTTCTGTTTGCACTATTTTGTGCGAAGTATTTGCTTTTGTGGTCACGCCAAGTGGTGAAAATCTTTAATATTTATCGGATCTGGACATACTTGGGCTTAATCGATTCGTGTTATTTAGCTGAGATAATCTCTTTTGGATGTCTAAGTCGAGAAATTGATATTTTGTATTTAATGCATATGAGGCTGTTGCATTAAAATTTTTGTGAAAGTTTTGCTAAACTGAACAAGTGATATCTCAGAAAGTAATTATCGGATTTGGATGATTTTGGTCTCGTTAGGCTCGTGTTTTAATTGGCAAAAACTTTGCGTTTATCAATTTTAATTATGTTGAGAATTTATAAGTTTTTAAAGGCATGTTTGATGTCAACCAAATTGGTGGCTATAAGACAAATTGTGAAAACTAATAAGGGCATATCTACTCTATTTGTTGTTCGATCTGGATGATGTTATGCTTTTCTAATCTGTTTTATTGAGTACTAAAGTCGTTCATACATATCAAATCTGTAGATTCAGTATTTGAATATGACTATTTTCTTTGCTAGATTTGGCCGTGTAACGAGCCGTATTTTATGCTAAAAACCACTGTATCGTATACCTTTGAACTATGTATTTGTATGCTTGGATATGTGTGTATATATGAAAAACGGCAGTGTGCGTTTTTGGTAACAATAGCAGACCGAACAAAAGGGGATAGAGAGCAAACCAGATGACAATGGGTATTTGATTTTTTGAGGCGAGAGAAAGAGACGGATATTTGAGGTTTTAAGAAAATGGTGCATTTGTATGTATTTGTATTTATATACATACGTAAATATGTTCATACTAATGGTAGAAGAATGTATTTAAAACATACAAAGTTTACTTAATATTATTGGGACAGAGATAATGGCTAAATATTGATGTTATTATGTATGCAGATTCCTATTCAGGCAAACGCCGACTCACCCCGATCAATAACAACAACACACTGAGCAGTCAAGATTATTTGTATTTATAATTAAAGATGGCTGATGGGGCTCCTTTGGGCGTCAGTTCTTTTTCAATTTAATTCCAGCAAGAAACAGGTCCTATCCAGTCAATCAATAACGTCAATCCAGTACACAATGCCGATTTTTCTTATATTTTTATATATTTTTATTTTTATATGTCTTAAAAAATTCTCGTGCGTACATATATGCAACTTTATGTTCAGCATTCAGATGTGTATGCAATTAGGAGGCGAGGAATATTGGTGATCGCATTAAACCAAGCTATTGAGTTTTCGATTTATCGAATTTATTTCGATTATTTTCATTTGGGGTTCTCTTAGTTTGTATTGTATGCAATCGTGGGTTCTTTAACTTGTTATAGTAGGAGTGGTACCAAATATAAGGTTGATTGCAAGAAATTATTTAATATTGATACAAGCAGGGGTGGAGAGATATTTTAATATATGATTGAATATTTAGTACTAAATTGCACACAAACTGGGGTAAAATTATATCATTAGCTGTCCGATCTGAAAAGTTATTGGCTTTTTACAGTGGTGTTGTAAGTTATAATGTTTGCTCTATATATACTAATGTCGAGTGAAATTTATTTTGGATAATTGCTGTATGTTATCGATTTACACTATGCTGTGTGTTATATTTGTTAATTGTAAATTCTAGTTATGTCAAATATAGGCTATTCCTAGACCGATCTGGGAGATCTTGGACTTTTTATGAAGGTATAGTCGTGTACTATATTTGCTTCATACATACTATTGGCGAGAAAACTTTATTTTAGTATATATCTGTACGATTTCTGTTTGCACTATTTTGTGCGAAGTATTTGCTTTTTGTGGTCACGCCAAGTGGTGAAAATCTTTAATATTTATCGGATCTGGACATACTTGGGCTTAATCGATTCGTGTTATTTAGCTGAGATAATCTCTTTTGGATGTCTAAGTCGAGAAATTGATATTTTTGTATTTAATGCATATGAGGCTGTTGCATTAAAATTTTTGTGAAAGTTTTGCTAAACTGAACAAGTGATATCTCAGAAAGTAATTATCGGATTTGGATGATTTTGGTCTCGTTAGGCTCGTGTTTTAATTGGCAAAAACTTTGCGTTTATCAATTTTAATTATGTTGAGAATTTATAAGTTTTTAAAGGCATGTTTGATGTCAACCAAATTGGTGGCTATAAGACAAATTGTGAAAACTAATAAGGGCATATCTACTCTATTTGTTGTTCGATCTGGATGATGTTATGCTTTTCTAATCTGTTTTATTGAGTACTAAAAGTCGTTCATACATATCAAATCTGTAGATTCAGTATTTGAATATGTCTATTTTCTTTGCTAGATTTGGCCGTGTAACGAGCCGTATTTTATGCTAAAAACCACTGTATCGTATACCTTTGAACTATGTATTTGTATGCTTGGATATGTGTGTATATATGAAAAACGGCAGTGTGCGTTTTTGGTAACAATAGCAGACCGAACAAAAGGGGATAGAGAGCAAACCAGATGACAATGGGTATTTGATTTTTTGAGGCGAGAGAAAGAGACGGATATTTGAGGTTTTAAGAAAATGGTGCATTTGTATGTATTTGTATTTATATACATACGTAAATATGTTCATACTAATGGTAGAAGAATGTATTTAAAACATACAAAGTTTACTTAATATTATTGGGACAGAGATAATGGCTAAATATTGATGTTATTATGTATGCAGATTCCTATTCAGGCAAACGCCGACTCACCCCGATCAATAACAACAACACACTGAGCAGTCAAGATTATTTGTATTTATAATTAAAGATGGCTGATGGGGCTCCTTTGGGCGTCAGTTCTTTTTCAATTTAATTCCAGCAAGAAACAGGTCCTATCCAGTCAATCAATAACGTCAATCCAGTACACAATGCCGATTTTTCTTATATTTTTATATATTTTTATTTTTATATGTCTTAAAAAATTCTCGTGCGTACATATATGCAACTTTATGTTCAGCATTCAGATGTGTATGCAATTAGGAGGCGAGGAATATTGGTGATCGCATTAAACCAAGCTATTGAGTTTTCGATTTATCGAATTTATTTCGATTATTTTCATTTGGGGTTCTCTTAGTTTGTATTGTATGCAATCGTGGGTTCTTTAACTTGTTATAGTAGGAGTGGTACCAAATATAAGGTTGATTGCAAGAAATTATTTAATATTGATACAAGCAGGGGTGGAGAGATATTTTAATATATGATTGAATATTTAGTACTAAATTGCACACAAACTGGGGTAAAATTATATCATTAGCTGTCCGATCTGAAAAGTTATTGGCTTTTTACAGTGGTGTTGTAAGTTATAATGTTTGCTCTATATATACTAATGTCGAGTGAAATTTATTTTGGATAATTGCTGTATGTTATCGATTTACACTATGCTGTGTGTTATATTTGTTAATTGTAAATTCTAGTTATGTCAAATATAGGCTATTCCTAGACCGATCTGGGAGATCTTGGACTTTTTTATGAAGGTATAGTCGTGTACTATATTTGCTTCATACATACTATTGGCGAGAAAACTTTATTTTAGTATATATCTGTACGATTTCTGTTTGCACTATTTTGTGCGAAGTATTTGCTTTTTGTGGTCACGCCAAGTGGTGAAAATCTTTAATATTTATCGGATCTGGACATACTTGGGCTTAATCGATTCGTGTTATTTAGCTGAGATAATCTCTTTTGGATGTCTAAGTCGAGAAATTGATATTTTTGTATTTAATGCATATGAGGCTGTTGCATTAAAATTTTTGTGAAAGTTTTGCTAAACTGAACAAGTGATATCTCAGAAAGTAATTATCGGATTTGGATGATTTTGGTCTCGTTAGGCTCGTGTTTTAATTGGCAAAAACTTTGCGTTTATCAATTTTAATTATGTTGAGAATTTATAAGTTTTTAAAGGCATGTTTGATGTCAACCAAATTGGTGGCTATAAGACAAATTGTGAAAACTAATAAGGGCATATCTACTCTATTTGTTGTTCGATCTGGATGATGTTATGCTTTTCTAATCTGTTTTATTGAGTACTAAAAGTCGTTCATACATATCAAATCTGTAGATTCAGTATTTGAATATGTCTATTTTCTTTGCTAGATTTGGCCGTGTAACGAGCCGTATTTTATGCTAAAAACCACTGTATCGTATACCTTTGAACTATGTATTTGTATGCTTGGATATGTGTGTATATATGAAAAACGGCAGTGTGCGTTTTTGGTAACAATAGCAGACCGAACAAAAGGGGATAGAGAGCAAACCAGATGACAATGGGTATTTGATTTTTTGAGGCGAGAGAAAGAGACGGATATTTGAGGTTTTTAGAAAATGGTGCATTTGTATGTATTTGTATTTATATACATACGTAAATATGTTCATACTAATGGTAGAAGAATGTATTTAAAACATACAAAGTTTACTTAATATTATTGGGACAGAGATAATGGCTAAATATTGATGTTATTATGTATGCAGATTCCTATTCAGGCAAACGCCGACTCACCCCGATCAATAACAACAACACACTGAGCAGTCAAGATTATTTGTATTTATAATTAAAGATGGCTGATGGGGCTCCTTTGGGCGTCAGTTCTTTTTCAATTTAATTCCAGCAAGAAACAGGTCCTATCCAGTCAATCAATAACGTCAATCCAGTACACAATGCCGATTTTTCTTATATTTTTATATATTTTTATTTTTATATGTCTTAAAAAATTCTCGTGCGTACATATATGCAACTTTATGTTCAGCATTCAGATGTGTATGCAATTAGGAGGCGAGGAATATTGGTGATCGCATTAAACCAAGCTATTGAGTTTTCGATTTATCGAATTTATTTCGATTATTTTCATTTGGGGTTCTCTTAGTTTGTATTGTATGCAATCGTGGGTTCTTTAACTTGTTATAGTAGGAGTGGTACCAAATATAAGGTTGATTGCAAGAAATTATTTAATATTGATACAAGCAGGGGTGGAGAGATATTTTAATATATGATTGAATATTTAGTACTAAATTGCACACAAACTGGGGTAAAATTATATCATTAGCTGTCCGATCTGAAAAGTTATTGGCTTTTTACAGTGGTGTTGTAAGTTATAATGTTTGCTCTATATATACTAATGTCGAGTGAAATTTATTTTGGATAATTGCTGTATGTTATCGATTTACACTATGCTGTGTGTTATATTTGTTAATTGTAAATTCTAGTTATGTCAAATATAGGCTATTCCTAGACCGATCTGGGAGATCTTGGACTTTTTTATGAAGGTATAGTCGTGTACTATATTTGCTTCATACATACTATTGGCGAGAAAACTTTATTTTAGTATATATCTGTACGATTTCTGTTTGCACTATTTTGTGCGAAGTATTTGCTTTTTGTGGTCACGCCAAGTGGTGAAAATCTTTAATATTTATCGGATCTGGACATACTTGGGCTTAATCGATTCGTGTTATTTAGCTGAGATAATCTCTTTTGGATGTCTAAGTCGAGAAATTGATATTTTTGTATTTAATGCATATGAGGCTGTTGCATTAAAATTTTTGTGAAAGTTTTGCTAAACTGAACAAGTGATATCTCAGAAAGTAATTATCGGATTTGGATGATTTTGGTCTCGTTAGGCTCGTGTTTTAATTGGCAAAAACTTTGCGTTTATCAATTTTAATTATGTTGAGAATTTATAAGTTTTTAAAGGCATGTTTGATGTCAACCAAATTGGTGGCTATAAGACAAATTGTGAAAACTAATAAGGGCATATCTACTCTATTTGTTGTTCGATCTGGATGATGTTATGCTTTTCTAATCAGTTTTATTGAGTACTAAAAGTCGTTCATACATATCAAATCTGTAGATTCAGTATTTGAATATGTCTATTTTCTTTGCTAGATTTGGCCGTGTAACGAGCCGTATTTTATGCTAAAAACCACTGTATCGTATACCTTTGAACTATGTATTTGTATGCTTGGATATGTGTGTATATGAAAAACGGCAGTGTGCGTTTTTGGTAACAATAGCAGACCGAACAAAAGGGGATAGAGAGCAAACAAGATGACAATGGGTATTTGATTTTTTGAGGCGAGAGAAAGAGACGGATATTTGAGGTTTTTAGAAAATGGTGCATTTGTATGTATTTGTATTTATATACATACGTAAATATGTTCATACTAATGGTAGAAGAATGTATTTAAAACATACAAAGTTTACTTAATATTATTGGGACAGAGATAATGGCTAAATATTGATGTTATTATGTATGCAGATTCCTATTCAGGCAAACGCCGACTCACCCCGATCAATAACAACAACACACTGAGCAGTCAAGATTATTTGTATTTATAATTAAAGATGGCTGATGGGGCTCCTTTGGGCGTCAGTTCTTTTTCAATTTAATTCCAGCAAGAAACAGGTCCTATCCAGTCAATCAATAACGTCAATCCAGTACACAATGCCGATTTTTCTTATATTTTTATATATTTTTATTTTTATATGTCTTAAAAAATTCTCGTGCGTACATATATGCAACTTTATGTTCAGCATTCAGATGTGTATGCAATTAGGAGGCGAGGAATATTGGTGATCGCATTAAACCAAGCTATTGAGTTTTCGATTTATCGAATTTATTTCGATTATTTTCATTTGGGGTTCTCTTAGTTTGTATTGTATGCAATCGTGGGTTCTTTAACTTGTTATAGTAGGAGTGGTACCAAATATAAGGTTGATTGCAAGAAATTATTTAATATTGATACAAGCAGGGGTGGAGAGATATTTTAATATATGATTGAATATTTAGTACTAAATTGCACACAAACTGGGGTAAAATTATATCATTAGCTGTCCGATCTGAAAAGTTATTGGCTTTTTACAGTGGTGTTGTAAGTTATAATGTTTGCTCTATATATACTAATGTCGAGTGAAATTTATTTTGGATAATTGCTGTATGTTATCGATTTACACTATGCTGTGTGTTATATTTGTTAATTGTAAATTCTAGTTATGTCAAATATAGGCTATTCCTAGACCGATCTGGGAGATCTTGGACTTTTTATGAAGGTATAGTCGTGTACTATATTTGCTTCATACATACTATTGGCGAGAAAACTTTATTTTAGTATATATCTGTACGATTTCTGTTTGCACTATTTTGTGCGAAGTATTTGCTTTTGTGGTCACGCCAAGTGGTGAAAATCTTTAATATTTATCGGATCTGGACATACTTGGGCTTAATCGATTCGTGTTATTTAGCTGAGATAATCTCTTTTGGATGTCTAAGTCGAGAAATTGATATTTTTGTATTTAATGCATATGAGGCTGTTGCATTAAAATTTTTGTGAAAGTTTTGCTAAACTGAACAAGTGATATCTCAGAAAGTAATTATCGGATTTGGATGATTTTGGTCTCGTTAGGCTCGTGTTTTAATTGGCAAAAACTTTGCGTTTATCAATTTTAATTATGTTGAGAATTTATAAGTTTTTAAAGGCATGTTTGATGTCAACCAAATTGGTGGCTATAAGACAAATTGTGAAAACTAATAAGGGCATATCTACTCTATTTGTTGTTCGATCTGGATGATGTTATGCTTTTCTAATCAGTTTTATTGAGTACTAAAAGTCGTTCATACATATCAAATCTGTAGATTCAGTATTTGAATATGTCTATTTTCTTTGCTAGATTTGGCCGTGTAACGAGCCGTATTTTATGCTAAAAACCACTGTATCGTATACCTTTGAACTATGTATTTGTATGCTTGGATATGTGTGTATATATGAAAAACGGCAGTGTGCGTTTTTGGTAACAATAGCAGACCGAACAAAAGGGGATAGAGAGCAAACCAGATGACAATGGGTATTTGATTTTTTGAGGCGAGAGAAAGAGACGGATATTTGAGGTTTTAAGAAAATGGTGCATTTGTATGTATTTGTATTTATATACATACGTAAATATGTTCATACTAATGGTAGAAGAATGTATTTAAAACATACAAAGTTTACTTAATATTATTGGGACAGAGATAATGGCTAAATATTGATGTTATTATGTATGCAGATTCCTATTCAGGCAAACGCCGACTCACCCCGATCAATAACAACAACACACTGAGCAGTCAAGATTATTTGTATTTATAATTAAAGATGGCTGATGGGGCTCCTTTGGGCGTCAGTTCTTTTTCAATTTAATTCCAGCAAGAAACAGGTCCTATCCAGTCAATCAATAACGTCAATCCAGTACACAATGCCGATTTTTCTTATATTTTTATATATTTTTATTTTTATATGTCTTAAAAAATTCTCGTGCGTACATATATGCAACTTTATGTTCAGCATTCAGATGTGTATGCAATTAGGAGGCGAGGAATATTGGTGATCGCATTAAACCAAGCTATTGAGTTTTCGATTTATCGAATTTATTTCGATTATTTTCATTTGGGGTTCTCTTAGTTTGTATTGTATGCAATCGTGGGTTCTTTAACTTGTTATAGTAGGAGTGGTACCAAATATAAGGTTGATTGCAAGAAATTATATAATGTTGATACAAGCAGGGGTGGAGAGATATTTTAATATATGATTGAATATTTAGTACTAAATTGCACACAAACTGGGGTAAAATTATATCATTAGCTGTCCGATCTGAAAAGTTATTGGCTTTTTACAGTGGTGTTGTAAGTTATAATGTTTGCTCTATATATACTAATGTCGAGTGAAATTTATTTTGGATAATTGCTGTATGTTATCGATTTACACTATGCTGTGTGTTATATTTGTTAATTGTAAATTCTAGTTATGTCAAATATAGGATATTCCTAGACCGATCTGGGAGATCTTGGACTTTTTATGAAGGTATAGTCGTGTACTATATTTGCTTCATACATACTATTGGCGAGAAAACTTTATTTTAGTATATATCTGTACGATTTCTGTTTGCACTATTTTGTGCGAAGTATTTGCTTTTGTGGTCACGCCAAGTGGTGAAAATCTTTAATATTTATCGGATCTGGACATACTTGGGCTTAATCGATTCGTGTTATTTAGCTGAGATAATCTCTTTTGGATGTCTAAGTCGAGAAATTGATATTTTTGTATTTAATGCATATGAGGCTGTTGCATTAAAATTTTTGTGAAAGTTTTGCTAAACTGAACAAGTGATATCTCAGAAAGTAATTATCGGATTTGGATGATTTTGGTCTCGTTAGGCTCGTGTTTTAATTGGCAAAAACTTTGCGTTTATCAATTTTAATTATGTTGAGAATTTATAAGTTTTTAAAGGCATGTTTGATGTCAACCAAATTGGTGGCTATAAGACAAATTGTGAAAACTAATAAGGGCATATCTACTCTATTTGTTGTTCGATCTGGATGATGTTATGCTTTTCTAATCAGTTTTATTGAGTACTAAAAGTCGTTCATACATATCAAATCTGTAGATTCAGTATTTGAATATGTCTATTTTCTTTGCTAGATTTGGCCGTGTAACGAGCCGTATTTTATGCTAAAAACCACTGTATCGTATACCTTTGAACTATGTATTTGTATGCTTGGATATGTGTGTATAAATGAAAAACGGCAGTGTGCGTTTTTGGTAACAATAGCAGACCGAACAAAAGGGGATAGAGAGCAAACCAGATGACAATGGGTATTTGATTTTTTGAGGCGAGAGAAAGAGACGGATATTTGAGGTTTTAAGAAAATGGTGCATTTGTATGTATTTGTATTTATATACATACGTAAATATGTTCATACTAATGGTAGAAGAATGTATTTAAAACATACAAAGTTTACTTAATATTATTGGGACAGAGATAATGGCTAAATATTGATGTTATTATGTATGCAGATTCCTATTCAGGCAAACGCCGACTCACCCCGATCAATAACAACAACACACTGAGCAGTCAAGATTATTTGTATTTATAATTAAAGATGGCTGATGGGGCTCCTTTGGGCGTCAGTTCTTTTTCAATTTAATTCCAGCAAGAAACAGGTCCTATCCAGTCAATCAATAACGTCAATCCAGTACACAATGCCGATTTTTCTTATATTTTTATATATTTTTTTTTTTTTTATGCAACTTTATTTTTTTTTTTTTTTTTTTTTATCTCCTCAAGGTGCCTATTGCAAGAACTTGAGTACTCGGTTTCTCCTATACCCTTGGCTTACACTTGGATTAACCGGTGTACTAGGGTGGTTGGAGCAGTGCCTACTGTTGCCACTGGGGGTGGTCCACGTAGAAATGGTCGGCCTTAAAAAGGGGAGTGTGTGATATCGATCTCGAGAGAAAGATAATGGTAGTGGTTCAGGTTAACTGTGCCTGACAGTCCTGATTTATTGGCTGTCCCAAGAAGGGAGCGGTATGCAATCAATCTCGAGAGAAAGATTATGGCAGTGGTTTAGGCGAATTGCGCCTGATAGTTTTTGTGTTTTGGTTGTCCCAAAAAGGGAGCGGTAATCAATCAATCTTGAGAGAAAGATTATGGCAGTGGTTCAGGCGAGTTGCACCTGATAGTTTTAGTATATTGGCTGTCCCAAGAAGGGAGTATTAGGCAATCGATCTCGAGAGAGAGATTATGGCAGTGGTTCAGGCGAATTGCGCCTGATGGTTTTTGTGTATTGGTTGTCCCAAGAAGGGAGCAGTAGGCAGTCAATCTCGAAAGAAAGATTATGGTGGAGGATAAATTGGTTAAGTTGGTTGAGCAGTCAAAATGTATGCAGGTGTTATCCATTTGCCAAGTCTCTCATGAGAGGCAGCACGTACATATATATTGATTTGGATAGTATGTGATATCAATCTCGAGAGAAAGATAATGGTAGTGGTTTAGTTTAGCTGTTCCTGACAGCCCTCTTATATTGGCTGTCCCAATTGAGAGTGATAAGCAATCGATCTCGAAGGAAAGATTATGGTAGTGGTTCAGGCGAATTGCGCCTGATAGTTTTAGTATATTGGCTGTCCCAAGAAGGGAGTATTAGGCAATCGATCTCAAGAGAGAGATTATGGCAGTGGTTCAGGCGAATTGCGCCTGACAGTTTTTGTGTATTGGTTGTCCCAAGAAGGGAGCAGTAGGCAGTCAATCTCGAGAGAAAGATTATGGTGGAGGATAAATTGGTTAAGTTGGTTAAGCAGTCAAAATGTATGCAGGTGTTATCCATTTGCCAAGTCTCTCATGAGAGGCGGCACGTACATATATATTGATTTGGATAGTATGTGATATCAATCTCGAGAGAAAGATAATGGTAGTGGTTCAGTTTAGCTGTTCCTGACAGCCCTGTTATATTGGCTGTCCCAATTGAGAGCGGTAAGCAATCGATCTCGAGAGAAAGATTATGGTAGTGGTTCAGGCGAATTGCGCCTGTTAGTTTTTGGCTGTCCCAAGAAGGGAGTAGTGGCAATCGATCTCAAGAGAGAGATTATGTCAGTGGTTCAGGTAAATTGCGCCTATAGTTTTGTTTTTATGGGTTGTCTCAAGAAGATTGCGGCAAGCAATCGATTTCTAAGGGAGAGATTATGGCAGTGGTTCAGGCGAATTGCGCCTGACAGTTGGTTATTTGTGTATTGGTTGTTTCCCTTTGAGAAGGGAGCACGTAGGCAGTCAATCTCGAGAGAAAGCATTATGGTGAGTTTTGATAAAGTTGGATTAAGTAAAGGTATAGAGTTATGTTTTTAACATGTATGCAGGTGTTATCCATTTACCAAGTCTCTCATGAGAGGTGGCACGTAAATATATATTGATTTGAATAGTGACAAGTAAGATTGTCACCTGTTAGTATCAATAAGGGACTTGAGAGCAAAGGTTGATTAAGTTTGATGGCGTATTTTTTTTAGTTGGTTTAGTTTAGGACTTCAGACTCAGACCCAGCCCTAATGGGTTTTTAGTTGGAATTGTTTTAAGTCTTAAAGAGAGTTTAAAGAGATTTAAGGTAACAGTTGTTTAATATCAATTATTTGTGAGTAGAAAAAGATATCAAGTAGGGGTTATGGTTGTGGAGTAATCAAAATGAAAGATTTATAGTAGGCTGGACAATTTTAGGCAAACATTGTCAGACGTGATTATAAATGTATTTAGTTGGCTATATTGAACGCAGTCTCCAAGTGGGAGCCCAGATTTTTTTTTTTTTTTTTTTTTTTTTTTTTTTTATCTCCTCAAGGTGCCTATTGCAAGAACTTGAGTACTCGGTTTCTCCTATACCCTTGGCTTACACTTGGATTAACCGGTGTACTAGGGTGGTTGGAGCAGTGCCTACTGTTGCCACTGGGGGTGGTCCACGTAGAAATGGTCGGCCTTAAAAAGGGGAGTGTGTGATATCGATCTCGAGAGAAAGATAATGGTAGTGGTTCAGGTTAACTGTGCCTGACAGTCCTGATTTATTGGCTGTCCCAAGAAGGGAGCGGAATGCAATCAATCTCGAGAGAAAGATTATGGCAGTGGTTCAGGCGAATTGCGCCTGATAGTTTTTGTGTATTGGTTGTCCCAAAAAGGGAGCGGTAATCAATCAATCTTGAGAGAAAGATTATGGCAGTGGTTCAGGCGAGTTGCACCTGATAGTTTTAGTATATTGGCTGTCCCAAGAAGGGAGTATTAGGCAATCGATCTCGAGAGAGAGATTATGGCAGTGGTTCAGGCGAATTGCGCCTGATGGTTTTTGTGTATTGGTTGTCCCAAGAAGGGAGCAGTAGGCAGTCAATCTCGAAAGAAAGATTATGGTGGAGGATAAATTGGTTAAGTTGGTTGAGCAGTCAAAATGTATGCAGGTGTTATCCATTTGCCAAGTCTCTCATGAGAGGCAGCACGTACATATATATTGATTTGGATAGTATGTGATATCAATCTCGAGAGAAAGATAATGGTAGTGGTTTAGTTTAGCTCTTCCTGACAGCCCTCTTATATTGGCTGTCCCAATTGAGAGTGATAAGCAATCGATCTCGAAGGAAAGGTTATGGTAGTGGTTCAGGCGAATTGCGCCTGATAGTTTTAGTATATTGGCTGTCCCAAGAGGGGAGTATTAGGCAACCGATCTCAAGAGAGAGATTATGGCAGTGGTTCAGGCGAATTGCGCCTGACAGTTTTTGTGTATTGGTTGTCCCAAGAAGGGAGCAGTAGGCAGTCAATCTCGAGAGAAAGATTATGGTGGAGGATAAATTGGTTAAGTTGGTTAAGCAGTCAAAATGTATGCAGGTGTTATCCATTTGCCAAGTCTCTCATGAGAGGCGGCACGTACATATATATTGATTTGGATAGTATGTGATATCAATCTCGAGAGAAAGATAATGGTAGTGGTTCAGTTTAGCTGTTCCTGACAGCCCTGTTTTATTGGCTGTCCCAATTGAGAGCGGTAAGCAATCGATATCGAAAGAAAGATTATGGTAGTGGTTCAGGCGAATTGCGCCTGATAGTTTTAGTATATTGGCTGTCCCAAGAAGGGAGTAGTAGGCAATCGATCTCAAGAGAGAGATTATGGCAGTGGTTCAGGTGAATTGCGCCTGATAGTTTTGTTTTTATTGGTTGTCTCAAGAAGATTGCGGCAAGCAATCGATTTCTAGGGGAGGATTATGATGGTGTATAAATTGGTAAGTTGGTTAAGTAGTCAAAATGTATGCAGGTGTTGTCCATTTGCCCTGTCTCTTATGAGAGGCGGCACGTACATATATATTGATTTGATAGTGGCAAGCTAAGGAGCTTGTCATTATGATAGTTTTGATAAAGATGAGATTGAAGTGAAAGGTACAGAGATTATGTTTTTAACATGTTTGCAGGTGTTGTCCATCTACCAAGTCTCTAGTGAGAGGTGGCACGTAAATATATATTGATTTGAATAGTGACAAGTAAGGGAGCTTGTCACCGTGTTAGTATTGATAAGGGTGAAGTTGGAGCAAAAGGTGTAGTGATTAAGTCTTCAGGATGGGCCCGTCGTACTTTCACTATTCTTCGTTCCAACTGTATTTAGTTGGTAGTAGGACCGCAGACGCAGACCCAGACCTAATGGAGTTTTTAGTTGGAATTGTTTTAAGAACTTAAAGAGAATTTAAAGAGATTTAAGGTAACAGTTGTTATAATATCAATTAATTTGTGAGTAGCAATATAAGAATATCAAGATAGGGGTTATGGTAGTGGAGATAATAGGTGTAGTAGTGCCATGCTGTTTGGATGAGTAGGCTAGACAATTTTAGGCAAACATTGTCAGACGTGCGATTATTAGACACTGTATGTTAGTTGGCTATAGAACCGCAGACTCCAAGTGGGAGCCCAGATCTGATTGTTTAAAGAATTTAAGGAGATTTTAAGTAACTGGTGTTATAATATCAATTATATAGTTATATAGTGAGTTCTATAAGAATTTCAATATAAGGATTATGGTTGTAGGAATCATAGTGGCATGCAGTAGATGTTAAATTTGTTTTAATGAGCTGAGATCATTTCTTTTTTTGTCGAGAAATTAACATTTTAGAATTTTTGGTCATATAAGAATTTTTTGGTGGTGAGTATGTAAACCTTGCAAGCAGGCACGCAGCCTTTCAGTGAGTATTTTACTGATTTAGATAAGCTTGGTCTCATTAAGTCAGTATCTTAATTGACAAGAAGATTGCATTTAAAGATGTTTTTTATAAGATGATGATTTTTGGGCTTATAATGTACGCTTTATGGTGATTGGAAAGCAGTATTGAGAATATTCTCAAAAGCCTAGGTCCTTTATTCGTTATCCAGTCTGGATGATCTAAGGCTTTTTGATGGGTTTTATCGAGTGTTAAAAGTTGAGGCTACTGGAGATAGTTTATTTCTGGGCCGCTCAGTGAGGTCTTGGTCTTTTTACAAAGGTACAGCTGAGCTCTATGTTTGCTTTACTCACACCAATGGTTAGAAAAGTTCAGTTTGACTTTTAGCAGTATGGTGTCTATTAGTACTGAACTGAGTGAAGTATTATTATTTTGTAAATTCATTAAGAGGTTGAAAGTCTTTAATAATTATCCATTTGGGACACTATTGGACCTATTCAATTCGTTTTAATGAGCTGAGGTTATCTCTTGAGTATGTCTTATGGACGATTAGAATAAACAATTTTTAAGTGATATATGTTTTCATTTATTTATTATTATTATTATGTGTAGCAGTGTGTAGATTTTAGGTTTAAGCTTAGTGTACTGTTTTTTGTTTGTAACTAGTTAATAAGAGTTTATTTAAGCTTAATATTTATTGTGTAGATGGGAGAGAGTTTCTTTGATTACTTAAGTTTTGTTGTAGTTGTTGGGTAGGTTGTGATAAGGTGAGTTGTGGTAAAGGTTGTTGCATTGAAGTTTGTTGAGAAAGTGCAAAATCAATTTCTGTTTTGTAGGTAGCTAGTTTTTTATCTATGCTTTGTATTTCTTTTTTAGCAGCATTAATTTGATGATTTATATCATTAAGTGATGCTTCACTCATATAAAAGCTAAGAATAATGGGTCCAGGTCGAGCAAAATCAGAGGGATGATAAGGTAGTTGAGAGTAAAGGTTGTTTATTTTGTGTTGTAGTGATTGTTTTCTAATTTCTAGTGTAGCTATGCGTTCTTTGTTAAGAGGTATGCTTATAGGTTGTATTACTTGGGTAGGTCTTGTAGTTGTTTGTAGTGGTCGGAAGTGTTTGTTGTATTGTTCAGTATATCTATTTCTGTGTAGTCTGATTGGAGAATACATGTTGGCGAATAGTTTCTTTATTTCTATGTTATGATGGGAGCTAAGTTTTTTAGCTAGTTTTAAGGATAGATTATCATAGCAGTTGTTTACTGTTTGAATTTGTAAAGATTCATGTATATCAGCGTTTCTGGTGAGGAGTGGAGCATTAGAAATCATTCTCAGTGTGCTGTTTTGGAATATGGTGATTTTATTAAATTGAGTATCACTAGTTAAGGCTCCCCAAACAGGTAGTGCATATTGCCAAATAGGGGCGACCATTTGTTTATATAAAAGTGTTTTAGTGACAGTTGGAAGTTTACTTCTTTCATTCAGAAGCCAGTGTAGCTGTGAGCGGCGTGATTTGAGTTTTGTTACTAGGGCTGCAGAGTGCTTGCAGAATGAGAGTTTTTTATCTAGTGTGACTCCTAAATATGTATGGGCATCTTTATTGGTTATTATTTCATTCTGTATTAGAGGGGCAGGTCTATTAGATAGCGTTTCATACTGTTCTCTTAGTGTAAATAGAACATGTGCTGTTTTGCTGGAATTAATTTTAATACACCATTTGTTTGTCCAGTTTGTGAGGGCTTTAAGTAAGGTAGTAACTTGTCCTACAGCTGTTTCTTCCGAGGTTGAGGCTGACATTACAACAGTATCGTCTGCGTAGGTTGCTAAGAGAGAAGGTGATTTGAAAGTAGAATAGGCTAGTATAGTATCTGGGGCAGGTAGGTCTGAGGTATAGATTGTATATAATATTGGTCCTAGAACACTGCCTTGGGGAACGCCAGCTAGAATTTTTTTGGAGTTGATTGAGCGCCTTGTTGGCATTCAACTACGAAGGTTCGGTTTGATAAATAGTCTTTGATGAGGTTGTAGAGAGAAGGAGGGAGAATAGACTTGAGTTTGTAAAAGAGACCTTGGTGCCAAACTCTGTCAAAGGCTTCTTGAACATCTATAAAAACTGCTGAGCAGTATAGGTTATTTTCATAGGTCTTGAGGATAAACTGAGTGACTCTAGCCAGTTGCTGTTCTGTACTATGTTCATAGCGGAATCCAAATTGGTGAGTTGGTATGGTATTATTAAACAGAGGGCAGTCAAACATTCTTTTGAGGATAAGTTTTTCTAGAATTTTGGAGAGACCAGAGAGAAGGCTAATTGGGCGGTATGAGCTTAGTTGTTCAGTTGGTTTTCCTGGTTTTGGTATCATTGTTACTATAGCCATTTTCCATTGCTGTGGGAAATGGCCATATTGTATGATTCTGTTATATATTAGGTTAAGGTAGAGAAGAGCTGAGTCAGGTAGGTTTTTAATGATTTTGTTGTCAATGTTGTCTTGTCCAGGTGTTTTGTTATTTTCTAGATTTTTAATTTGATTTTTTAGTTCGCTAAGAGTTGTAGGCCTGAATTGAGGTGTAAGTTCCTGTGGTTGATTAGAGTTTTGTTCAATTATGTATTGTCGTTCTGTAAATGTGTTTAGTAGGTTAGGTCTAAATCTTGTTTCCAGATATTGGGCAAAGGCTTCTGCCTTTTCCTGGATAGATTTACACCATTGATTGTTGGAATTTGAGTTGTTAGGTTCAGATGGGGGAGTCAGAGTCCGAGCTAGAGACAGATATTGGTGGTTGTGCTAAATTAATAAATCTTTTAACTGGAAGATTGGGAATCGATTGTCTTTTGATTTGTTTTGTAAATTTCCATAACTTTTGCATGCTGTATCTATCTTTTTGATTAATAGATTCGAGTGTTTTATTGAGTTTATTAGCTTTACTTGTTTTGAGGGCCCTATGCAGTCTGTTAGATATTATTTTATATTGCCTTTTAGCTTCTCTGGAGTCTAAAGAAGGGTGGTTAAATTTAAGTTGTCTTTTTAGTTCTATGAGATTTCTAATTCTTTGACTGGGGGTTTTGTATTTTCGATAGCGACCATTAGGGTGCAGGTATTCAATATTATTAGTGGCAAAGGCTGCAGCTTGATGAATGTTTCTAGTTAATATATCTACAGCGTCTTCAATGTCTTTACCTGAGGAGATTTCTGTGTTAAGGTGGATATTTTGATTTAGCCAGGAGTGGAATTTCTTAATGTTAGCTTTTTCGGATAGAATAGGGATTTTGGTCATTATGATTACAGGTTGTTCTAGTAAATTAATTTGAATAGGTATATGATCCGATCCAAGGTCAGGTAATGATGTTATGTTTAATAGGTTGTGTTGAATTCCTTGGTATATTGCGAAGTCTATGGCCGATGGTCTTTTTTGTGCGTCATATGGGAAGTGAGTTGCTGATCCAGTGGCAAGTATGTTGTAGTGGTTATTTCTTATGCATGCAATAAGTTCAGTACCTCGGTTGCAGGCTCTAATATTTCCCCACCAGCTATGCTTGGCATTCCAGTCTCCTGCGATAAGGAAGCGAGGGTGAAAGAGTTGAAGGATACTTTGAAAGGCTTCATTTGTAAGACCTCTTCCAGGTGAGCAGTAGATAGATATGACATTGATTTTAAAGTGATCTCTGATAGTAATGCAGATTGGAGTGCATTGGATTATATTGGTGCTGATTGAAGGTAGGGCGATGTGGTTAATTCGTTTATTTATGATGATAGCAGAACCTCCACGTTTACGGGAGGAAGGATGATTGGTAGTATATAAGTGGTATCCTTCTATGTTTATGCATCCTTGATCAGAGTCTGTTAAATGTGTTTCTGCGAGAAGAACTATGTCAATTTTATTTTGGTAGATCTGGTTTTCTAGTTCTTCTATTTTGTTGAGGATTCCAGCAGCATTCCAGAAAATTATTTTTAGATTGTTGTCTTGGTTATTTCCCAGATTCCTTTGATTATTGATTTCCATGATAGAAGATTGCTTACTATTGATTCCACAGGTTATTAGAGTAGTAGTACTGTTGGTATGTAGCGTGTTTTCTGTTGGTTGTTTTATAAATAGAGTACGGCGTGGAATTAGTTTGGGGGTATTATAACATCAATGTAAAGATCTAAATATATATGTTTATATTTGATATTAAGCCCCTGAATTTTTTAGATTATGATATTGGTATTTTTAGGTGTATTAAGAGATTTGTGTATTTTGTGGTTTTGTTTGTTTTAATGGTGTGAAAGATTGTGATTCAATGAAACAGTGTATGTAAGCTCTACGGCCTTGGTTAACTCCATTTCTTTATGATTTATTAACTTAACATTGAGTAATTCTGGTCCTATTCAAGTTTTAGTTAGGGGGAATAGTCAAATATTGTAGAGGTGATTCCTAAGAGTATAAGTTGTATTTGCATGAGTATTTATATTTGCTTATGGAATTTTTGTTGTGTTTAGAGCTGATAGTTTATTTTTATTATTTTTTGAGGGCATACTTGACCATGTATTCCTTATTCCAGAAAAGAGAATAAATTCAGAGGTAGACTTGTTGTGTTTGTAAGTTATGTTCTTATTTTATTTATAGGTTGTTTGATACATTTTATGTATTTTTAGTTGAATTTTCAAAGATGATATTTATAACTAAAGTTTATTATTTAAATGGATTGTTGTTAGTTTTACAAGAAAAGATTGTCTTGGTCAGTTGGTTCGCAGTTAGAGGTTTCGTTTTTGTTTTTTGGATGGTTTGAGTTGAGTTCAAGATTGTTTTTGTTTAGTAGAGTACTGATTAGATTTTTCTTGCTTAATATTGAGGAAGGTGGTTGATTAAATTGAGTATATACTGCTTGTTTATATATTGGGCAACCCCTATAGGATGCTACATGATTTCCCTTACAGTTAGCGCATTTACCTTCAACGTTTCTTGGTTTTAGGCAGTTTTTGGAATTATGAGGTCCAGCACACTTGAAACAGGTGAAGTGTTTACTAGGACAGTTTTGGTGGGTGTGGTCAAATTTTTGGCATTTGTGACATTGGTATACGTGAGCGTTAGTGCCTGGTTTAGTTATTTTGACTTTATATGTACCTATCTTATTAATATTCAGGATTTCTTTGTTGTTTGATTGCGGGATCAAATCTACTCTAAAGGCACTGGTTGGTTGTTTTGAGTAGGTTCCTATAATATTATTTATGTAGCAGGTATTGTGGCCTAGTAATTTGAGTTGAGTAGAAATCCAAGTTGTTGGGACTGAGAAGTGAAGACCTTTAATTGTAACTCTATATTTTGCTCCGTTTTTGAATTGAGTGTGGAAATTGATTTTGAGTTCATTTAGTATGTTAGTTAGAGAAGTTTGATTATCTGGGTTAAGGCATTGTATACATATTCCTTTCATAGAGATAGTGCTGGTTACGATGGAGTTTGGTCCTAGCTGCTTCTCAATTTTTTCTATAATTACATTGGCATTGTCAGTGCTGTCAATTATTGTAAGTATTGTTTTTGTTTTAATAAAAGCGTCAGTATCAGAGGAGTCAGAGTGAAGAGAAGGGCTGTTTTCTGTTGAAGAGTCAGAGTTGGAGTAGATTTGTTGGGCCGAATTAGAAGGCTTATTTAGTGTGGGTTTTTTATTTAATCCTAGAGTGGCATGTTGTCTGGATACTAGTGTATAATTTGTGTCGTTGAACTCTGGATCCCCTTTCATCAGGTTTCTAGCTTTGTTGACTTGTTGTTGAATGTCTTGGAATATAGTTCCTTGTAATTGAGTCAGCTTCCTTTGTTTTCTTATGGGTTTTTTAGTCAGGAGAGAATTGTTGTCCTGTTGATGGTGTTTAGTATTGGTAGGGTTGACCTGTGTTATAAGTGTATCCTTGTGTTTATTAGACATTTCAATATTTCCCAGGAGCATAGAGTTCTGATCTGGAGAGAGAAAATTGTTTTGGTATTTAAAGTTAAAGAAGGGTTGTTTTTTAGTTTTTAAGTTGTGAAAAGGGAGTCTTAGTCTAAAGTTCTTATGCTCCTAGGAATATACTGTTGTCTGTTAGTTATTTGTAAGTTATTAGTTTTTATATTAGTTATTTTTTTAAAGTAGTAAAATGAAAAAAAAATTTATTGTAGTGTTTATAAATTCAGTTTATTAATAGTATTTCTGTGATATTTTTCTTATTGGTTTAATGATAGTTTTATTGGTAGTCTTATTTTAATATTATAGTATGTGGTCTTATATATTCTTCTAGAATCATTTATTTTCTTAGCTTAATATATTAATTTTAATTTTTATTTTATTCATTTATTTTAATAATATAGAAAGAATTAATAAATTGAGATGAAAATATAGTAGGTTCTTCCTTTTTTTTTTTTTTTTTTTTTTTTTTTTTTTTATTTATTTTAGCTTTAAGTATTTGTTTTTATAGTTAGCTTATTTTACTATTATTATTTAAGGGTGTTTCTGCAATATTTATTTTCAAGTGATTTGTAGATTATTTTCATGGTAGTTTTATATTTATTGTGTAATTAGAGTGAAAAAATGTGTACCTTATGCACTCATCTAGAACCGTTTATTCTCTTAGTGTATTATTTTATAGAAAAATTTTTTTTTTTTTTTTTTTTTTTTTTTTTTTTTTTTTTTTTTTTTTATTTATTTTAGTTTCTTTGCTAAAGTTTAAATTATTGGATTTTATTTTTCAGAGCAGTTTTCTCAAGGGCTTCAACTAAGTTATCTATATTCGGAACAGTATTAACACTTGGTGCGAGGTGTGTTGGTTCGGTAAGGTTTAGCCTTCTTTGTATGGGGGAAGGATATCTTGGCCTAGAACCAGTATGAAAGAAGTGCATCGGCAGTGGTCTTTGTATAGCTGTGTCCTCATCTGAGGAATAGTAGTGATTAGATGTAGTTGTAGGGTAATTTTTAAGTTTTGATTTAGACATTTTAATAAGAGTTTCTTTATATATCGGACATCCTTTAAAGGTTGCCACGTGGTTTCCACCACAGTTGGCACAACGACCATCAATATTTCTAGGTTTGATGCATGAGGTGGCAAAATGGGGACCTGCACATTTAAAACAGACAAAAGTGTTGCTTGGGCAATTTTGAAAAAGGTGGTCAAACTTTTGACATTTTCGACATTGATAGATATTAAGTGTTGGGTCTAGAGGACTGATTTTGACTTTATAAGTACCCCAGAGTGGTAATCTTAAGGACTTCTTTATTATTAGGTTTTTGTATTAGGTCAACTCTAAAGGAGCTTGTTGGTGTTTGCGAAATATTTCCTATAATGTTGCTGACATAAGAGGTGATGTGGCCAAATTTCTTAAGTTGATCTTTTTTTTTTTTTTTTTTATCTCCTCAAGGTGCCTATTGCAAGAACTTGAGTACTCGGTTTCTCCTATACCCTTGGCTTACACTTGGATTAACCGGTGTACTAGGGTGGTTGGAGCAGTGCCTACTGTTGCCACTGGGGGTGGTCCACGTAGAAATGGTCGGCCTTAAAAAGGGGAGTGTGTGATATCGATCTCGAGAGAAAGATAATGGTAGTGGTTCAGGTTAACTGTGCCTGACAGTCCTGATTTATTGGCTGTCCCAAGAAGGGAGCGGAATGCAATCAATCTCGAGAGAAAGATTATGGCAGTGGTTCAGGCGAATTGCGCCTGATAGTTTTTGTGTATTGGTTGTCCCAAAAAGGGAGCGGTAATCAATCAATCTTGAGAGAAAGATTATGGCAGTGGTTCAGGCGAGTTGCACCTGATAGTTTTAGTATATTGGCTGTCCCAAGAAGGGAGTATTAGGCAATCGATCTCGAGAGAGAGATTATGGCAGTGGTTCAGGCGAATTGCGCCTGATGGTTTTTGTGTATTGGTTGTCCCAAGAGGGGAGTATTAGGCAACCGATCTCAAGAGAGAGATTATGGCAGTGGTTCAGGCGAATTGCGCCTGACAGTTTTTGTGTATTGGTTGTCCCAAGAAGGGAGCAGTAGGCAGTCAATCTCGAGAGAAAGATTATGGTGGAGGATAAATTGGTTAAGTTGGTTAAGCAGTCAAAATGTATGCAGGTGTTATCCATTTGCCAAGTCTCTCATGAGAGGCGGCACGTACATATATATTGATTTGGATAGTATGTGATATCAATCTCGAGAGAAAGATAATGGTAGTGGTTCAGTTTAGCTGTTCCTGACAGCCCTGTTTTATTGGCTGTCCCAATTGAGAGCGGTAAGCAATCGATATCGAAAGAAAGATTATGGTAGTGGTTCAGGCGAATTGCGCCTGATAGTTTTAGTATATTGGCTGTCCCAAGAAGGGAGTAGTAGGCAATCGATCTCAAGAGAGAGATTATGGCAGTGGTTCAGGTGAATTGCGCCTGATAGTTTTGTTTTTATTGGTTGTCTCAAGAAGATTGCGGCAAGCAATCGATTTCTAGGGGAGGATTATGATGGTGTATAAATTGGTTAAGTAGTCAAAATGTATGCAGGTGTTGTCCATTTGCCCTGTCTCTTATGAGAGGCGGCACGTACATATATATTGATTTGATAGTGGCAAGCTAAGGAGCTTGTCATTATGATAGTTTTGATAAAGATGAGATTGAAGTGAAAGGTACAGAGATTATGTTTTTAACATGTTTGCAGGTGTTGTCCATCTACCAAGTCTCTAGTGAGAGGTGGCACGTAAATATATATTGATTTGAATAGTGACAAGTAAGGGAGCTTGTCACCGTGTTAGTATTGATAAGGGTGAAGTTGGAGCAAAAGGTGTAGTGATTAAGTCTTCAGGATGGGCCCGTCGTACTTTCACTATTCTTCGTTCCAACTGTATTTAGTTGGTAGTAGGACCGCAGACGCAGACCCAGACCTAATGGAGTTTTTAGTTGGAATTGTTTTAAGAACTTAAAGAGAATTTAAAGAGATTTAAGGTAACAGTTGTTATAATATCAATTAATTTGTGAGTAGCAATATAAGAATATCAAGATAGGGGTTATGGTAGTGGAGATAATAGGTGTAGTAGTGCCATGCTGTTTGGATGAGTAGGCTAGACAATTTTAGGCAAACATTGTCAGACGTGCGATTATTAGACACTGTATGTTAGTTGGCTATAGAACCGCAGACTCCAAGTGGGAGCCCAGATCTGATTGTTTAAAGAATTTAAGGAGATTTTAAGTAACTGGTGTTATAATATCAATTATATAGTTATATAGTGAGTTCTATAAGAATTTCAATATAAGGATTATGGTTGTAGGAATCATAGTGGCATGCAGTAGATGTTAAATTTGTTTTAATGAGCTGAGATCATTTCTTTTTTTGTCGAGAAATTAACATTTTAGAATTTTTGGTCATATAAGAATTTTTTGGTGGTGAGTATGTAAACCTTGCAAGCAGGCACGCAGCCTTTCAGTGAGTATTTTACTGATTTAGATAAGCTTGGTCTCATTAAGTCAGTATCTTAATTGACAAGAAGATTGCATTTAAAGATGTTTTTTATAAGATGATGATTTTTGGGCTTATAATGTACGCTTTATGGTGATTGGAAAGCAGTATTGAGAATATTCTCAAAAGCCTAGGTCCTTTATTCGTTATCCAGTCTGGATGATCTAAGGCTTTTTGATGGGTTTTATCGAGTGTTAAAAGTTGAGGCTACTGGAGATAGTTTATTTCTGGGCCGCTCAGTGAGGTCTTGGTCTTTTTACAAAGGTACAGCTGAGCTCTATGTTTGCTTTACTCACACCAATGGTTAGAAAAGTTCAGTTTGACTTTTAGCAGTATGGTGTCTATTAGTACTGAACTGAGTGAAGTATTATTATTTTGTAAATTCATTAAGAGGTTGAAAGTCTTTAATAATTATCCATTTGGGACACTATTGGACCTATTCAATTCGTTTTAATGAGCTGAGGTTATCTCTTGAGTATGTCTTATGGACGATTAGAATAAACAATTTTTAAGTGATATATGTTTTCATTTATTTATTATTATTATTATGTGTAGCAGTGTGTAGATTTTAGGTTTAAGCTTAGTGTACTGTTTTTTGTTTGTAACTAGTTAATAAGAGTTTATTTAAGCTTAATATTTATTGTGTAGATGGGAGAGAGTTTCTTTGATTACTTAAGTTTTGTTGTAGTTGTTGGGTAGGTTGTGATAAGGTGAGTTGTGGTAAAGGTTGTTGCATTGAAGTTTGTTGAGAAAGTGCAAAATCAATTTCTGTTTTGTAGGTAGCTAGTTTTTTATCTATGCTTTGTATTTCTTTTTTAGCAGCATTAATTTGATGATTTATATCATTAAGTGATGCTTCACTCATATAAAAGCTAAGAATAATGGGTCCAGGTCGAGCAAAATCAGAGGGATGATAAGGTAGTTGAGAGTAAAGGTTGTTTATTTTGTGTTGTAGTGATTGTTTTCTAATTTCTAGTGTAGCTATGCGTTCTTTGTTAAGAGGTATGCTTATAGGTTGTATTACTTGGGTAGGTCTTGTAGTTGTTTGTAGTGGTCGGAAGTGTTTGTTGTATTGTTCAGTATATCTATTTCTGTGTAGTCTGATTGGAGAATACATGTTGGCGAATAGTTTCTTTATTTCTATGTTATGATGGGAGCTAAGTTTTTTAGCTAGTTTTAAGGATAGATTATCATAGCAGTTGTTTACTGTTTGAATTTGTAAAGATTCATGTATATCAGCGTTTCTGGTGAGGAGTGGAGCATTAGAAATCATTCTCAGTGTGCTGTTTTGGAATATGGTGATTTTATTAAATTGAGTATCACTAGTTAAGGCTCCCCAAACAGGTAGTGCATATTGCCAAATAGGGGCGACCATTTGTTTATATAAAAGTGTTTTAGTGACAGTTGGAAGTTTACTTCTTTCATTCAGAAGCCAGTGTAGCTGTGAGCGGCGTGATTTGAGTTTTGTTACTAGGGCTGCAGAGTGCTTGCAGAATGAGAGTTTTTTATCTAGTGTGACTCCTAAATATGTATGGGCATCTTTATTGGTTATTATTTCATTCTGTATTAGAGGGGCAGGTCTATTAGATAGCGTTTCATACTGTTCTCTTAGTGTAAATAGAACATGTGCTGTTTTGCTGGAATTAATTTTAATACACCATTTGTTTGTCCAGTTTGTGAGGGCTTTAAGTAAGGTAGTAACTTGTCCTACAGCTGTTTCTTCCGAGGTTGAGGCTGACATTACAACAGTATCGTCTGCGTAGGTTGCTAAGAGAGAAGGTGATTTGAAAGTAGAATAGGCTAGTATAGTATCTGGGGCAGGTAGGTCTGAGGTATAGATTGTATATAATATTGGTCCTAGAACACTGCCTTGGGGAACGCCAGCTAGAATTTTTTTGGAGTTGATTGAGCGCCTTGTTGGCATTCAACTACGAAGGTTCGGTTTGATAAATAGTCTTTGATGAGGTTGTAGAGAGAAGGAGGGAGAATAGACTTGAGTTTGTAAAAGAGACCTTGGTGCCAAACTCTGTCAAAGGCTTCTTGAACATCTATAAAAACTGCTGAGCAGTATAGGTTATTTTCATAGGTCTTGAGGATAAACTGAGTGACTCTAGCCAGTTGCTGTTCTGTACTATGTTCATAGCGGAATCCAAATTGGTGAGTTGGTATGGTATTATTAAACAGAGGGCAGTCAAACATTCTTTTGAGGATAAGTTTTTCTAGAATTTTGGAGAGACCAGAGAGAAGGCTAATTGGGCGGTATGAGCTTAGTTGTTCAGTTGGTTTTCCTGGTTTTGGTATCATTGTTACTATAGCCATTTTCCATTGCTGTGGGAAATGGCCATATTGTATGATTCTGTTATATATTAGGTTAAGGTAGAGAAGAGCTGAGTCAGGTAGGTTTTTAATGATTTTGTTGTCAATGTTGTCTTGTCCAGGTGTTTTGTTATTTTCTAGATTTTTAATTTGATTTTTTAGTTCGCTAAGAGTTGTAGGCCTGAATTGAGGTGTAAGTTCCTGTGGTTGATTAGAGTTTTGTTCAATTATGTATTGTCGTTCTGTAAATGTGTTTAGTAGGTTAGGTCTAAATCTTGTTTCCAGATATTGGGCAAAGGCTTCTGCCTTTTCCTGGATAGATTTACACCATTGATTGTTGGAATTTGAGTTGTTAGGTTCAGATGGGGAGTCAGAGTCCGAGCTAGAGACAGATATTGGTGGTTGTGCTAAATTAATAAATCTTTTAACTGGAAGATTGGGAATCGATTGTCTTTTGATTTGTTTTGTAAATTTCCATAACTTTTGCATGCTGTATCTATCTTTTTGATTAATAGATTCGAGTGTTTTATTGAGTTTATTAGCTTTACTTGTTTTGAGGGCCCTATGCAGTCTGTTAGATATTATTTTATATTGCCTTTTAGCTTCTCTGGAGTCTAAAGAAGGGTGGTTAAATTTAAGTTGTCTTTTTAGTTCTATGAGATTTCTAATTCTTTGACTGGGGGTTTTGTATTTTCGATAGCGACCATTAGGGTGCAGGTATTCAATATTATTAGTGGCAAAGGCTGCAGCTTGATGAATGTTTCTAGTTAATATATCTACAGCGTCTTCAATGTCTTTACCTGAGGAGATTTCTGTGTTAAGGTGGATATTTTGATTTAGCCAGGAGTGGAATTTCTTAATGTTAGCTTTTTCGGATAGAATAGGGATTTTGGTCATTATGATTACAGGTTGTTCTAGTAAATTAATTTGAATAGGTATATGATCCGATCCAAGGTCAGGTAATGATGTTATGTTTAATAGGTTGTGTTGAATTCCTTGGTATATTGCGAAGTCTATGGCCGATGGTCTTTTTTGTGCGTCATATGGGAAGTGAGTTGCTGATCCAGTGGCAAGTATGTTGTAGTGGTTATTTCTTATGCATGCAATAAGTTCAGTACCTCGGTTGCAGGCTCTAATATTTCCCCACCAGCTATGCTTGGCATTCCAGTCTCCTGCGATAAGGAAGCGAGGGTGAAAGAGTTGAAGGATACTTTGAAAGGCTTCATTTGTAAGACCTCTTCCAGGTGAGCAGTAGATAGATATGACATTGATTTTAAAGTGATCTCTGATAGTAATGCAGATTGGAGTGCATTGGATTATATTGGTGCTGATTGAAGGTAGGGCGATGTGGTTAATTCGTTTATTTATGATGATAGCAGAACCTCCACGTTTACGGGAGGAAGGATGATTGGTAGTATATAAGTGGTATCCTTCTATGTTTATGCATCCTTGATCAGAGTCTGTTAAATGTGTTTCTGCGAGAAGAACTATGTCAATTTTATTTTGGTAGATCTGGTTTTCTAGTTCTTCTATTTTGTTGAGGATTCCAGCAGCATTCCAGAAAATTATTTTTAGATTGTTGTCTTGGTTATTTCCCAGATTCCTTTGATTATTGATTTCCATGATAGAAGATTGCTTACTATTGATTCCACAGGTTATTAGAGTAGTAGTACTGTTGGTATGTAGCGTGTTTTCTGTTGGTTGTTTTATAAATAGAGTACGGCGTGGAATTAGTTTGGGGGTATTATAACATCAATGTAAAGATCTAAATATATATGTTTATATTTGATATTAAGCCCCTGAATTTTTTAGATTATGATATTGGTATTTTTAGGTGTATTAAGAGATTTGTGTATTTTGTGGTTTTGTTTGTTTTAATGGTGTGAAAGATTGTGATTCAATGAAACAGTGTATGTAAGCTCTACGGCCTTGGTTGACTCCATTTCTTTATGATTTATTAACTTAACATTGAGTAATTCTGATCCTATTCAAGTTTTAGTTAGGGGGAATAGTCAAATATTGTAGAGGTGATTCCTAAGAGTATAAGTTGTATTTGCATGAGTATTTATATTTGCTTATGGAATTTTTGTTGTGTTTAGAGCTGATAGTTTATTTTTATTATTTTTTGAGGGCATACTTGACCATGTATTCCTTATTCCAGAAAAGAGAATAAATTCAGAGGTAGACTTGTTGTGTTTGTAAGTTATGTTCTTATTTTATTTATAGGTTGTTTGATACATTTTATGTATTTTTAGTTGAATTTTCAAAGATGATATTTATAACTAAAGTTTATTATTTAAATGGATTGTTGTTAGTTTTACAAGAAAAGATTGTCTTGGTCAGTTGGTTCGCAGTTAGAGGTTTCGTTTTTGTTTTTTGGATGGTTTGAGTTGAGTTCAAGATTGTTTTTGTTTAGTAGAGTACTGATTAGATTTTTCTTGCTTAATATTGAGGAAGGTGGTTGATTAAATTGAGTATATACTGCTTGTTTATATATTGGGCAACCCCTATAGGATGCTACATGATTTCCCTTACAGTTAGCGCATTTACCTTCAACGTTTCTTGGTTTTAGGCAGTTTTTGGAATTATGAGGTCCAGCACACTTGAAACAGGTGAAGTGTTTACTAGGACAGTTTTGGTGGGTGTGGTCAAATTTTTGGCATTTGTGACATTGGTATACGTGAGCGTTAGTGCCTGGTTTAGTTATTTTGACTTTATATGTACCTATCTTATTAATATTCAGGATTTCTTTGTTGTTTGATTGCGGGATCAAATCTACTCTAAAGGCACTGGTTGGTTGTTTTGAGTAGGTTCCTATAATATTATTTATGTAGCAGGTATTGTGGCCTAGTAATTTGAGTTGAGTAGAAATCCAAGTTGTTGGGACTGAGAAGTGAAGACCTTTAATTGTAACTCTATATTTTGCTCCGTTTTTGAATTGAGTGTGGAAATTGATTTTGAGTTCATTTAGTATGTTAGTTAGAGAAGTTTGATTATCTGGGTTAAGGCATTGTATACATATTCCTTTCATAGAGATAGTGCTGGTTACGATGGAGTTTGGTCCTAGCTGCTTCTCAATTTTTTCTATAATTACATTGGCATTGTCAGTGCTGTCAATTATTGTAAGTATTGTTTTTGTTTTAATAAAAGCGTCAGTATCAGAGGAGTCAGAGTGAAGAGAAGGGCTGTTTTCTGTTGAAGAGTCAGAGTTGGAGTAGATTTGTTGGGCCGAATTAGAAGGCTTATTTAGTGTGGGTTTTTTATTTAATCCTAGAGTGGCATGTTGTCTGGATACTAGTGTATAATTTGTGTCGTTGAACTCTGGATCCCCTTTCATCAGGTTTCTAGCTTTGTTGACTTGTTGTTGAATGTCTTGGAATATAGTTCCTTGTAATTGAGTCAGCTTCCTTTGTTTTCTTATGGGTTTTTTAGTCAGGAGAGAATTGTTGTCCTGTTGATGGTGTTTAGTATTGGTAGGGTTGACCTGTGTTATAAGTGTATCCTTGTGTTTATTAGACATTTCAATATTTCCCAGGAGCATAGAGTTCTGATCTGGAGAGAGAAAATTGTTTTGGTATTTAAAGTTAAAGAAGGGTTGTTTTTTAGTTTTTAAGTTGTGAAAAGGGAGTCTTAGTCTAAAGTTCTTATGCTCCTAGGAATATACTGTTGTCTGTTAGTTATTTGTAAGTTATTAGTTTTTATATTAGTTATTTTTTTAAAGTAGTAAAATGAAAAAAATTTATTGTAGTGTTTATAAATTCAGTTTATTAATAGTATTTCTGTGATATTTTTCTTATTGGTTTAATGATAGTTTTATTGGTAGTCTTATTTTAATATTATAGTATGTGGTCTTATATATTCTTCTAGAATCATTTATTTTCTTAGCTTAATATATTAATTTTAATTTTTATTTTATTCATTTATTTTAATAATATAGAAAGAATTAATAAATTGAGATGAAAATATAGTAGGTTCTTCTTTTTTTTTTTTTTTTTTTTTTTTTTTTTTATTTATTTTAGCTTTAAGTATTTGTTTTTTATAGTTAGCTTATTTTACTATTATTATTTAAGGGTGTTTCTGCAATATTTATTTTCAAGTGATTTGTAGATTATTTTCATGGTAGTTTTATATTTATTGTGGAATTAGAGTGAAAAAATGTGTACCTTATGCACTCATCTAGAACCGTTTATTCTCTTAGTGTATTATTTTATAGAAAAATTTTTTTTTTTTTTTTTTTTTTTTTATTTTATTTTATTTTAGTTTCTTTGCTAAAGTTTAAATTATTGGATTTTATTTTTCAGAGCAGTTTTCTCAAGGGCTTCAACTAAGTTATCTATATTCGGAACAGTATTAACACTTGGTGCGAGGTGTGTTGGTTGGGAAGGATATCTTGGCCTAGAACCAGTATGAAAGAAGTGCATCGGCAGTGGTCTTTGTATAGCTGTGTCCTCATCTGAGGAATAGTAGTGATTAGATGTAGTTGTAGGGTAATTTTTAAGTTTTGATTTAGACATTTTAATAAGAGTTTCTTTATATATCGGACATCCTTTAAAGGTTGCCACGTGGTTTCCACCACAGTTGGCACAACGACCATCAATATTTCTAGGTTTGATGCATGAGGTGGCAAAATGGGGACCTGCACATTTAAAACAGACAAAAGTGTTGCTTGGGCAATTTTGAAAAAGGTGGTCAAACTTTTGACATTTTCGACATTGATAGATATTAAGTGTTGGGTCTAGAGGACTGATTTTGACTTTATAAGTACCCAGAGTGGTAATCTTAAGGACTTCTTTATTATTAGGTTTTTGTATTAGGTCAACTCTAAAAGAGCTTGTTGGTGTTTGCGAAATATTTCCTATAATGTTGCTGACATAAGAGGTGATGTGGCCAAATTTCTTAAGTTGATCTGAAATCCAATCTTTTGGAATGGAGTAATGCAGGCCTTTAATAATAATTTTAAATTTTATTTCTGCGCTTTTTGCAAGTTGAAATTGATTTGTAAATTGTCCAGTAGTTGAATAAGTTGTCGTTGGCTTTGGTTGTCGAAGCATTGAATGGCAAGACCATTTTCTGCTGTGATGCTTGTAGTGAATGTGTTAGGTCCCAGGAGTTTTATTGCTGCTTCAATGATGGCGTTAGCATCGTTAAGTTCCGAGGTGAAGATTTTATAGGAGCTGAGCTGGGTCGAGGAGGTCTGGGCTGAATTGTAGAGTGGTTCCTGTACATCATTATTTTGATTGTCTAATTCAGCAGTAGCGTTGACAGGTTTAGTAGTTAGTCGGCTTTTGGGTGTAGCATCAAGAGATTTTGTTTCTTCTCTGACATGATTAGATGATTCTGAATTTGCTAGGTTGTTGTTTAATTTTGTTGAGCAGGTCTGGATTGAATTGCAGAGTGGTTCTTGTACATTATTATTATGATTTTCTAAATCAGCAGTAGAGTTGACAAGTTTATTTTTTAATTGGTTTTTGAGTGTGGCTCCGAGAGTTTTTGTTTCTTCACTGTTATGATTAGGTGATTCTGGTTTTGTCTCTAGGTTGTTGTTTGACTGAATATTCTTGTTTTTGTTGGTGTTTTTCCTTTTTCGAACATTCCGGATGTGGGATGAGATGGCCCATGACAGCCGATGCATTCTATGATCGCAGCGCATGATTTATGGTATAGGATACTGCAAATTGAGTTGTATAAAAACAGGTAAGTTGATATTGTAACAGGTAAGTTTTTTAGGTTGGTTTATTGAGCCAACTGGTGTTAATTTGCAGTAGACCTAAGTCTTATTAAGAGTTATTTTAACAATTGGGTTTTGTTCCTTAATTGTTTATGTTTGTTTTATTTTGATTTTTGATTGACTTTGCAGCTTTTATTTATATTTATATATGTGTATTTGTTTATTTATGGATATGTTAATGGGATTAAGTGACAGGTAAAGACTTGAAGACATGTAAACTCTTGTTGTTAATTGCAATCAGAGTGTTTTACAGCCTATAACAGCCAGGGCTAAATGTATATATAAGTTTGAGCAAAATCTATCTAGAGAATGAGAGAGCAAGCAAGCCGACAAGTGTCGTTCCTTGCATGTATATATATGTGCCTAAACAGAGGGTCAAGTTGCAATATTAATTTAAGTGAAAATATAATCTGGTGTAGGCATTATTTATTTCGATTTTTTACTTTATAAATGGGGCGAAGTTCTTTGTAGTAATAGAGCAATTAATATAAAAAAACATCTATTTAATATAAAATGGCAGTTTTTTTTTTTTTTTTTTTTTTTCCCTTCTCACTGCCTAACTAGATGTTTGTGTTTTTAACCCGTTTTTTGAAAATATTACCCAAGTTATTATGAATTATGTAATAATCGTTGTAGTGAGTTTATTTCATTGTGCTAAAAACATTCAAGTATGTGTATTAGCAGTAGAGAATTGCTGAGTTTGTAGCAGCAAAAATAGACAAACCAGTGAGTATACGCGAAGCGATAAAGCGGCCATATTTGTACTTTTTTATGTATGCATGCACAAATCGAATTGTAAAAACCAAAGAAGAGGAATTTTCTCAACCAATTTTGTAAAATAATAATTTTGCATTTGTAAAAGAAACTTATTTTGGTGTTTGCAGACTCACCCCCGAATAGAACATATGTATATAATATAATAACTTGAGATGAGATGAGATGATTCAAACAATTTTTTATTTTAATTAATTAAATCCAGATCTCAATGTTTAACACTCTGATTTTTCATATATTTTAATTTATTTGCGCTTAGCAGTTTTAATTATGTTGAGAATTTATAAGTTTTTAAAGGCATGTTTGATGTCAACCAAATTGGTGGCTATAAGACAAATTGTGAAAACTAATAAGGGCATATCTACTCTATTTGTTGTTCGATCTGGATGATGTTATGCTTTTCTAATCAGTTTTATTGAGTACTAAAAGTCGTTCATACATATCAAATCTGTAGATTCAGTATTTGAATATGTCTATTTTCTTTGCTAGATTTGGCCGTGTAACGAGCCGTATTTTATGCTAAAAACCATTGTATCGTATACCTTTGAACTATGTATTTGTATGCTTGGATATGTGTGTATATATGAAAAACGGCAGTGTGCGTTTTTGGTAACAATAGCAGACCGAACAAAAGGGGATAGAGAGCAAACCAGATGACAATGGGTATTTGATTTTTTGAGGCGAGAGAAAGAGACGGATATTTGAGGTTTTAAGAAAATGGTGCATTTGTATGTATTTGTATTTATATACATACGTAAATATGTTCATACTAATGGTAGAAGAATGTATTTAAAACATACAAAGTTTACTTAATATTATTGGGACAGAGATAATGGCTAAATATTGATGTTATTATGTATGCAGATTCCTATTCAGGCAAACGCCGACTCACCCCGATCAATAACAACAACACACTGAGCAGTCAAGATTATTTGTATTTATAATTAAAGATGGCTGATGGGGCTCCTTTGGGCGTCAGTTCTTTTTCAATTTAATTCCAGCAAGAAACAGGTCCTATCCAGTCAATCAATAACGTCAATCCAGTACACAATGCCGATTTTTCTTATATTTTTATATATTTTTATTTTTATATGTCTTAAAAAATTCTCGTGCGTACATATATGCAACTTTATGTTCAGCATTCAGATGTGTTTTTTTTTTTTTTTTTTTTTTTTTTTATCTCCTCAAGGTGCCTATTGCAAGAACTTGAGTACTCGGTTTCTCCTATACCCTTGGCTTACACTTGGATTAACCGGTGTACTAGGGTGGTTGGAGCAGTGCCTACTGTTGCCACTGGGGGTGGTCCACGTAGAAATGGTCGGCCTAAAAAAGGGAGTGTGTGATATCGATCTCGAGAGAAAGATAATGGTAGTGGTTCAGGTTAACTGTGCCTGACAGTCCTGATTTATTGGCTGTCCCAAGAAGGGAGCGGAATGCAATCAATCTCGAGAGAAAGATTATGGCAGTGGTTCAGGCGAATTGCGCCTGATAGTTTTTGTGTATTGGTTGTCCCAAAAAGGGAGCGGTAATCAATCAATCTTGAGAGAAAGATTATGGCAGTGGTTCAGGCGAGTTGCACCTGATAGTTTTAGTATATTGGCTGTCCCAAGAAGGGAGTATTAGGCAATCGATCTCGAGAGAGAGATTATGGCAGTCGTTCAGGCGAATTGCGCCTGATGGTTTTTGTGTATTGGTTGTCCCAAGAAGGGAGCAGTAGGCAGTCAATCTCGAAAGAAAGATTATGGTGGAGGATAAATTGGTTAAGTTGGTTGAGCAGTCAAAATGTATGCAGGTGTTATCCATTTGCCAAGTCTCTCATGAGAGGCAGCACGTACATATATATTGATTTGGATAGTATGTGATATCAATCTCGAGAGAAAGATAATGGTAGTGGTTTAGTTTAGCTCTTCCTGACAGCCCTCTTATATTGGCTGTTCAATTGAGAGTGATAAGCAATCGATCTCGAAGGAAAGGTTATGGTAGTGGTTCAGGCGAATTGCGCCTGATAGTTTTAGTATATTGGCTGTCCCAAGAGGGGAGTATTAGGCAACCGATCTCAAGAGAGAGATTATGGCAGTGGTTCAGGCGAATTGCGCCTGATGGTTTTTGTGTATTGGTTGTCCCAAGAAGGGAGCAGTAGGCAGTCAATCTCGAGAGAAAGATTATGGTGGAGGATAAATTGGTTAAGTTGGTTAAGCAGTCAAAATGTATGCAGGTGTTATCCATTTGCCAAGTCTCTCATGAGAGGCGGCACGTACATATATATTGATTTGGATAGTATGTGATATCAATCTCGAGAGAAAGATAATGGTAGTGGTTCAGTTTAGCTGTTCCTGACAGCCCTGTTTTATTGGCTGTCCCAATTGAGAGCGGTAAGCAATCGATATCGAAAGAAAGATTATGGTAGTGGTTCAGGCGAATTGCGCCTGATAGTTTTAGTATATTGGCTGTCCCAAGAAGGGAGTAGTAGGCAATCGATCTCAAGAGAGAGATTATGGCAGTGGTTCAGGTGAATTGCGCCTGATAGTTTTGTTTTTATTGGTTGTCTCAAGAAGATTGCGGCAAGCAATCGATTTCTAGGGGAGGATTATGATGGTGTATAAATTGGTTAAGTAGTCAAAATGTATGCAGGTGTTGTCCATTTGCCCTGTCTCTTATGAGAGGCGGCACGTACATATATATTGATTTGATAGTGGCAAGCTAAGGAGCTTGTCATTATGATAGTTTTGATAAAGATGAGATTGAAGTGAAAGGTACAGAGATTATGTTTTTAACATGTTTGCAGGTGTTGTCCATCTACCAAGTCTCTAGTGAGAGGTGGCACGTAAATATATATTGATTTGAATAGTGACAAGTAAGGGAGCTTGTCACCGTGTTAGTATTGATAAGGGTGAAGTTGGAGCAAAAGGTGTAGTGATTAAGTCTTCAGGATGGGCCCGTCGTACTTTCACTATTCTTCGTTCCAACTGTATTTAGTTGGTAGTAGGACCGCAGACGCAGACCCAGACCTAATGGAGTTTTTAGTTGGAATTGTTTTAAGAACTTAAAGAGAATTTAAAGAGATTTAAGGTAACAGTTGTTATAATATCAATTAATTTGTGAGTAGCAATATAAGAATATCAAGATAGGGGTTATGGTAGTGGAGATAATAGGTGTAGTAGTGCCATGCTGTTTGGATGAGTAGGCTAGACAATGTTAGGCAAACATTGTCAGACGTGCGATTATTAGACACTGTATGTTAGTTGGCTATAGAACCGCAGACTCCAAGTGGGAGCCCAGATCTGATTGTTTAAAGAATTTAAGGAGATTTTATGTAACTGGTGTTATAATATCAATTATATAGTTATATAGTGAGTTCTATAAGAATTTCAATATAAGGATTATGGTTGTAGGAATCATAGTGGCATGCAGTAGATGTTAAATTTGTTTTAATGAGCTGAGATCATTTCTTTTTTTGTCGAGAAATTAACATTTTAGAATTTTTGGTCATATAAGAATTTTTTGGTGGTGAGTATGTAAACCTTGCAAGCAGGCACGCAGCCTTTCAGTGAGTATTTTACTGATTTAGATAAGCTTGGTCTCATTAAGTCAGTATCTTAATTGACAAGAAGATTGCATTTAAAGATGTTTTTTATAAGATGATGATTTTTGGGCTTATAATGTACGCTTTATGGTGATTGGAAAGCAGTATTGAGAATATTCTCAAAAGCCTAGGTCCTTTATTCGTTATCCAGTCTGGATGATCTAAGGCTTTTTGATGGGTTTTATCGAGTGTTAAAAGTTGAGGCTACTGGAGATAGTTTATTTCTGGGCCGCTCAGTGAGGTCTTGGTCTTTTTACAAAGGTACAGCTGAGCTCTATGTTTGCTTCACTCACACCAATGGTTAGAAAAGTTCAGTTTGACTTTTAGCAGTATGGTGTCTATTAGTACTGAACTGAGTGAAGTATTATTATTTTGTAAATTCATTAAGAGGTTGAAAGTCTTTAATAATAATTATCCATTTGGGACACTATTGGACCTATTCAATTCGTTTTAATGAGCTGAGGTTATCTCTTGAGTATGTCTTATGGACGATTAGAATAAACAATTTTTAAGTGATATATGTTTTCATTTATTTATTATTATTATTATGTGTAGCAGTGTGTAGATTTTAGGTTTAAGCTTAGTGTACTGTTTTTTGTTTGTAACTAGTTAATAAGAGTTTATTTAAGCTTAATATTTATTGTGTAGATGGGAGAGAGTTTCTTTGATTACTTAAGTTTTGTTGTAGTTGTTGGGTAGGTTGTGATAAGGTGAGTTGTGGTAAAGGTTGTTGCATTGAAGTTTGTTGAGAAAGTGCAAAATCAATTTCTGTTTTGTAGGTAGCTAGTTTTTTATCTATGCTTTGTATTTCTTTTTTAGCAGCATTAATTTGATGATTTATATCATTAAGTGATGCTTCACTCATATAAAAGCTAAGAATAATGGGTCCAGGTCGAGCAAAATCAGAGGGATGATAAGGTAGTTGAGAGTAAAGGTTGTTTATTTTGTGTTGTAGTGATTGTTTTCTAATTTCTAGTGTAGCTATGCGTTCTTTGTTAAGAGGTATGCTTATAGGTTGTATTACTTGGGTAGGTCTTGTAGTTGTTTGTAGTGGTCGGAAGTGTTTGTTGTATTGTTCAGTATATCTATTTCTGTGTAGTCTGATTGGAGAATACATGTTGGCGAATAGTTTCTTTATTTCTATGTTATGATGGGAGCTAAGTTTTTTAGCTAGTTTTAAGGATAGATTATCATAGCAGTTGTTTACTGTTTGAATTTGTAAAGATTCATGTATATCAGCGTTTCTGGTGAGGAGTGGAGCATTAGAAATCATTCTCAGTGTGCTGTTTTGGAATATGGTGGTTTTATTAAATTGAGTATCACTAGTTAAGGCTCCCCAAACAGGTAGTGCATATTGCCAAACAGACTTGTTAAGTAATGATTATTAATTGTAGTTATTATTAATTAGATTATTTTTGTTTAAAATTTGAATTAATGATTAAATTGCGATTATTTTCGGTTTCACACAATTATTTAATGATTACGATTAGAAATAATCAAAAATAATGGAAAATTACCATGAATTATTAAAAATAATGGAAAATAATTGAAAATAATGGAAAATAATGGAAAATAATGGAAAATAATCGTTATAATATTTTCCATTATTTTCCATTATTTTCCATTATTTTGCATTATTTTCCATTATTTCGACTATTTGAGACTATTTTGAGAAAAACAAATAATCTTCAACATCATATTTAATAACAACAAGCCGATCTTGTACAGAAACATTTTTGTTATTAAATGTGATGTTGAAAATAATTTGTTTCTCTCAAAATAGTCTCAAATAGTCGAAATAATAAAATAAGAAGCGAAAAATAATGGAAAAAATGCAGAATATGTAAATGGAAACCATTATTTACCATTATTTTCAATTATTTTCCATTATTTCAATAATTCATGGTAATTTTCCATTTTTTTGAATATTTGTAAACGTAATCATAAAAAAAACATACATTTTTAAAAACCAAAATATTTAAAAAAAAAAAAAATTTTTAAAAAAAAAATAAAAAAATAAAAAATATAAAAAAAAATTAAAAAGAATGTTTTCAAAAAAGGGGGAACATTTATTTTTATATAAAAAATTTAATTAAAGTTTGAAATTTAAATTTTTTTTTTAAAAAACAAAGTAGGTGTGGGGGGGAGGGATTTAATTTTTTGTTACGAGGAAGAGAGTGTTTTGTGGTATAAAGAAAAATTATTTATGTTGCTGGTATGTTTGATGAAGTGGAGGAAGTGTATATGTGCTTCCACCATTCAAAAAGACATGGGCTAGCACAATGCAGACACAGATTTATTTAATGATTCGTTACATGTTGCTTATTCACTATGGTATATATATATATATAAATATGACAATCTTGTTTTTTTTAAATATAAGTATTATTAACCTTAAGGTGGCTAGCATTAAGTATATAATTAATTTTAATTTTATTTAGCATTATTTTGGTCGTGAATAAATTGTAACTGATCTAGTGTGCGGCGTCAGCAATGTTTTTATGCCATTAAGCCAGCAGTTTTGATTGGTGTTTATTTAAAGAGAGATGTATTGTAGATTTTTGTTTTGTATATTAATTGTCTCAAAAATGCTAAAAGAAAAAGAGAGTTACTCATTAATATGTTTTGACTATAGCAGATATGCCCGTTCCCTCTTTAATAATCTATACGGGCATATTGCTACCTTTCTGCTTTTTTTTCGCAAAAAGTTTGTTAAGTAGGTAGATGAATGTGTGTATCATCGAATCCTAGTTATGGCTTTAAGCCTTTAAGTATTTGCCAAAGCACATTGTACTTTACAAATAGTTTTGATAAGAGTTTTTTGGTTTTACTTTGTATAACCTGCTAGATAGATTGCATTTTCTATAGTTCTATAGATTTCTTCTTGATGGGTGTTTTTCTTATAAGTAATGTGAACATTTTTTTTTTGTATGCTTAAATGTAGGTAGGAACAGGTTTTTTGATTTTTATGATTTTTGGTTTGATAATATGCGGAGGACAATTTTTTTTTCTTTTATGATAGGAGAGTATAGACGTGCTTGATGACGTGATTAAGGTATAGTAGTTATGAATTTGTTAAAAGTAAATGCAAATTATTCGTATTGTTTTTAACTTGATTTTTGAATGGTTTTAAGATGATTGTTAGTTATAGATATGCGATTCAGACGGAATCCATAGAATTTTAAGTGTAGTCTTAATGGATTTGATATAAATATATGCAAAAGTTATAATGAAAAATATTGATGTTTGCATTTACATTTTTTTTTTAAAAAAAGACAAAAGTATCGTACTAGTGTTAAGTTAATTGAAGATGTTGAAAGAGGTAAGCAAAATATGAGTTTGAAGCAAGAAAAGGATAGGTGAAATTATGATTAGATTTTAGAATTTAAGTTTTGTAAAAGTAAATGCAAGTGATTTGAATTGATTTGAATGCTTTTTGAATGGTTTTAAAATGATTGTTAGTTATAGATATGCGATTCAGACGGAATCCATAGAATTTTAAGTGTAGTCTTAATGGATTTGATATAAATATATGCGAAAGTTATAATGAAAAATATTGATGTTTGCATTTACATTTAAAAAAAAAAGACAAAAGTATCGTACTAGTGTTAAGTTATTTGAAGATTTTGATAGATGTTGAAAGAGGTAAGCAAAATATGAGTTTGAAGCAGGAAAATAATAGGTGAAATTATGATTAGATTTTAGAATTTAAGTTTTGTAAAGATAAATGCAAGTGCTTTGGATTGATTTGAATGATTTTTGAATGGTTTTAAAACGATTGTTAGGTATAGATATGCGATTCAGACGGAATCCATAGAATTTTAAGTGTAGTCTTAATGGATTTGATATAAATATATGTGAAAGTTATAATGAAAATATTTATGTTTGCATTTACATTTTTTAAAAAAACACAAAAGTATTGAACTAGTGTTAGGTTATTTGAAGATGTTCATAGACGTTGAAAGAGGTTAACAAGATATGAGTTTGATGCAAGAAAATAATAGATGAAATTATGATTAGATTTTAGAATTTAAGTTTTGTAAAGATAAATGCAAGTGATTTGGATTGATTTGACATGGTTTTTGAGTGGTTTTTTTTTTAAAAATGAATGACAATTAAAGGTATGTAAATTCAGACGGAATCCATAGATTTTTAGATGTGGCATAAAAGAGTCGATTCAAATGTTTTTTGAGAGTAGTGATAGAAATAATGCTGTTTGCAAATTTTTTTTTAAAAAATTACGGAAAAATCTTATTTACGTTAAGTTCTTAGAGTTGTTGATTGAAGTAGTTTAAGTGTAGGTTTCAGCGAGAGAATAATAGGTGAGAAGGTGATTGGATTTGAATTTTAGATTATGAAAGGTGTTAATTTTTTGTTGAGACGAATGCAAATGATTTGATATGAATATTTGAATGACTTTTTGAATGATTTAAAGTGAGAGATAATTATAGATATGCAAATTCAGACGGAATCCATAGAATTTAGATGTAAATCAAAGGATTTGATAATTGCGAAGGTTATTTTATAAATAATGATGTTTGCATTTATGTTTAGGAGGACAAAGAGATTGTTTTTAGAGTTGTTGAAAGAGGTAAGCAAAATATGAGTTTGAAGAAGGAAAAGAATAGATGATGAGATGATTAGATTTTAGAATTTAAGTTTCCTAAAGATAAATGCAAGTGATTTGAATTGATTTGACCTGCTTTTTGAGTGATTTTAAAATTATTGTTAGGTATAGATATGCGAAAGTTATTATGAAAAATATTGATGTTTGCATTTACATATTTTTAAAAAAGACAAAAGTATCGTACTAGTGTTAGGTTATTTGAAGATGTTGATAGATGTTGAGAGAGGTAAGCAAAATATGAGTTTGAAGCAAGAAAATAATAGGTGAAATTATGATTAGATTTTAGAATTTAAGTTTTGCAAAAATAAATGCAAGTGATTTGGATTGAATTGACATGGTTTTTGAGTGGTTTTTTTTTAAAAATGAATGACAATTAAAGGTATGTAAATTCAGACGGAATCCATAGATCTTTAGATGTGGCATAAAGGAGTCGATTCAAATGTTTTTTGAGAGTAGTGATAGAAATAATGCTGTTTGCAATTGTTTTTTTTTAAAAAAGGACGAAAAAATCTTATTTACGTTAAGTTCTTAGAGTTGTTGATTGAAGTAGTTTAAGTGTAGGTTTCAGCGAGAGAATAATAGGTGAAAAGGTGATTGGATTTGAATTTTAGATTATGAAAGGTTTTAATTTTAGTAAAGACAAATGCAAATGATTTGATATGAATATTTGAATGACTTTTTGAGTGATTTAGAGTGAGAGATATTTATAGATATGCGATTCAGACGGAATCCATAGAGTTTAGATGTAAATTAGAGGATTTAGTAATTGCGAAGGTTATTTTGTAAATAATGATGTTTGCATTTATGTTTAGGAGTACAAAGGAGTTGTTTTTAGAGTTGTTGAAAGAAGTAAGCAAAATATGAGTTTGAAGCAGGAAAAGAATAGATGATCAGATGATTAGATGTAAGTTGGGGGGTATGAGAGTTTTAGTTAAGGAAAAGTAAATGCAAAATATTTAAATTTATGTTACGTCAAGGTGTTCCGAGTGGTTGATTGGAGTAAGCAAAAAAAAAATATGAGTTTAGAGAGGGAAGAGAAGATAGATGATAAAATCTTAGTTTCGACATCTTAGAGTTGATTACTTATTGAGCTATGTGAACAATAAAAATTATATCTTAAAATTAGTTTTGGATTTTAACTTATAATAGCATAATTGAAGGCCTTGTAGTTTCTGTTGTTTGTTGATGCGAGTGATGACGAGAGGTGCTGACTGCAAGTGTTGAATGGTGACTGCTATTGGTTGATCGCTGCTGGTGATGATGATGTATGATGATGCCGGTAGCAGTATCAGAGAGTGAAGATGGTGATAATGGTGTAGATGTTGATGTTGATGACGACGACGACGGTAGCGGCGTATGACAGTGAAGATGTCGATGTCGATGATGATGATGGTGGTGTAGATGTTGTTGATAGTGACAGTGACGGCCTTTGACAATGGCCACCACAACGGCTAATGACGATTGTCGATGCAGTCGGCAATGATTAGTTGGTTGTGACTATGTCTGTTATCATTTGATAATAACAGAGGCAGGCAGAGTGTTGAGGCGGAATGTTGATGATGTTGATATTGTTGGCAATTTGCTTCCGTGGTTGGCTGACAATATGATCATCATGGGTCGTGCAGCATAGGGGATGCGAGCAATTGCATTGCTTTGAGTATGATGAATATTGATATGCGATGGTGAGATGTAGTGACCTCCCATTGGATTGATAAGTTTGTACGCATATGTTCGCATGCTTCAATATTGGCGTCTTGACTGAAAGAGTATGCATAAAAAGGTGGAATAAGTAAAATTTTTGGAATGGGGTGCAAAGTTTGTCGAAATTTCATTTAGAACTTGGCATTTTGTATTTTCTGGTGCAATTTAGGTATCCTTAAGTTTAGGTGATTAGGAGCTGTTTCTGATGTCATCGGAGTGGTATTGCTTCGGATTTTAAAGTTTTTCTTCCACTCATTGTCCATTCATCTTGTGTAGTGTATGGTTTTGCTATAAGGAGAGATAAGAGAAAAAGAGAAAGAAACTGCTTTTCGCTGGTTCTTGTGGTGTTGAATTAAGTTGTGTAATTTTTGGTCAGATTTTTGTCCGTTTTGAGGGTAGGGTTTGGATTGGTGTTTGTTATGATGTTTTGACTGGTGTTTGAATTTGATGTTTTGACTAGTGAGAGCTAGCCAGAGCCAGCTGTTGGCATTTGCCAAAAACGTCACTGTTTTGTACAGAGGTTGATGGTTTGTGTGTTGTCTGCATTTATTTGCTAGTTTTATTCATTTCTGATGGTTGTCAATTTTTTTTTTTTTTTTTTTTTAATTAAATTTTGAAAATTTAATTGCGAAAGTTTTTGGTCAGATTTTTTGTCCGTTTTCTGTTTGGAGTTTGAATTGGTGTTTGTTATGATGTTTTGGCTGGTGTATAAATAGATGTTTTGATTGGTGTTTGTATTGATTTTTTTTTTTTTTTTTTGTCTTGGTTTTTATTTAGGTTTAGGTATGGTTTTTTTTTAGAAAGTATAGTAATGTTTGACAGTGATTTAAAGAAATATTTCAGAGTCTGTGTCAGACCCGGTGTCGTTTTGTTGCTGTTTGGCTGGGGGCTGATGATCAGGGCGTGGTTGTATGGGTTTCGATCGGGAGGCAGTTATGGAGCTTGACATAAGGGCCGCTGCTTGTGCAGATGTAGATGGCCTTTCGTCTTCAGTTGTTTGCTTGTATATCCGTTTTGATGTTTGTCTGTGTGGTTTTGATTTGGGTTTTAAATTTTTGGTCAGTCTTTTTGCCATTTTATGTTTTGGGTTTTGGTTGGTGTTTGTATTATTGTTTTGATTGGTGTCGATATTGGGTTTTGGTGTAGCCTTTCTTCTGGAAAGAGGATTTTTGTGGTAGCCATTTGATTTAGAGTTTTGGTTGTTATTGTTTTTGTTGCTATTGTTATTATGGATTTTAGGGTTCGAGAGTTGCTTCGACGCTAAAAGTTTGACGCGTATCGGGCACCCTTTGTAGTTGGCAGTGTGGGGTCTCTCACAATTTGCGCATTTTGCTGGTATGTCCGCCGGTTTTGTGCATGCTGTTGTAGCATGCTCACTGCCGCATTTAACGCATCTGGGCGCATGGTGACAGTACTTGGCCGTATGATTGTGTCTCTGGCAGCGATGACATTGGGGCAAGTTGTTAATCTTGCGTTGAGGCCACTCTACTCTGACGACATAATGACATAGCGTTTTGAGCTTAAATATGTTGCTCTTCATGTTTTCAGACTCGATTTGGTCCAGTTCTATATGGAATAGGTTAGGACGGAATGTGCCGGTGCCGTGAGGTTTATTGTATATGGGGTTAAATACCGATTTAACTGAATACCCCATTTTCTGCAGCTCATTTTTTATGTTTGAGGCGCTGGTCGAGAAGTGTAGTCCTCGCACAACGACCCTCAGAGAGCGCTCCTCACGCATTTGATAGGTATTGTACTGGATTTTTGTATCCTGAAGAATGTGTATAATCGAGCGATAAGCACTAGATGTTTTTGCATGGATTCTTGCAATGCCAGGACCACCCAGTTTAATGACAAAGTCATTGACTGGCGGATTATGGTCCATAAAAAGGGCAATTAAGAATTCCAAGCCTAGGCTTTCGAGATTGAGTGTAGAGGGCATTTCGCCGTTTTGATTAAGGTTTATGCATATCTGAGGTGGCTTGTGTGTTTTGCCATCTACAGGTAGTGCATTACCTTGGTTTTTAGCAATTTTAGGTTGTTGTTGTTGTTGTTGGTGTTTTTTAGGCTGTTTTGGTTCTGGCCGTTTGGATTTGGATTGATGGCTTCGTTTTTTGGAAGCAGTATAGCTGAGCATCATATTCGGCGATTTTTTAGACAATGCTATCAAATCGGCGCTGGCACTGACACCGCCATCGACACGAGTGTCTCCAGTTTGGGCAGTACCAGGTGCTCCGGGGCAGGCGCTGACGCTGTTGCCAGCCCTGATGTTGATGACATTTTTGTTGTTAATGCCATTGGTGTTGGTGCTGCCGACCATGTCATCGTCATCACTGCTACCTAAGACGTAGACCGCATCATCGACTTTGGAATCGGTTGATTTTGTGGGCGCTGGTCGCTGCAGTGATGTTGACAGAGGTGGAGGAGCAGATGGTGAGCATTGAATGGTTGTTGATGGCGATACGGCTGATTCGAGAGCTGATTGTAGCAGTAGCGTGGCAAATGGATTGCCTTCTTTGATGTCCTCATCGACTCTGATGCAAGGGTTGTTGCATCCGTCACCTTCACCAGTGCAATCCATTTTCTGGACGGCATTGGACGCAATGGTGTCGGATGGCGAAAGATTAATAGACATCTCTGAAGTGTTTGGTGATGATGGTGATGGTGTGAGCCGTTGTTCGTAGTACATTGACATCTTTATTTAATTTTTTGATTTGTTTTGTTTTTTTAAAAATTTTTTTTCTTAATGATTATATCTGTTTTGAGAGAAAATAAATGTGATTGAGTGAGTGAGGAGAGTTTTTGAGAATAAGAACTTTAGTTTGGTATAAAATGTGGTACGCCTTGTTTGTTGCCAATTTTTGGTGCTGCAAATCATGGGCGTATGAGTGATTATAGCTAAATTAAAAGGTTGTAAGTTTATTTGAGGCAGACTGAAATAAAGAATATATGAGTGAAAAAACAGGGGTGTTTGAGAGGGGTCAAGCTGAATGGAATGGCAATGGCAAAAGAGAAGTGTATTTATGGATGGAAGCAACAGGGGGCGAGGACAGGGGCAAGTCAACACTTTTACAATCAAATGGGTATTTAGTTATATTTTTAATTTTTAATTCTTATTTTTAATGATTTTACTTGTTTGCTTTTGCCGACGGCAAATTTATATTTTTACTTAGTTGTTACTAGGAATGAACAGAAGAGCAGTGTAAGAAGATTGAAATGGTTGGCAGAAGTAATAGAACGCTTTCGCGTTTTTGCCGACGGCATATGTAGAAATTGTGATGAGAAAAATGCGCAAAAAAAAAAAAAAAAAGGAAATATATATGTTTGCAGGTCAGCAAGATTAAGCGGAGTATTGTGGGTGATTATGTTTTGTTTTTTTGATGCTACAGGGTAGATTATTAATGGGTAGCACATGAATGGAAAAGGTTCAGAAGGTGGCAGGTTGAAATCAGGTAGATTTCGGGTTGAGCGAAAAAAGTTCACTGACACTGCAATGGGAGTGTGCCGAAAAGGTGGTCAGGTAGAGCAAGTGTATTAGCACATAATTAATTGTGCAAAGAAAAAAAAATTCAAGTTACATTGAGATCCGTTAAGGATCAGCAAAAAGAATAAAAAAAGTTACGATTTCTTTGGGTCAAAAGTGGGAGGGGTACCTAAGAAAGATTATTAATACATGTGGTGGGAAATTAAGGTAATATTAGTAACTATAATATAATTAGGCTTTGAGAAAAAGAAAAAGAAATATATATATATTTATTTATATTCAGTGTATGCTAATGTGTATCTGCAAAAAAAGAAAGAAAAAATATATGTATGCATGTGTATGTACTTGCGTTTAGAAAAGTATCAAGCGCTGGAGCTGTTCAAAATGGTTGACGGTTCGCAAGTAGCGGCGTTGCTTGTTGCTTGTTTTTGCTGTTGATGCTGCTGCTGCTTGATGATGATGGCTGCTTGCGTTGTTCGTTGCGAAGCGGACTGTACTGTTTTTTTTTTTTTTTTTATGTATTTGATTTGATGCTATGTTGTTTTTGTGTGTTTAAAATTTTTCCTAAAATGGCGACTCTCTGCGCTGGCTAGCGTACAGTCACAACAAGCAAGCGGGACGAGATGATTTTGTTTTATTTATTTGAGAAAATGTAGATTAAAATGGAGATGCCGACGGAAGGGTTATTTTTCATGAGTATTTATGCGGATTTATATATGATTTTTCGCGATTTCGTTGATTTTATTATTGATATTATTATTATTTTTTGCTGAAATTTGCGGTTAACTGCGGTTTTTTGCGGGAAATTTTTTCTTTTTATTTAAGGTTTTTTTTGTATTGTATTTTAATTGTATTTTTGTATTTTATTTTATTTTCACAGCTCACGGATTAAAAGGAATTGTTTGAGAATAGTTTGTGTGCGCAAAGAAATTATTATTGTTTTTTTTTTTTCTTTAGAGTTAAGTATTTGTTGCGTTATTGTTTGAAACAAAAAATAAATAAATATTTTAATCTCTTTGTTAAACAGTTTTTTATAACGCAACCAACCCACACATATATGCGCGCACATGCAATTTATTGCGTACACACACACACACACTTGACCGCCTAGACAAGACCGCACAATGCAATAATCACTTTTTTAATTTTTTAACGAGGCAAAGAACTGAAGAGAGAGAGAGAAGCGCGCACAACTGATCACAATGACTGTTTGAAACATTAATGAGCTCTCCGTCCATAGCGCGTCGATTATATACCCAAAGGATCAGTACAAGTGCAGCGCCCGCCATTCTGCCCGTCCGCAGTCAGCAGCCCGCAGTCGACGTTCGGCATCTGTAAGGGGTAGAAAAAAGGCAGCGAGAGTATTAGTAATTTTGAAAATGGCTAAATATTTCTGTGCGTATAGTGAACTGCTATGTGTGCTGGTATGTTTGATGAAGTGGAGGAAGTGTATATGTGCTTCCACCATTCAAAAAGACATGGGCTAGCACAATGCAGACACAGATTTATTTAATGATTCGTTACATGTTGCTTATTCACTATGGTATATATATATATATAAATATGACAATCTTGTTTTTTTTTAAATATAAGTATTATTAATCCTTAAGGTGGCTAGCATTAAGTATATAAGTAATTTTAATTTTATTTAGCATTATTTTGGTCGTGAATAAATTGTAACTGATCTAGTGTGCGGCGTCAGCAATGTTTTTATGCCATTAAGCCAGCAGTTTTGATTGGTGTTTATTTAAAGAGAGATGTATTGTAGATTTTTGTTTTGTATATTAATTGTCTCAAAAATGCTAAAAGAAAAAGAGAGTTACTCATTAATATGTTTTGACTATAGCAGATATGCCCGTTCCCTCTTTAATAATCTATACGGGCATATTGCTACCTTTCTGCTTTTTTTTCGCAAAAAGTTTGTTAAGTAGGTAGATGAATGTGTGTATCATCGAATCCTAGTTGTGGCCTTAAGCCTTTAAGTATTTGCCAAAGCACATTGTACTTTGCAAATAGTTTTGATAAGAGTTTTTTGGTTTTACTTTGTATAACCTGCTAGATAGATTGCATTTTCTATAGTACTATAGATTTCTTCTTGATGGGTGTTTTTCTTATAAGTAATGTGAACATTTTTTTTGTATGCTTAAATGTAGGTAGGAACAGGTTTTTTGATTTTTTTGATTTTTGGTTTGATAATATGTGGAGGACAATTTTTTTTCTTTTATGATAGGAGAGTATAGACGTGCTTGATGACGTGTTAAGGTATAGTAGTTATGAATTTGTTAAACGTAAATGCAAATTATTCGTATTGTTTTTAACTTGATTTTTGAATGGTTTTAAGATGATTGTTAGTTATAGATATGCGATTCAGACGGAATCCATAGAATTTTAAGTGTAGTCATTAATGGATTTGATATAAATATACGCGAAAGTTATAATGAAAATATTGATGTTTGCATTTATGTTTAGGAGGAAAAGGGGTTTTTTTTATGTTAAAGAAAGAATTTTGGTGTATATTAGATTTTAAATTATTTAAGATAATGAGATTTGAATTGATTTAATGTTTTGTGATTTTAAAATGATTTTGTTATAGAATTAGATAATGTGCTTAATGTTTAATAAATATATTTAATGAAAATATTGATGTTTGCATTTACATTTTTTAAAAAAGACAAAAGTATCGTACTAGTGTTAAGTTATTTGAAGATGTTGAAAGAGGTAAGCAAAATATGAGTTTGAAGCAAGAAAATAATAGGTGAAATTATGATTAGATTTTAGAGTTTAAGTTTTGTAAAAATAAATGCATGTGATTTGAATTGATTTGAATGCTTTTTGAATGATTTTAAAATGATTGTTAGTTATAGATATGCGATTCAGACGGAATCCATAGAATTTTAAGTGTAGTCTTAATGGATTTGATATAAATATATGCGAAAGTTATAATGAAAAATATTGATGTTTGCATTTACATTTTTAAAAAAAAGACAAAAGTATCGTACTAGTGTTAAGTTATTTGAAGATGTTGATAGATGTTGAAAGAGGTTAGCAAAATATGAGTTTGAAGCAAGAAAATAATAGGTGAAATTATGATTAGATTTTAGAATTTAAGTTTTGTAAAGATAAATGCAAGTGATTTGAATTGATTTGAATGATTTTTGAATGATTTTAAAATGATTGTTAGGTATAGATAAGCGATTCAGACGGAATCCATAGAATTTTAAGTGTAGTCTTAATGGATTTGATATAAATATATGTGAAAGTTATAATGAAAATATTGATGTTTGCATTTACATTTTTTAAAAAAGACAAAAGTATTGTACTAGTGTTAGGTTATTTGAAGATGTTCATAGATGTTGAAAGAGGTTAGCAAAATATGAGTTTGAAGCAAGAAAATAATAGGTGAAATTATGATTAGATTTTAGAATTTAAGTTTTGTAAAGATAAATGCAAGTGATTTGGATTGATTTGACATGGTTTTTGAGTGATTTTTTTAAAATGATTGACAATTAAAGGTATAGATATGGATTCAGACGGAATCCATAGAATTTAGTGTGTCTTAATGGATTTGGTATAAATATGAGTTATAATGAAAATATTATGTTTGCATTATTTTAAAAAAGAGTATTAATGTTGTTTTTGAGATGTTGATAGAGTAAATAGTTAGTTTGATTGTTATTTTTTTGATTTTCGAAGATAATGGTATTATTTTTGAATTTTTAGTTTTAATTTTTTAATGATTCAGACGGAATCCATAGAATTTTAAGTGTAGTCTTAATGGATTTGATATAAATATACGAAAGTTATAATGAAAAATATTGATGTTTGCAATTTACATTTTTAAAAAAGACGGAAAAGTCTTGTATTAGTGTTAAGTTATTTGAGAGATGTTGAAAGAGGTTTGCAAAATATGAGTTTGAAGCAAGAAAATAATAGGTGAAAGTTATGGATTAGATTTTAGATTATGAAAGGTGTTAATTTTTGTAAAGACAAATGCAAGTGATTTGAATTGAATATTTGAATGACTTTTTGAATGATTTAAAGTGAGAGATAATTATAGATATGCAGATTCAGACGGAATCCATAGAATTTAGATGTAAATCAAAGGATTTGATAATTCGCGAAGGTTATTTTATAAATAATGATGTTTGCATTTATGTTTAGGAGGACAAAGAGATTGTTTTTAGAGTTGTTGAAAGAGGTAAGCAAAATATGAGTTTGAAGAAGGAAAAGAATAGATGATGAGATGATTAGATTTTAGAATTTAAGTTTCCTAAAGATAAATGCAAGTGATTTGAATTGATTTGACCTGCTTTTTGAGTGATTTTAAAATTATTGTTAGGTATAGATATGCGGGTATATTAAGTTAAGGTTAATTATGTATAATGAAAATATTGATGTTTGCATTTACATATTTTTAAAAAGACAAAAGTATCGTACTAGTGTTAGGTTATTTGAAGATGTTGATAGATGTTGAGAGAGGTAAGCAAAATATGAGTTTGAAGCAAGAAAATAATAGGTGAAATTATGATTAGATTTTAGAATTTAAGTTTTGCAAAAATAAATGCAAGTGATTTGAATTGATTTGACATGGTTTTTGAGTGGTTTTTTTAAAAATGAATGACAATTAAAGGTATGTAAATTCAGACGGAATCCATAGATTTTTAGATGTGGCATAAAGGAGTCGATTCAAATGTTTTTTGAGAGTAGTGATAGAAATAATGCTGTTTGCAATTGTTTTTTTTTTTTTTTAAAAAGGACGAAAAAATCTTATTTACGTTAAGTTCTTAGAGTTGTTGATTGAAGTAGTTTAAGTGTAGGTTTCAGCGAGAGAATAATAGGTGAAAAGGTGATTGGATTTGAATTTTAGATTATGAAAGGTTTTAATTTTAGTAAAGACAAATGCAAATGATTTGATATGAATATTTGAATGACTTTTTGAATGATTTAGAGTGAGAGATATTTATAGATATGCAATTCAGACGGAATCCATAGAGTTTAGATGTAAATTAGAGGATTTAGTAATTGCGAAGGTAATTTTGTAAATAATGATGTTTGCATTTATGTTTAGGAGTACAAAGGAGTTGTTTTTAGAGTTGTTGAAAGAAGTAAGCAAAATATGAGTTTGAAGCAGGAAAAGAATAGATGATGAGATGATTAGATGTAAGTTGGGGGGGTATGAGAGTTTTAGTTAAGGAAAAGTAAATGCAAAATATTTAAATTTATGTTACGTCAAGGTGTTCCGAGTGGTTGATTGGAGTAAGCAAAAAAAAAATATGAGTTTAGAGAGGGAAGAGAAGATAGATGATAAAATCTTAGTTTTGACATCTTAGAGTTGATTACTTATTGAGCTATGTGAACAATAAAAATTATATCTTAAAATTAGTTTTAGATTTTAACTTATAATAGCATAATTGAAGGCCTTGTAGTTTCTGTTGTTTGTTGATGCGAGTGATGACGAGAGGTGCTGACTGCAAGTGTTGAATGGTGACTGCTATTGGTTGATCGCTGCTGGTGATGATGATGATGTATGATGATGCCGGTAGCAGTATCAGAGAGTGAAGATGGTGATAATGGTGTAGATGTTGATGTTGATGACGACGACGACGGTAGCGGCCTATGACAGTGAAGATGTCGATGTCGATGATGATGATGGTGGTGTAGATGTTGTTGATAGTGACAGTGACGGCCTTTGACAATGGCCACCACAACGGCTAATGACGATTGTCGATGCAGTCGGCAATGATTAGTTGGTTGTGACTATGTCTGTTATCATTTGATAATAACAGAGGCAGGCAGAGTGTTGAGGCGGAATGTTGATGATGTTGATATTGTTGGCAATTTGCTTCCGTGGTTGGCTGACAATATGATCATCATGGGTCGTGCAGCATAGGGGATGCGAGCAATTGCATTGCTTTGAGTATGATGAATATTGATATGCGATGGTGAGATGTAGTGACCTCCCATTGGATTGATAAGTTTGTACGCATATGTTCGCATGCTTCAATATTGGCGTCTTGACTGAAAGAGTATGCATAAAAAGGTGGAATAAGTAAAATTTTTGGAATGGGGTGCAAAGTTTGTCGAAATTTCATTTAGAACTTGGCATTTTGTATTTTCTGGTGCAATTTAGGTATCCTTAAGTTTAGGTGATTAGGAGCTGTTTCTGATGTCATCGGAGTGGTATTGCTTCGGATTTTAAAGTTTTTCTTCCACTCATTGTCCATTCATCTTGTGTAGTGTATGGTTTTGCTATAAGGAGAGATAAGAGAAAAAGAGAAAGAAACTGCTTTTCGCTGGTTCTTGTGGTGTTGAATTAAGTTGTGTAATTTTTGGTCAGATTTTTGTCCGTTTTGAGGGTAGGGTTTGGATTGGTGTTTGTTATGATGTTTTGACTGGTGTTTGAATTTGATGTTTTGACTAGTGAGAGCTAGCCAGAGCCAGCTGTTGGCATTTGCCAAAAACGTCACTGTTTTGTACAGAGGTTGATGGTTTGTGTGTTGTCTGCATTTATTTGCTAGTTTTATTCATTTCTGATGGTTGTCAATTTTTTTTTTTTTTTTTTTTTAATTAAATTTTGAAAATTTAATTGCGAAAGTTTTTGGTCAGATTTTTTGTCCGTTTTCTGTTTGGAGTTTGAATTGGTGTTTGTTATGATGTTTTGGCTGGTGTATAAATAGATGTTTTGATTGGTGTTTGTATTGATTTTTTTTTTTTTTTGTCTTGGTTTTTATTTAGGTTTAGGTATGGTTTTTTTTTAGAAAGTATAGTAATGTTTGACAGTGATTTAAAGAAATATTTCAGAGTCTGTGTCAGACCCGGTGTCGTTTTGTTGCTGTTTGGCTGGGGGCTGATGATCAGGGCGTGGTTGTATGGGTTTAGATCGGGAGGCAGTTATGGAGCTTGACATAAGGGCCGCTGCTTGTGCAGATGTAGATGGCCTTTCGTCTTCAGTTGTTTGCTTGTATATCCGTTTTGATGTTTGTCTGTGTGGTTTTGATTTGGGTTTTAAATTTTTGGTCAGTCTTTTTGCCATTTTATGTTTTGGGTTTTGGTTGGTGTTTGTATTATTGTTTTGATTGGTGTCGATATTGAGTTTTGGTGTAGCCTTTCTTCTGGAAAGAGGATTTTTGTGGTAGCCATTTGATTTAGAGTTTTGGTTGTTATTGTTTTTGTTGCTATTGTTATTATGGATTTTAGGGTTCGAGAGTTGCTTCGACGCTAAAAGTTTGACGCGTATCGGGCACCCTTTGTAGTTGGCAGTGTGGGGTCTCTCACAATTTGCGCATTTTGCTGGTATGTCCGCCGGTTTTGTGCATGCTGTTGTAGCATGCTCACTGCCGCATTTAACGCATCTGGGCGCATGGTGACAGTACTTGGCCGTATGATTGTGTCTCTGGCAGCGATGACATTGGGGCAAGTTGTTAATCTTGCGTTGAGGCCACTCTACTCTGACGACATAATGACATAGCGTTTTGAGCTTAAATATGTTGCTCTTCATGTTTTCAGACTCGATTTGGTCCAGTTCTATATGGAATAGGTTAGGACGGAATGTGCCGGTGCCGTGAGGTTTATTGTATATGGGGTTAAATACCGATTTAACTGAATACCCCATTTTCTGCAGCTCATTTTTTATGTTTGAGGCGCTGGTCGAGAAGTGTAGTCCTCGCACAACGACCCTCAGAGAGCGCTCCTCACGCATTTGATAGGTATTGTACTGGATTTTTGTATCCTGAAGAATGTGTATAATCGAGCGATAAGCACTAGATGTTTTTGCATGGATTCTTGCAATGCCAGGACCACCCAGTTTAATGACAAAGTCATTGACTGGCGGATTATGGTCCATAAAAAGGGCAATTAAGAATTCCAAGCCTAGGCTTTCGAGATTGAGTGTAGAGGGCATTTCGCCGTTTTGATTAAGGTTTATGCATATCTGAGGTGGCTTGTGTGCTTTGCCATCTACGGATAGTGCATTACCTTGGTTTTTAGCAATTTTAGGTTGTTGTTGTTGGTGTTTTTTAGGCTGTTTTGGTTCTGGCCGTTTGGATTTGGATTGATGGCTTCGTTTTTTGGAAGCAGTATAGCAGAGCATCATATTCGGCGATTTTTTAGACAATGCTATCAAATCGGCGCTGGCACTGACACCACCATCGACACGAGTGTCTCCAGTTTGGGCAGTACCAGGTGCTCCGGGGCAGGCGCTGACGCTGATGCCAGCCCTGATGTTGATGACATTTTTGTTGTTAATGCCATTGGTGTTGGTGCTGCCGACCATGTCATCGTCATCACTGCTACCTAAGACGTAGACCGCATCATCGACTTTGGAATCGGTTGATTTTGTGGGCGCTGGTCGCTGCAGTGATGTTGACAGAGGTGGAGGAGCAGATGGTGAGCATTGAATGGTTGTTGATGGCGATACGGCTGATTCGAGAGCTGATTGTAGCAGTAGCGTGGCAAATGGATTGCCTTCTTTGATGTCCTCATCGACTCTGATGCAAGGGTTGTTGCATCCGTCACCTTCACCAGTGCAATCCATTTTCTGGACGGCATTGGACGCAATGGTGTCGGATGGCGAAAGATTAATAGACATCTCTGAAGTGTTTGGTGATGATGGTGATGGTGTGAGCCGCTGTTCGTAGAACATTGACATCTTTATTTAATTTTTTGATTTTTTTTGTTTTTTTAAAAATTTTTCTCTTAATGATTATATCTGTTTTGAGAGAAAATAAATGTGATTGAGTGAGTGAGGAGAGTTTTTGAGAATAAGAACTTTAGTTTGGTATAAAATGTGGTACGCCTTGTTTGTTGCCAATTTTTGGTGCTGCAAATCATGGGCGTATGAGTGATTATAGCTAAATTAAAAGGTTGTAAGTTTATTTGAGGCAGACTGAAATAAAGAATATATGAGTGAAAAAACAGGGGTGTTTGAGAGGGGTCAAGCTGAATGGAATGGCAATGGCAAAAGAGAAGTGTATTTATGGATGGAAGCAACAGGGGGCGAGGACAGGGGCAAGTCAACACTTTTACAATCAAATGGGTATTTAGTTATATTTTTAATTTTTAATTCTTATTTTTAATGATTTTACTTGTTTGCTTTTGCCGACGGCAAATTTATATTTTTACTTAGTTGTTAATAGGAATGAACAGAAGAGCAGTGTAAGAAGATTGAAATGGTTGGCAGAAGTAATAGAACGCTTTCGCGTTTTTGCCGACGGCATATGTAGAAATTGTGATGAGAAAAGTGCGCAAAAAACAAAAAACAAAAGGAAATATATATGTTTGCAGGTCAGCAAGATTAAGCGGAGTATTGTGGGTGATTATTCGTTTTTTTTTTGATGCTACAGGGTAGATTATTAATGGGTAGCACATGAATGGAAAAGGTTCAGAAGGTGGCAGGTTGAAATCAGGTAGATTTCGGGTTGAGCGAAAAAAGTTCACTGACACTGCAATGGGAGTGTGCCGAAAAGGTGGTCAGGTAGAGCAAGTGTATTAGCACATAATTAATTGTGCAAAGAGAAAAAAAAAATTCAAGTCACATTGAGATCCGTTAAGGATCAGCAAAAGAATAAAAAAAGTTACGATTTCTTTGGGTCAAAAGTGGGAGGGGTACCTAAGAAAGATTATTAATACATGTGGTGGGAAATTAAGGTAAATATTAGTAACTATAATATAATTAGGCTTTGAGAAAACGAAAAAGAAATATATATATATTTATTTATATTCAGTGTATGCTAATGTGAATCTGCAAAAAAAAGAAAGAAAAAATATATATGTATGCATGTGTATGTACTTGCGTTTAGAAAAGTATCAAGCGCTGGAGCTGTTCAAAATGGTTGACGGTTCGCAAGTAGCGGCGTTGCTTGTTGCTTGTTTTTGCTGTTGATGCTGCTGCTGCTTGATGATGATGGCTGCTTGCGTTGTTCGTTGCGAAGCGGACTGTACTGTTTTTTTTTTTTTATGTATTTGATTTGATGCTATGTTGTTTTTGTGTGTTTAAAATTTTTCCTAAAATGGCGACTCTCTGCGCTGGCTAGCGTACAGTCACAACAAGCAAGCGGGACGAGATGATTTTGTTTTATTTATTTGAGAAAATGTAGATTAAAATGGAGATGCCGACGGAAGGGTTATTTTTCATGAGTATTTATGCGGATTTATATATGATTTTTCGCGATTTCGTTGATTTTATTATTGATATTATTATTTTTTGCTGAAATTTGCGGTTAACTGCGGTTTTTTGCGGGAAATTTTTTCTTTTTATTTAAGGTTTTTTTTGTATTGTATTTTAATTGTATTTTATTTTATTTTCACAGCTCACGGATTAAAAGGAATTGTTTGAGAATAGTTTGTGTGCGCAAAGAAATTATTATTGTTTTTTTTCTTTAGAGTTAGAGTTAAGTAATTGTTGCGTTATTGTTTGAAACAAAAAATAAGTAAATATTTTAATCTCTTTGTCAAACAGGTTTTTTTTATAACGCAACCAACCCACACATATATGCGCGCACATGCAATTTATTGCGTACACACACACACACACTTGACCGCCTAGACAAGACCGCACAATGCAATAATCACTTTTTTAATTTTTTAACGAGGCAAAGAACTGAAGAGAGAGAGAGAAGCGCGCACAACTGATCACAATGACTGTTTGAAACATTAATGAGCTCTCCGTCCATACGCGATGATATAAGGATCAGTAGTGCAGCGCAAATTTGCCCGTCCGCATCAGCTCGCAGTGACGTCGCACTGTACAGTGAGTGTAAGAAACGGCTGTACAGTGTGTTGATTAACCCCAGACTGGTCCGTGGTTTAAAAAGCCAATTATAATACAAAGTGATTATTTTTATAGTTTTATTTTTAATAATTTTGAATTTGATTAACCTTGTTTTTGATTTTGAATGGAAATTTTTTTGTTAAGGTTCTTAATTCTAAAATAAATTCTAATATCTAATTTGAAAATAAAGTTTTGACACAAAATCAATGTCAACATTTTGCGCCGAAATTAATAATTTATGCATAACATTATTTTTAAATTAAAGTGCTCCACTAAGGGTTAAATGCTCAGAAAAATTCGTGCGCACTTTCGCTCGACAAGCAAGCATGACTGTCGATAAGCCCTCAAAACGAGCAGCTCTGCTGCCGACGGACACCTTATTTTTCATTGTCTCCGTCATAGCGCGTCGATTATATACCCAAAGGATCAGTACAAGTGCAGCGCCCGCCATTCTGCCCGTCCGCAGTCAGCAGCCCGCAGTCGACGTTCGGCATCTGTAAGGGGTAGAAAAAAGGCAGCGAGAGTATTAGTAATTTTGAAAATGGCTAAATATTTCTGTGCGTATAGTGAACTGCTATGTGTGCTGGTATGTTTGATGAAGTGGAGGAAGTGTATATGTGCTTCCACCATTCAAAAAGACATGGGCTAGCACAATGCAGACACAGATTTATTTAATGATTCGTTACATGTTGCTTATTCACTATGGTATATATATATATATAAATATGACAATCTTGTTTTTTTAAATATAAGTATTATTAATCTTAAGGTGGCTAGCATTAAGTATTAATTAATTTATTTTATTTAGCATTATTTTGGTCGTGAATAAATTGTAACTGATCTAGTGTGCGGCGTCAGCAATGTTTTTATGCCATTAAGCCAGCAGTTTTGATTGGTGTTTATTTAAAGAGAGATGTATAGTAGATTTTTGTTTTGTATATTAATTGTCTCAAAAATGCTAAAAGAAAAAGAGAGTTACTCATTAATATGTTTTGACTATAGCAGATATGCCCGTTCCCTCTTTAATAATCTATACGGGCATATTGCTACCTTTCTGCTTTTTTTTTCGCAAAAAGTTTGTTAAGTAGGTAGATGATTGTGTGTATCATCGAATCCTAGTTGTGGCCTTAAGCCTTTAAGTATTTGCCAAAGCACTTTGTACTTTGCAAATAGTTTTGATAAGAGTTTTTTGGTTTTACTTTGTATAACCTGCTAGATAGATTGCATTTTCTATAGTACTATAGATTTCTTCTTGATGGGTGTTTTTCTTATAAGTAATGTGAACATTTTTTTTTGTATGCTTAAATGTAGGTAGGAACAGGTTTTTTGATTTTTTTGATTTTTGGTTTGATAATATGTGGAGGACAATTTTTTTTTTTCTTATATGTTAGGAGAGTATAGACGTGCTTGATGACGTGATTAAGGTATAGTAGTTATGAATTTGTTAAAAGTAAATGCAAATTATTCGTATTGTTTTTAACTTGATTTTTGAATGGTTTTAAGATGATTGTTAGTTATAGATATGCGATTCAGACGGAATCCATAGAATTTTAAGTGTAGCAATAATGGATTTGATATAAATATACGCGAAAGTTATAATGAAAAATATTGATGTTTGCATTTATGTTTAGGAGGACAAAGAGATTGTTTTTAGAGCTGTTGAAAGAAGTAAGCAAAATATGAGTTTGAAGCAAGAAAAGGATAGGTGAAATTATGATTAGATTTTAGAATTAAAGTTTCGTAAAGATAAATGCAAGTGATTTGAATTGATTTGAATGATTTTTGAGTGATTTTAAAATGATTGTTAGGTATAGATAAGCGATTCAGACGGAATCCATAGAATTTTAAGTGTAGTCTTAATGGATTTGATATAAATATATGCGAAAGTTATAATGAAAAATATTGATGTTTGCATTTACATTTTTTAAAAAAGACAAAAGTATCGTACTAGTGTTAAGTTATTTGAAGATGTTGAAAGAGGTTTGCAAAATATGAGTTTGAAGCAAGAAAATAATAGGTGAAATTATGATTAGATTTTAGAATTTAAGTTTTGTAAAGATAAGTGCAAGTGATTTGAATTGATTTGAATGATTTTTGAATGATTTAAAGTGAGAGATAATTATAGATATGCGATTCAGACGGAATCCATAGAATTTTAAGTGTAGTCTTAATGGATTTGATATAAATATATGCGAAAGTTATAATGAAAAATATTGATGTTTGCATTTACATTTTTTTAAAAAAGACAAAAGTATCGTACTAGTGTTAAGTTATTTGAAGATGTTGAAAGAGGTTTGCAAAATATGAGTTTGAAGCAAGAAAATAATAGGTGATGAGATGATTAGATTTTAGAATTTAAGTTTTGTAAAAATAAATGCAAGTGATTTGAATTGATTTGAATGATTTTTGAATGATTTTAAAATGATTGTTAGGTATAGATATGCGATTCAGACGGAATCCATAGAATTTTAAGTGTAGTCTTAATGGATTTGATATAAATATGCGCGAAAGTTATAATGAAAAATATTGATGTTTGCATTTACATTTTTTAAAAAAGACAAAAGTATCGTACTAGTGTTAGGTTATTTGAAGATGTTGAAAGAGGTTTGCAAAATATGAGTTTGAAGCAAGAAAATAATAGGTGATGAGATGATTAGATTTTAGAATTTAATTTTTTTAAAAATAAATGCAAGTGATTTGAATTGATTTGAATGATTTTTGAATGATTTTAAAATGATTGTTAGGTATAGATATGCGATTCAGACGGAATCCATAGAATTTTAAGTGTAGTCTTAATGGATTTGATATAAATATGCGCGAAAGTTATAATGAAAAATATTGATGTTTGCATTTACATTTTTTAAAAAAGACAAAAGTATCGTACTAGTGTTAGGTTATTTGAAGATGTTGATAGATGTTGAAAGAAGTAAGCAAAATATGAGTTTGAAGCAAGAGAAGGATAGGTGAAATTATGATTAGATTTTAGAATTTAAGTTTCGTAAAGATAAATGCAAGTGATTTGAATTGATTTGAATGATTTTTGAGTGATTTTAAAATGATTGTTAGGTATAGATAAGCGATTCAGACGGAATCCATAGAATTTTAAGTGTAGTCTTAATGGATTTGATATAAATATATGCGAAAGTTATAATGAAAAATATTGATGTTTGCATTTACATTTTTTAAAAAAGACAAAAGTATCGTACTAGTGTTAAGTTATTTGAAGATGTTGAAAGAGGTTTGCAAAATATGAGTTTGAAGCAAGAAAATAATAGGTGAAATTATGATTAGATTTTAGAATTTAAGTTTTGTAAAAATAAATGCAAGTGATTTGAATTGATTTGAATGATTTTTGAATGATTTTAAAATGATTGTTAGTTATAGATAAGCGATTCAGACGGAATCCATTGAATTTTAAGTGCAGTCTTAATGGATTTGATATAAATATATGCGAAAGTTATAATGAAAAATATTGATGTTTGCATTTACATTTTTTAAAAAAGACAAAAGTATCGTACTAGTGTTAAGTTATTTGAAGATGTTGAATGAGGTTTGCAAAATATGAGTTTGAAGCAAGAAAATAATAGGTGATGAGATGATTAGATTTTAGAATTTAAGTTTTGTAAAAATAAATGCAAGTGATTTGAATTGATTTGAATGATTTTTGAATGATTTAAAGTGAGAGATAATTATAGGTATGTAAATTCAGACGGAATCCATAGAATTTTAAGTGTAGCAATAATGGATTTGATATAAATATACGCGAAAGTTATAATGAAAAATATTGATGTTTGCATTTATGTTTAGGAGGACAAAGAGATTGTTTTTAGAGTTGTTGAAAGAAGTAAGCAAAATATGAGTTTGAAGCAGGAAAATATTAGGTGAAATTATGATTAGATTTTAGAATTTAATTTTGTAAAGATAAATGCAAGTGATTTGAATTGATTTGACATGGTTTTTGAGTGGTTTTAAAATGATTGTTAGTTATAGATATGCGATTCAGACGGAATCCATTGAATTTTAAGTGCAGTCTTAATGGATTTGATATAAATATACGCGAAAGTTATAATGAAAAATATTGATGTTTGCATTTACATCTTAAAAAGACAAAAGTATCGTACTAGTGTTAGGTTATTTGAAGATGTTGATAGATGTTGAATGAGGTAAGCAAAATATGAGTTTGAAGCAAGAAAATAATAGGTGAAATTATGATTAGATTTTAGAATTTAAGTTTCGTAAAGATAAATGCAAGTGATTTGAATTGATTTGACATGCTTTTTGAATGGTTTTAAAGTGAGAGATAATTATAGATATGCAAATTCAGACGGAATCCATAGAGTTTAGATGTAATTCAAAGGATTTAATAATTGCGAAGGTTATTTTGTAAATAATGAAGTTTGCATTTATGTTTAGGAGTACAAAGGAGTTGTTTTTAGAGTTGTTGAAAGAAGTAAGCAGAATATGAGTTTGAAGCAGGAAAAGAATAGATGATGAGATGATTAGATTTTAGAATTTAAGTTTGCTTAAGATAAATGCAAGTGATTTGAATTGATTTGACATGCTTTTTGAGTGATTTTAAAATGATTGTTAGGTATAGATATGCGATTCAGACGGAATCCATAGAATTTTAAGTGTAGTTTTAGTGAATTTGATATAAATATATGCGAAAGTTATTATGAAAAATATTGATGTTTGCATTTACATATTTTTAAAAAAGACAAAAGTATCGTACTAGTGTTAGGTTATTTGAAGATGTTGATAGATGTTGAGAGAGGTAAGCAAAATATGAGTTTGAAGCAAGAAAATAATAGGTGAAATTATGATTAGATTTTAGAATTTAAGTTTTGCAAAAATAAATGCAAGTGATTTGGATTGAATTGACATGGTTTTTGAGTGGTTTTTTTTAAAAATGAATGACAATTAAAGGTATGTAAATTCAGACGGAATCCATAGATTTTTAGATGTGGCATAAAGGAGTCGATTCAAATGTTTTTTGAGAGTAGTGATAGAAATAATGCTGTTTGCAATTATTATTTTTTTTTTTTTAAAAATGACGAAAAAATCTTATTTACGTTAAGTATTTAGAGTTGTTGATTGAAGTAGTTTAAGTATAGGTTTTAGCGAGAGAATAATAGGTGAGAAGGTGATTGGATTTGAATTTTAGATTATGAGAGGTTTTAATTTTAGTAAAGACAAATGCAAATGATTTGATATGAATATTTGAATGACTTTTTGAATGATTTAGAGTGAGAGATAATTATAGATATGAGATTCTGACGGAATCCATAGAATTTAGATGTAAATTAGAGGATTTAGTAATTGCGAAGGTTATTTTATAAATAATGATGTTTGCATATATGTTTGGGAGTACAAAGGAGTTGTTTTTAGAGTTGTTGAAAGAAGTAAGCAAAATATGAGTTTGAAGCAGGAAAAGAATAGATGATGAGATGATTAGATGTAAGTTGGGGGGTATGAGAGTTTTAGTTAAGGAAAAGTAAATGCAAAATATTTAAATTTATGTTACGTCAAGGTGTTCCGAGTGGTTGATTGGAGTAAGCAAAAAAAATATGAGTTTGGAGAGGGAAGAGAAGATAGATGATAAAATCTTAGTTTTGACATCTTAGAGTTGATTACTTATTGAGCTATGTGAACAATAAAAACTATATCTTAAAATTAGTTTTAGATTTTAACTTATAATAGCATAATTGAAGGCCTTGTAGTTTCTGTTGTTTGTTGATGCGAGTGATGACGAGAGGTGCTGACTGCAAGTGTTGAATGGTGACTGCTATTGGTTGATCGCTGCTGGTGATGATGATGATGTATGATGATGCCGGTAGCAGTATCAGAGAGTGAAGATGGTGATAATGGTGTAGATGTTGATGTTGATGACGACGACCGTCGCGACGGTAGCGGCCTATGACAGTGAAGATGTCGATGTCGATGATGATGATGGTGGTGTAGATGTTGTTGATAGTGACAGTGACGGCCTTTGACAATGGCCACCACAACGGCTAATGACGATTGTCGATGCAGTCGGCAATGATAGTTGGTTGCGACTATGTCTGTTATCGTTTGATAATAACAGAGGCAGGCAGAGTGTTGAGGCGGAATGATGTTGATATTGTTGGCAATTTGCTTCCGTGGTTGGCTGACAATATGATCATCATGGGTCATGCAGCATAGGGGATGCGAGCAATTGCATTGCTTTGAGTATGATGAATATTGATATGCGATGGTGAGATGTAGTGACCTCCCATTGGATTGATAAGTTTGTACGCATATGTTCGCATGCTTCAATATTGGCGTCTTGACTGAAAGAGTATGCATAAAAAGGTGGAATAAGTAAAATTTTTGGAATGAGGTGCAAAGTTTGTCGAAATTTCATTTAGAACTTGGCATTTTGTATTTTCTGGTGCAATTTAGGTATCCTTAAGTTTAGGTGATTAGGAGCTGTTTCTGATGTCATCGGAGTGGTATTGCTTAGGATTTTAAAGTTTTTCTTCCACTCATTGTCCATTCATCTTGTGTAGTGTATGGTTTTGCTATAAGGAGAGATAAGAGAAAAAGAGAAAGAAACTGCTTTTCGCTGGTTCTTGTGGTGTTGAATTAAGTTGTGTAATTTTTGGTCAGATTTTTGTCCGTTTTGAGGGTAGGGTTTGGATTGGTGTTTGTTATGATGTTTTGACTGGTGTTTGAATTTGATGTTTTGACTAGTGAGAGCTAGCCAGAGCCAGCTGTTGGCATTTGCCAAAAACGTCACTGTTTTGTACAGAGGTTGATGGTTTGTGTGTTGTCTGCATTTATTTGCTAGTTTTATTCATTTCTGATGGTTGTCAATTTTTTTTTTTTTTTTTTTAATTAAATTTTGAAAATTTAATTGCGAAAGTTTTTGGTCAGATTTTTTGTCCGTTTTCTGTTTGGAGTTTGAATTGGTGTTTGTTATGATGTTTTGGCTGGTGTATAAATAGATGTTTTGATTGGTGTTTGTATTGATTTTTTTTTTTTTGTCTTGGTTTTTATTTAGGTTTAGGTATGGTTTTTTTTTTTAGAAAGTATAGTAATGTTTGACAGTGATTTAAAGAAATATTTCAGAGTCTGTGTCAGACCCGGTGTCGTTTTGTTGCTGTTTGGCTGGGGGCTGATGATGAGGGCGTGGTTGTATGGGTTTCGATCGGGAGGCAGTTATGGAGCTTGCCATAAGGGCCGCTGCTTGTGCAGATGTAGATGGCCTTTCGTCTTCAGTTGTTTGCTTGTATATCCGTTTTGATGTTTGTCTGTGTGGTTTTGATTTGGGTTTTAAATTTTTGGTCAGTCTTTTTGCCATTTTATGTTTTGGGTTTTGGTTGGTGTTTGTATTATTGTTTTGATTGGTGTCGATATTGGGTTTTGGTGTAGCCTTTCTTCTGGAAAGAGGATTTTTGTGGTAGCCATTTGATTTAGAGTTTTGGTTGTTATTGTTTTTGTTGCTATTGTTATTATGGATTTTAGGGTTCGAGAGTTGCTTCGACGCTAAAAGTTTGACGCGTATCGGGCACCCTTTGTAGTTGGCAGTGTGGGGTCTCTCACAATTTGCGCATTTTGCTGGTATGTCTGCCGGTTTTGTGCATGCTGTTGTAGCATGCTCACTGCCGCATTTAACGCATCTGGGCGCATGGTGACAGTACTTGGCCGTATGATTGTGTCTCTGGCAGCGATGACATTGGGGCAAGTTGTTAATCTTGCGTTGAGGCCACTCTACTCTGACGACATAATGACATAGCGTTTTGAGCTTAAATATGTTGCTCTTCATGTTTTCAGACTCGATTTGGTCCAGTTCTATATGGAATAGGTTAGGACGGAATGTGCCGGTGCCGTGAGGTTTATTGTATATGGGGTTAAATACCGATTTAACTGAATACCCCATTTTCTGCAGCTCGTTTTTTATGTTTGAGGCGCTGGTCGAGAAGTGTAGTCCTCGCACAACGACCCTCAGAGAGCGCTCCTCACGCATTTGATAGGTATTGTACTGGATTTTTGTATCCTGAAGAATGTGTATAATCGAGCGATAAGCACTAGATGTTTTTGCATGGATTCTTGCAATGCCAGGACCACCCAGTTTAATGACAAAGTCATTGACTGGCGGATTATGGTCCATAAAAAGGGCACTTAAGAATTCCAAGCCTAGGCTTTCGAGATTGAGTGTAGAGGGCATTTCGCCGTTTTGATTAAGGTTTATGCATATCTGAGGTGGCTTGTGTGCTTTGCCATCTACGGATAGTGCATTACCTTGGTTTTTAGCAATTTTAGGTTGTTGTTGATGTTTTTTAGGCTGTTTTGGTTCTGGCCGTTTGGATTTGGGTTGATGGCTTCGTTTTTTGGAAGCAGTATAGCTGAGCATCATATTCGGTGATTTTTTAGACAATGCTATCAAATCGGCGCTGGCACTGACACCGCCATCGACACGAGTGTCTCCAGTTTGGGCAGTACCAGGTGCTCCGGGGCAGGCGCTGACGCTGTTGCCAGCACTGATGTTGATGACATTTTTGTTGTTAATGCCATTGGTGTTGGTGCTGCCGACCATGTCATCGTCATCACTGCTACCTAAGACGTAGACCGCATCATCGACTTTGGAATCGGTTGATTTTGTGGGCGCTGGTCGCTGCAGTGATGTTGACAGAGGTGGAGGAGCAGATGGTGAGCATTGAGTGGTTGTTGATGGCGATACGGCTGATTCGAGAGCTGATTGTAGCAGTAGCGTGGCAAATGGATTGCCTTCTTTGATGTCCTCATCGACTCTGATGCAAGGGTTGTTGCATCCGTCACCTTCACCAGTGCAATCCATTTTCTGGACGGCATTGGACGCAATGGTGTCGGATGGCGAAAGATTAATAGACATCTCTGAAGTGTTTGGTGATGATGGTCATGGTGTGAGCCGTTGTTCGTAGTACATTGACATCTTTAGTTTATTTTTTGATTTTTTTTTTTTTTGAAATTTAAAAATTTTTCTCTTAATGATTATATTTGCGTTTAGAGAAAGTATCAAGCGCTGGAGCTGTTCAAAATGGTTGACGGTTCGCAAGAATAGCGGCGTTGCTTGTTGCTTTTTTTTGCTGTTGATGCTGCTGCTGCTTGATGATGATGGCTGCTTGCGTTGTTCGTTGCGAAGCGGACTGTACTGTTTTTTTTTTTTTTTTTATATATTTGATTTGATGCTATGTTGTTTTTGTGTGTTTAAAATTTTTCCTAAAATGGCGACTCTCTGCGCTGGCTAGCGTACAGTCACAACAAGCAAGCGGGATGAGATGATTTTGTTTTATTTATTTGAGAAAATGTAGATTAAAATGGAGATGCCGACGGAAGGGTTATTTTTCATGAGTATTTATGCGGATTTATATATGATTTTTCGCGATTTCGTTGATTTTATTATTGATATTATTATTATTTTTTGCTGAAATTTGCGGTTAACTGCGGTTTTTTGCGGGAAATTTTTCTTTTTATTTAAGGTTTTTTTGTATTTTAATTGTACTTTATTTTATTTTCACAGCTCACGGATTAAAAGGAATTGTTTGAGAATAGTTTGTGTGCGCAAAAGAAATTATTATTGTTTTTTTTCTTTAGAGTTAGAGTTAAGTAATTGTTACGTTATTGTTTGAAACAAAAAAATAAGTAAATATTTTAATCTCTTTGTCAAACAGGTTTTTTTTATAACGCAACCAACCCACACATACATGCGCGCACATGCAATTTATTGCGTACACACACACACACACTTGACCGCCTAGACAAGACCGCACAATGCAATAATCACTTTTTAATTTTTTAACGAGGCAAAGAACTGAAGAGAGAGAGAGAGAAGCGCGCACAACTGATCACAATGACTGTTTGAAACATTAATGAGCTCTCCGTCCATAGCGCGTCGATTATATACCCAAAGGATCAGTACAAGTGCAGCGCCCGCCATTCTGCCCATCCGCAGTCAGCTTCCCGCAGTCGACGTTCAGCATCTGTAAGGGGTTGAAAAAAGGCAGCGAGAGTATTAGTAATTTTGAAAATGGCTAAAAATTTCTGTGCGTATAGTGAACTGCTATGTGTGCTGGTATGTTTGATGAAGTGGAGGAAGTGTATATGTGCTTCCACCATTCAAAAAGACATGGGCTAGCACAATGCAGACACAGATTTATTTAATGATTCGTTACATGTTGCTTATTCACTATGGTATATATATATATATAAATATGACAATCTTGTTTTTTAAATATAAGTATTACTATCCTTAAGGTGGCTAGCATTAAGTATATAATTAATTTTAATTTTATTTAGCATTATTTTGGTCGTGAATAAATTGTAACTGATCTAGTGTGCGGCGTCAGCAATGTTTTTATGCCATTAAGCCAGCAGTTTTGATTGGTGTTTATTTAAAGAGAGATGTATTGTAGATTTTTGTTTTGTATATTAATTGTCTCAAAAATGCTAAAAGAAAAAGAGAGTTACTCATTAATATGTTTTGACTATAGCAGATATGCCCGTTCCCTCTTTAATAATCTATACGGGCATATTGCTACCTTTCTGCTTTTTTTTCGCAAAAAGTTTATTAAGTAGGTAGATGAATGTGTGTATCATCGAATCCTAGTTATGGCCTTGAGCCTTTAAGTATTTGCCAAAGCACTTTGTACTTTGCAAATAGTTTTGATAAGAGTTTTTTGGTTTTACTTTGTATAACCTGCTGGATAGATTGCATTTTCTATAGTACTATAGATTTCTTCTTGATAGGTGTTTTTCTTATAAGTATTGTGAACATTTTTTTTTTTTTTGTATGCTTAAATGTAGTTAGGAACAGGTTTTTTGATTTTTGGTTTGATAATATGTGGAGGACAATTTTTTTTTCTTTTATGATAGAAGAGTATGGACGTGCTTGATGACATGTTAAGGTATAGTAGTTATGAATTTGTTAAAAGTAAATGCAAATTATTCGTATTGAATTGACATGCTTTTTGAATGGTTTTAAGATGATTGTTAGTTATAGATATGCGATTCAGACGGAATCCATAGAATTTTAAGTGTAGTAATAATGGATTTAATATAAATATACGCAAAAGTTATAATGAAAAATAATGATGTTTGCATTTATGTTTAGGAGGACAAAGAGATTGTTTTTAGAGCTGTTGAAAGAAGTAAGCAAAATATGAGTTTGAAGCAAGAAAAGGATAGGTGAAATTATGATTAGATTTTAGAATTTAAGTTTTGTAAAAATAAATGCAAGTGATTTGAATTGATTTGAATGATTTTTGAGTGATTTTAAAATGATTGTTAGGTATAGATAAGCGATTCAGACGGAATCCATAGAATTTTAAGTGTAGTCTTAATGGATTTGATATAAATATATGCGAAAGTTATAATGAAAAATATTGATGTTTGCATTTACATTTTTTAAAAAAGACAAAAGTATCGTACTAGTGTTAAGTTATTTGAAGATGTTGAAAGAGGTTTGCAAAATATGAGTTTGAAGCAAGAAAAGGATAGGTGAAATTATGATTAGATTTTAGAATTTAAGTTTTGTAAAAGTAAATGCAAGTGATTTGAATTGATTTGAATGATTTTTGAGTGATTTAAAGTGAGAGATAATTATAGATATGCGATTCAGACGGAATCCATAGAATTTTAAGTGTAGTTTTAGTGAATTTGATATAAATATACGCGAAAGTTATAATGAAAAATATTGATGTTTGCATTTACATTTTTAAAAAAGACAAAAGTATTGTACTAGTGTTAAGTTATTTGAAGATGTTGATAGATGTTGAAAGAGTTAAGCAAAATATGAGTTTGAAGAAAGAAAAGGATAGGTGAAATTATAATTAGATTTTAGAATTTAAGTTTTGTAAAGATAAGTGCAAGTGATTTGAATTGATTTGAATGATTTTTGAATGATTTTAAAATGATTAATAGTTATAGATATGCGATTCAGACGGAATCCATAGAATTTTAAGTGTAGTCTTAATGGATTTGAAATAAATATATGCGAAAGTTATAATGAAAAATATTGATGTTTGCATTTACATTTTTTAAAAAAGACAAAAGTATCGTACTAGTGTTAAGTTATTTGAAGATGTTGATAGATGTTGAAAGAGGTAAGCAAAATATGAGTTTGAAGCAAGAAAAGGATAGGTGAAATTATGATTAGATTTTAGAGTTTAAGTTTTGCAAAAATAAATGCAAGTGATTTGAATTGAATTGACATGCTTTTTGAATGATTTAAAATGAGAGATAATTATAGATATGCGATTCAGACGGAATCCATAGAATTTTAAGTGTAGTCTTAATGGATTTGATATAAATATACGCGAAAGTTATAATGAAAAATATTGATGTTTGCATTTACATTTTTTAAAAAAGACAAAAGTATTGTACTAGTGTTAAGTTATTTGAAGATGTTGATAGATGTTGAAAGAGGTAAGCAAAATATGAGTTTGAAGCAAGAAAAGGATAGGTGAAATTATGATTAGATTTTAGAATTTAAGTTTTGTAAAGATAAGTGCAAGTGATTTGAATTGATTTGAATGATTTTTGAATGATTTTAAAATGATTGTTAGTTATAGATATGCGATTCAGACGGAATCCATAGAATTTTAAGTGTAGTCTTAATGGATTTGATATAAATATATGGAAAGTTATAATGAAAAATATTGATGTTTGCATTTACATTTTTTTAAAAAAGACAAAAGTATCGTACTAGTGTTAAGTTATTTGAAGATGTTGAAAGAGGTTTGCAAAATATGAGTTTGAAGCAAGAAAATAATAGGTGATGAGATGATTAGATTTTAGAATTTAAGTTTTGTAAAAATAAATGCAAGTGATTTGAATTGATTTGAATGATTTTTGAATGATTTTAAAATGATTGTTAGGTATAGATATGCGATTCAGACGGAATCCATAGAATTTTAAGTGTAGTCTTAATGGATTTGATATAAATATATGCGAAAGTTATAATGAAAAATATTGATGTTTGCATTTACATTTTTTTAAAAAAAAGACAAAAGTATTGTACTAGTGTTAGGTTATTTGAAGATGTTGAAAGAGGTTTGCAAAATATGAGTTTGAAGCAAGAAAAGGATAGGTGAAATTATGATTAGATTTTAGAGTTTAAGTTTTGTAAAGATAAATGCAAGTGATTTGGATTGATTTGACATGCTTTTTGAATGATTTTAAAATGATTGTTAGTTATAGATATGCGATTCAGACGGAATCCATAGAATTTTAAGTGTAGTCTTAATGGATTTGATATAAATATATGCGAAAGTTATAATGAAAAATATTGATGTTTGCATTTACATTTTTTAAAAAAATAGACAAAAGTATCGTACTAGTGTTAGGTTATTTGAAGATGTTGATAGATGTTGAAAGAGGTAAGCAAAATATGAGTTTGAAGCAAGAAAAGGATAGGTGAAATTATGATTAGATTTTAGAGTTTAAGTTTTGCAAAAATAAATGCAAGTGATTTGGATTGAATTGACATGCTTTTTGAATGATTTAAAGTGAGAGATAATTATAGATATGCGATTCAGACGGAATCCATAGAATTTTAAGTGTAGTCTTAATGGATTTGATATAAATATGCGCGAAAGTTATTATGAAAAATATTGATGTTTGCATTTACATATTTTTAAAAAAGACAAAAGTATCGTACTAGTGTTAGGTTATTTGAAGATGTTGATAGATGTTGAAAGAGGTAAGCAAAATATGAGTTTGAAGCAAGAAAAGGATAGGTGAAATTATGATTAGATTTTAGAGTTTAAGTTTTGTAAAAATAAATGCAAGTGATTTGGATTGAATTGACATGCTTTTTGAATGAGTTTAAAATGATTGTTAGGTATAGATATGCGATTCAGACGGAATCCATAGAATTTTAAGTGTAGTCTTAATGGATTTGATATAAATATATGCGAAAGTTATAATGAAAAATATTGATGTTTGCATTTACATTTTTAAAAAAAAAAGACAAAAGTATTGTACTAGTGTTAGGTTATTTGAAGATGTTGAAAGAGGTTTGCAAAATATGAGTTTGAAGCAAGAAAAGGATAGGTGAAATTATGATTAGATTTTAGAAATTAAGTTTTTTAAAGATAAATGCAAGTGATTTGGATTGATTTGAATGATTTTTGAATGATTTTAAAATGATTGTTAGTTATAGATATGCGATTCAGACGGAATCCATAGAATTTTAAGTGTAGTCTTAATGGATTTGATATAAATATGCGCGAAAGTTATAATGAAAAATATTGATGTTTGCATTTACATTTTTTAAAAAAGACAAAAGTATCGTACTAGTGTTAGGTTATTTGAAGATGTTGAAAGAGGTAAGCAAAATATGAGTTTGAAGCAAGAAAAGGATAGGTGAAATTATGATTAGATTTTAGAAATTAAGTTTTTTAAAGATAAATGCAAGTGATTTGGATTGATTTGAATGATTTTTGAATGATTTTAAAATGATTGTTAGTTATAGATATGCGATTCAGACGGAATCCATAGAATTTTAAGTGTAGTCTTAATGGATTTGATATAAATATGCGCGAAAGTTATAATGAAAAATATTGATGTTTGCATTTACATTTTTTAAAAAAGACAAAAGTATCGTACTAGTGTTAGGTTATTTGAAGATGTTGAAAGAGGTAAGCAAAATATGAGTTTGAAGCAAGAAAAGGATAGGTGAAATTATGATTAGATTTTAGAATTTAAGTTTTGTAAAAGTAAATGCAAGTGATTTGAGTTGATTTGACATGCTTTTTGAGTGATTTTAAAATGATTGTTAGTTATAGATATGCGATTCAGACGGAATCCATAGAATTTTAAGTGTAGCAATAATGGATTTGATATAAATATGCGCGAAAGTTATAATGAAAAATATTGATGTTTGCATTTATGTTTGGGAGGACAAAGAGATTGTTTTTAGAGTTGTTGAAAGAAGTAAGCAAAATATGAGTTTGAAGCAGGAAAATATTAGGTGAAATTATGATTAGGTTTTAGAATTTAAGTTTCGTAAAGATAAATGCAAGTGATTTGAATTGATTTGACATGGTTTTTGAATGATTTAAAGTGAGAGATAATTATAGATATGCGATTCAGACGGAATCCATAGAATTTTTAAGTGTAGCAATAATGGATTTGATATAAATATACGCGAAAGTTATAATGAAAAATATTGATGTTTGCATTTACATTTTTTTAAAACAAGACAAAAGTATTGTACTAGTGTTAGGTTATTTGAAGATGTTGATAGATGTTGAATGAGGTAAGCAAAATATGAGTTTGAAGCAAGAAAATAATAGGTGAAATTATGATTAGATTTTAGAATTTAAGTTTCGTAAAGATAAATGCAAGTGATTTGAATTGATTTGACATGCTTTTTGAATGGTTTTAAAGTGAGAGATAATTATAGATATGCGATTCAGACGGAATCCATAGAGTTTAGATGTAAATTAGAGGATTTAGTAATTGCGAAGGTTATTTTATAATAATGATGTTTGCATTTATGTTAAGGAGGACAAAGAGATTGTTTTTAGAGTTGTTGAGAGAGGTAAGCAAAATATGAGTTTGAAGAAGGAAAAGAATAGATGATGAGATGATTAGATTTTAGAATTTAAGTTTCGTAAAGATAAATGCAAGTGATTTGAATTGATTTGACATGGTTTTTGAATGATTTAAAGTGAGAGATAATTGTAGATATGCGATTCAGACGGAATCCATAGAATTTTTAAGTGTAGCAATAATGGATTTGATATAAATATACGCGAAAGTTATAATGAAAAATATTGATGTTTGCATTTATGTTTAGGAGGACAAAGAGATTGTTTTTAGAGTTGTTGAAAGAAGTAAGCAAAATATGAGTTTGAAGCAGGAAAATATTAGATGAAATTATGATTAGATTTTAGAATTTAAGTTTTGTAAAGATAAATGCAAGTGATTTGAATTGATTTGACATGGTTTTTGAATGGTTTTAAAACGATTGTTAGGTATAGATATGCGATTCAGACGGAATCCATAGAATTTTAAGTGTAGTTTTAGTGAATTTGATATAAATATATGCGAAAGTTATAATGAAAATATTGATGTTTGCATTTACATTTTTAAAAAAGACAAAAGTATTGAACTAGTGTTAGGTTATTTGAAGATGTTGATAGATGTTGAAAGAGGTTAACAAGATATGAGTTTGATGCAAGAAAATAATAGATGAAATTATGATTAGATTTTAGAATTTTTAAGTTTCGTAAAGATAAATGCAAGTGATTTGAATTGATTTGACATGGTTTTTGAGTGGTTTTTTTTAAAAATGAATGACAATTAAAGGTATGTAAATTCAGACGGAATCCATAGATTTTTAGATGTGGCATATAGGAGTCGATTCAAATGTTTTTTGAGAGTAGTGATAGAAATAATGCTGTTTGCAATTATTATTTTTTTTTTTTTTAAAAATGACGAAAAAATCTTATTTACGTTAAGTTCTTAGAGTTGTTGATTGAAGTAGTTTAAGTGTAGGTTTCAGCGAGAGAATAATAGGTGAAAAGGTGATTGGATTTGAATTTTAGATTATGAAAGGTTTTAATTTTAGTAAAGACAAATGCAAATGATTTGATATGAATATTTGAATGACTTTTTGAATGATTTAGAGTGAGAGATAATTATAGATATGAGATTCTGACGGAATCCATAGAATTTAGATGTAAATTAGAGGATTTAGTAATTGCGAAGGTTATTTTATAAATAATGATGTTTGCATTTATGTTTGGGAGTACAAAGGAGTTGTTTTTAGAGTTGTTGAAAGAAGTAAGCAAAAATATGAGTTTGAAGCAGGAAAAGAATAGATGATGAGATGATTAGATGTAAGTTGGGGGGTATGAGAGTTTTAGTTAAGGAAAAGTAAATGCAAAATATTTAAATTTATGTTACGTCAAGGTGTTCCGAGTGGTTGATTGGAGTAAGCAAAAAAAATATGAGTTTAGAGAGGGAAGAGAAGATAGATGATAAAATCTTAGTTTTGACATCTTAGAGTTGATTACTTATTGAGCTATGTGAACAATAAAAACTATATCTTAAAATTAGTTTTAGATTTTAACTTATAATAGCATAATTGAAGGCCTTGTAGTTTCTGTTGTTTGTTGATGCGAGTGATGACGAGAGGTGCTGACTGCAAGTGTTGAATGGTGACTGCTATTGGTTGATCGCTGCTGGTGATGATGATGATGTATGATGATGCCGGTAGCAGTATCAGAGAGTGAAGATGGTGATAATGGTGTAGATGTTGATGTTGATGACGACGACCGTCGCGACGGTAGCGGCCTATGACAGTGAAGATGTCGATGTCGATGATGATGATGGTGGTGTAGATGTTGTTGATAGTGACAGTGACGGCCTTTGACAATGGCCACCACAACGGCTAATGACGATTGTCGATGCAGTCGGCAATGATTAGTTGGTTGTGACTATGTCTGTTATCATTTGATAATAACAGAGGCAGGCAGAGTGTTGAGGCGGAATGTTGATGATGTTGATATTGTTGGCAATTTGCTTCCGTGGTTGGCTGACAATATGATCATCATGGGTCGTGCAGCATAGGGGATGCGAGCAATTGCATTGCTTTGAGTATGTTGAATATTGTTATGCGATGGTGAGATGTAGTGACCTCCCATTGGATTGATAAGTTTGTACGCATATGTTCGCATGCTTCAATATTGGCGTCTTGACTGAAAGAGTATGCATAAAAAGGTGGAATAAGTAAAATTTTTGGAATGGGGTGCAAAGTTTGTCGAAATTTCATTTAGAACTTGGCATTTTGTATTTTCTGGTGCAATTTAGGTATCCTTAAGTTTAGGTGATTAGGAGCTGTTTCTGATGTCATCGGAGTGGTATTGCTTCGGATTTTAAAGTTTTTCTTCCACTCATTGTCCATTCATCTTGTGTAGTGTATGGTTTTGCTATAAGGAGAGATAAGAGAAAAAGAGAAAGAAACTGCTTTTCGCTGGTTCTTGTGGTGTTGAATTAAGTTGTGTAATTTTTGGTCAGATTTTTGTCCGTTTTGAGGGTAGGGTTTGGATTGGTGTTTGTTATGATGTTTTGACTGGTGTTTGAATTTGATGTTTTGACTAGTGAGAGCTAGCCAGAGCCAGCTATTGGCATTTGCCAATGACGTCACTGTTTTGTACAGAGGTTGATGGTTTGTGTGTTGTCTGCATTTATTTGCTAGTTTTAGTCATTTCTGATGGTTGTCAATTTTTTTTTTTTTTTTTTTTAATTAAATTTTGAAAATTTAATTGCGAAAGTTTTTGGTCAGATTTTTTGATTGGTGTTTGTATTTTTTTTTTTTTTTTTTGTCTTGGTTTTTATTTAGGTTTAGGTATGGTTTTTTTGTGAAAGAATAGTAATGTTTGACAGTGATTTAAAGAAATATTTCAGAGTCTGTGTCGGACCCGGTGTCGTTTTGTTGCTGTTTGGCTGGGGCTGAGATGATCAGGGCGTGATTGTATGGGTTTCGATCGGGGAGGCAGTTGTGGAGCTTGCCAAAGGGCCGCTGCTTGTGCAGATGTAGATGGCCTTTCGTCTTCAGTTGTTTGCTTATATATCCGTTTTGATGTTTGTCTGTGTAGTTTTGATTTGGGTTTTAAATTTTTGGTCAGTCTTTTTGCCATTTTATGTTTTGGGTTTTGGTTGGTGTTTGTATTATTGTTTTGATTGGTGTCGATATTGAGTTTTGGTGTAGCCTTTCTTCTGGAAAGAGGATTTTTGTGGTAGCCATTTGATTTAGAGTTTTGGTTGTTATTGTTTTGTTGCTATTGTTATTATGGATTTTAGGGTTCGAGGAGTTGCTTCGACGCTAAAAAGTTTGACCCGTATCGAGGCACCCTTTGTAGTTGGCAGTGTGGGGTCTCTCACAATTTGCCATATTTGCCGGTATGTCTGTTTGTGCATGCTGTTGTAGCATGCTCACTGCCGCATTTAACGCATCTGGGCGCATGGTGACAGTACTTGGCCGTATGATTGTGTCTCTGGCAGCGATGACATTGGGGCAAGTTGTTAATCTTGCGTTGAGGCCACTCTACTCTGACGACATAATGACATAGCGTTTTGAGCTTAAATATGTTGCTCTTCATGTTTTCAGACTCGATTTGGTCCAGTTCTATGAAATAGGTTGGACGGAATGTGCCGGTGCCGTGAGGGTTTTATTGTATATGGGGTTAAATACCGATTTAACTGGAATACCCATACCTTTCTGCAGCTCATTTTTTATGTTTGAGGCGCTGGTCAGAAGTGTAGTCCTAGCACGACCCTCAGAGAGCGCTCCTCACGCATTTGATAGGTATTGTACTGGATTTTTGTATCCTGAAGAATGTGTATAATCGAGCGATAAGCACTAGATGTTTTTGCATGGATTCTTGCAATGCCAGGACCACCCAGTTTAATGACAAAGTCATTGGCTGGCCGGTTTAGGGCCTAAAAAGGCAATTAAAAATAAGCCCAAGCTTTCTTTAATAAGTTTAAAAGTAAATGCCATTTTTTTTTTTTATTTAATTTTTTTGCATAGTTGAGGTGGTTTTTTGGCTTCCGGATAGTCATTACCTTGGTTTTTAGCAATTTTAGGTTGTTGTTGATGTTTTTAGGCTGTTTTGGTTTTGGGGGGTTTGGAATTTGGGTGGATGGGTTTTTTTTTTGGAATAAGATAAGCTGAACATCATATTCGGCTATTTTAAAAAAATCCTTTAAAACCGCCTGGCACCTAATACCCCCCCCGAAACAAGTGTCTCCGTTTGGGGGGAACCGGGGGCCCGGGGGGAGGGCGGGAGGTGTTGCCCGGAAAAAAATAAAAAAAATTTTTTTTTTTTTTTTTTTTTTTTTTTTAAAGGTTGCCTGTTGGAAAAAAATTAAATACATTGTTTCTCCTCCTACGTATTAAGGTGGTGAGGGGAGGGTTACCTATGGGTGGGGAAGAGTAGGAGTTGGACCGGCCTTTCATCGTTCTAACACTGGTTGATATGCCAGTATGTAAGTCCGAGGAGGTACATGTTAGAAAGCGCATTGAGAAGGGGGGGTATGTAGGGTTAGGTATATTTCACCTGGCGGGTTAATAATCTGGCTGTCCCAAGTTGGGAGCGGTTGGTAATCGTACTCAAAATCAAAGTGTATGCAGGTGTTTGTTCATTTGCCAAGTCTCTAGTGAGAGGCGAGCACGTACATATATATTGATGAGGAGAGATTTGGCGGTTTAATTGCTAAGATGCAATTTGGCGTTTGTAATATCAATCTTAAGAGAAAGATAATGGTTGTGTATCAGATTAGCTGTGCCTGACAGCTCTGTTTCACTTGGTTATGGATAGTTTGTAATATCAATCTCGAGAGAAAGATAATGGTTGTGTATCAGATTAGCTGTGCCTGACAGCTCTGTTTCACTTGGTTATGGATAGTTTGTAATATCAATCTCAAGAGAAAGATAATGGTTGTGTATCAGATTAGCTGTGCCTGACAGCTCTGTTTCACTTGGTTATGGATAGTTTGTAATATCAATCTCGAGAGAAAGATATTGGTTGTGTATCAGATTAGCTGTGCCTGACAGCTCTGTTTCACTTGGTTATGGATAGACTGTATTATCAATCTCGAGAGAAGGATAATGGTTGTGTATCAGTTTGTGGTTGATTATCAAACTCAAAATCAAAGTGTATGCAGGTGTTTGTTTATTTGCCAAGTCTCTTCTGAGAGGCAGCACGTACATATATATTGATTAGGGCAGATTTAGGTGGTGCAATTGCTGAGATGCAATTTTGGCAGTGGTATCAAAGTGTATGCAAGTGCTGTCCATATGCCAAGTCTCTTATGAGAGGCGGCACGTACATATATATTGATTTGGGTAGTGATAAGTATTAAAACTTGTCACTATAATATAATAGAAAAGAAAAGAATTAAAGTTCAAGCTAGGTATAGAAGATTTAGTTGTCAGGAAAGTCAGTCATGTATTCACTATTCTAAGTTCAATGAGAATAAGTGAAGAAGCCCGAATTCCATCAGGAAAGTTTATAGACGGCAGAGGGTACAGAAAATTTAGTTTGGGGTTAGTTTGTTGTGTTATAAGGTTTAGTTAGCGTGCGAGAAGGCTCTGGTCATACATCCCAGGTAACTGATCCTACAGCATTATGGTTGCATCAGAATCTCAACAGGTCAGAGATCACTGGAAAGAAGCCCATTGCCAACCCAACATGCTCGTTTGCCTTTGTGAGTTTTGAAAAAGAAGGAGAAGCAGGTGGAGGAGTATAGTCTAAGCAGGTGCAAATTAACATATGCACTTAGTTTAATAAGAGAGATTATGGTACAGAGGATTTAGTTTTGGGGTTAGTTTGTTGTGTTATAAGGTTTAGTTAGCGTGCGAGAAGGCTCTGGTCATACATCCCAGGTAACTGTTCCTACAGCATTATGGTTGCATCAGAATCTCAACAGGTCAGAGATCACTGGAAAGAAGCCCATTGCCAACCCAACATGCTCGTTTGCCTTAGTGAGTTTTGAAAAAGAAGGAGAAGCAGGTGGAGGAGTATAGTCTAAGCAAGAGCAAATTAACACATGCACTTGGTTTAATAAGAGAGATTATGGTACTGAGGATTTAGTTTTGGAGTTAATTTGTTGTGTTATAAGGTTTAGTTAGCGTGTAAGAAGGCTTTGCTGGTCATACATCCCAGGTAACTGATCCTACAGCATTATGGTTGCATCAGAATCTCAACAGGTCAGAGATCACTGGAAGAAAATTGCTTACTTTAATGTGGGGGGGGCTGGCCTCGCGGTTTGTGTAGGAGCTCCATTTTATATTTTTTTTTTTTTTTTTTGATCTCCACAAGGTTGCCTGTTGCAAAGAACTTGAGTACATGGTTTCTCCTACACCTTATTAGGGTGATAGGAGCGGTGCCTACTTGTTGCCACTGGGTAGTAGTCCACGTAGGAGTTGGACCGGCCTTTCATCGTTCTAACACTGGTTGATATGCCAGTATGTAAGTCCGAGGAGGTACATGTTAGAAAGCGCATTGAGAAGGGGGGGTATGTAGGGTTAGGCATATTTCACCTGGCGGGTTAATAATCTGGCTGTCCCAAGTTGGGAGCGGTTGGTAATCTTACTCAAAATCAAAGTGTATGCAGGTGTTTGTTCATTTGCCAAGTCTCTAGTGAGAGGCGAGCACGTACATATATATTGATGAGGAGAGATTTGGCGGTGTAATTGCTAAGATGCAATTTGGCGTTTGTAATATCAATCTTAAGAGAAAGATAATGGTTGTGTATCAGATTAGCTGTGCCTGACAGCTCTGTTTCACTTGGTTATGGATAGTTTGTAATATCAATCTCGAGAGAAAGATAATGGTTGTGTATCAGATTAGCTGTGCCTGACAGCTCTGTTTCACTTGGTTATGGATAGTTTGTAATATCAATCTCAAGAGAAAGATAATGGTTGTGTATCAGATTAGCTGTGCCTGACAGCTCTGTTTCACTTGGTTATGGATAGTTTGTAATATCAATCTCGAGAGAAAGATATTGGTTGTGTATCAGATTAGCTGTGCCTGACAGCTCTGTTTCACTTGGTTATGGATAGACTGTATTATCAATCTCGAGAGAAGGATAATGGTTGTGTATCAGTTTGTGGTTGGTAATCAAACTCAAAATCAAAGTGTATGCAGGTGTTTGTTCATTTGCCAAGTCTCTTGTGAGAGGCGGCACGTACATATATATTGATTAGGGCAGATTTAGGCGGTGCAATTGCTGAGTTGCAATTTGGCAGTGGTATCAAAGTGTATGCAGGTGCTGTCCATATGCCAAGTCTCTTATGAGAGGCGGCACGTACATATATATTGATTTGGGTAGTGATAAGTATTAAAACTTGTCACTATGGTATAATAGAAAAGAAAAGAATTAAAGTTTAAGTAAGGTATAGAAGATTTAGTTGTCAGGAAAGTCAGTCATGTATTCATTATTCTAAGTTCAATGAGAATAAGTGAAGAAGCCCGAATTCCATCAGGAAAGTTTATAGAAGGCAGAGGGTACAGAAAATTTAGTTTGGGATTAGTTTGTTGTGTTATAGGGTTTAGTTAGCATGCAAGAAGGCTTTGGTCATACATCCCAGGTAACTGATCCTACAGCAATATGGTTGCATCAGAATCTCAACAGGTCATAGAACACTGGAAAGAAGCCCATTGCCAACCCAACATGCTCGTTTGCCTTTGTGAGTTTTGAAAAAGAAGGACAAGCAGGTGGGGGAGTATAGTCTAAGCAAGAGCAAATTAACACATGCACTTGGTTTAATAAGAGAGATTATGGTACAGAGGATTTAGTTTTGGAGTTAATTTGGTGTGTTATAAGGTTTAGTTAGCGTGCAAGAAGGCTCTGGTCATACATCCCAGGTAACTGATCCTACAGCAATATGGTTGCATCAGAATCTCAACAGGTCATAGAACACTGGAAAGAAGCCCATTGCCAACCCAACATGCTCGTTTGCCTTTGTGAGTTTTGAAAAAGAAGGACAAGCAGGTGGGGGAGTATAGTCTAAGCAGGTGCAAATTAACATATGCACTTGGTTTAATAAGAGAGATTATGGTACAGAGGATTTAGTTTTGGGGTTAATTTTTTGTGTTATAAGGTTTAGTTAGCGTGCAAGAAGGCTCTGGTCATACATCCCAGGTAACTGATCCTACAGCATTATGGTTGTATCAGAATCTCAACAGGTCAGAGATCACCGGAAAGAAGCCCATTGCCAATCCAACACACCCTTTTGCATTAGTGAGTATTAAAAGGAAGTGAAGGAGGAGAAGTATTATCACAGCAAGTGCAAATTAACGCATGCACTTGGGATAATAGGAGAGATCAGGCAAAGCCACAGATTGGTTATTTCTAGTCTGATTCTGGAGATCTTGGGCTTTTTTTTTTAGGTATAATTGTGTACTATAATTGCTTCATACATATAAATGGTGAGAAAAATATATTTTAGGATTTGGCAGTAGAGAGTATTTGTATCTGTCCAAGAGATGCATGTGCATTTTGAAGCTGACAGGGGGGTTGATTTTTTTTTTTTTTTTTTTTTAATCTCCTCAAGGTAGCCTGTTGCAAAGAACTTGAGTACATGGTTACTCCTACACCCTGTTAGGGTAATAGGAGCAGTGCCTACTGTTGCCACTGGGTAGTAGTCCACGTAGGAGTCGGACCGGCCTTTCATCGTTCTAACACTGATTGATATGCCAGTATGTAAGTCCGAGGAGGTACATGTTAGAAAGCGCATTGAGAAGGGGGGGTATGTAGAGTTAGGCATATTTCACCTGGCGGGTTAATAATCTGGCTGTCCCAAGTTGGGAGCGGTTGGTAATCGAACTCAAAATCAAAGTGTATGCAGGTGTTTGTTCATTTGCCAAGTCTCTAGTGAGAGGCGAGCACGTACATATATATTGATAAGGAGAGATTTGGCGGTGTAATTGCTGAGATGCAATTTGGTGGTGGAATCAAAGTGTATGCAGGTGTTTTCCATTTGCCAAGTCTCTTATGAGAGGCGGGCACGTACATATATATTGATTTGGGTGGTGATAAGTAATTAAACTTGTCACTTTGGTATAATAGAAAAGACTAGAAAAGATTTAAGGTTTAATCTAGGTGTAGAAGATTTAGTTGTCAGGAAAGTTAGTGCAAATTAACTCATGCACTTGGTTTAATAAGAGAGATTATGATACAGAGGATTTATTTTTGGGGTTAATTTGTTGTGTTATAAGGTTTAGTTAGCGTGCAAGAAGGCTCTGGTCATACATTCCAGGTAACTGATCCTACAGCATTATGGTTGCATCAGAATCTCAACAGGTCAGAGATCACTGGAAAGAAGCCCATTGCCAACCCAACATGCTCATTTGCCTTTGTGAGTTTTGAAAAAGAAGGAAAAGTAGGTGGAGGAGTATAGTCTAAGCAAGTGCATATTAACTCATGCACTTGGTTTAATAAGAGAGATTATGGTACAGAGGATTTAGTTTTGGGGTTAATTTGTTGTGTTATAAGGTTTAGTTAGCGTGCAAGAAGGCTCTGGTCATACATCCCAGGTAACTGATCCTACAGCATTATGGTCTAAGCAAGTGCAAATTAACTTTTTTTTTTTTTTTTAATCTCCTCAAGTGCCTTTGTGAGTACATGGTTACTCCTACACCCTGTTAGGGTAATAGGAGCAGGGCCTTCTTTTGCCCCCGGGGGAAGGACCCCCGAGGGGGGGGACCGGCCTTTCATCGTTCTAACACTGGTTGATATGCCAGTATGTAAGTCCGAGGAGGTACATGTTATAAAACGCTTTTTTGAGGGGGGTGGAAAGATTAGGCATTTTTCTTTCCCTGGCGGGTTAATAATCTGGCTGTCCCAAGTTGGGAGCGGTTGGTAATCGAACTCAAAATCAAAGTGTATGCAGGTGTTTGTTCATTTGGCCAAGCCTTAAGGGGAGGGGAGACACAAAAAATAAATATAAAAGAAAAAAAAGGGTAGAGTAATTGAAAAAAAATAATGGGGGGAGAAAAAAAAAATTAGGTGTTTTCCATTTGCCAAGTCTCTTATGAGAGGCGGGCACGTACATATATATTGATTTGGGTGGTGATAAGTAATTAAACTTGTCACTTTAGTATAATAGAAAAGACTAGAAAAGATTTAAGGTTTAATCTAGGTGTAGAAGATTTAGTTGTCAGGAAAGTTAGTGCAAATTAACTCATGCACTTGGTTTAATAAGAGAGATTATGGTACACAGGATTTATTTTTGGGGTTAATTTGTTTTGTTATAAGGTTTAGTTAGCGTGCAAGAAGGCTCTGGTCATACATTCCAGGTAACTGATCCTACAGCATTATGGTTGCATCAAAATCTCAAAAAGGAAAAAACAATGGAAAGAAGCCCATTGCCAACCCAACATGCTCGTTTGCCTTTGCGAGTTTTGAAAAAGAAGGCCAATTTTTTTTTTTTTTACCCGACCATAGCCGTGGCAGTGATGCAAGTGAAAGCAGGCCAAACCTCACCATAGGCTAGCGAGAGAGCAGTCACCAAAAAGCACCAAACCGTAGCCGCGTAGTCAGAACAAGAGCACACAGAATTTATGTCATGACCATTTAGAACTCAGCTTTTTGGAATTTGGGAAAGCATTGATAAGCATAAGTACTAAAAAGAGAAAGCAGCATCAGCAAAAGTGAATTTTTGCCATAAGCCAGCAGAGATGAAGGAAGGATATTTGAGGAGAGGCGCGTTGGAAGCTAGATGTACTGCAGAAGCCTCAATGCAAGGAGCAGATTAAGCAGTCGTTTATTGAAAAATTAGTGATGTACCTGCACTCCTCAGTCAGGAACATCACGCATTGAGAAACATGTGGAGACATGTTTGTTCAGATAGTAGACAGATAGCAGCAAAGTTATTGCAGCGTATCGGTTAGATAGTGGAAAAATATCACGAAAAGTGAAGGAAGACAAGAGTGAATACGGCAAAAAAAAAAAAAAGTATGTGTTGGCCAGAAAAAATACAAAGAAGACGTACACTGACGCATTTCTTTGCTTAGTCTATAGTCAATAGAGCAAAAATTAAGTCCAGAACACAGGTTTGCACATACACACTTTAATTGCCGTCAAACAGATGATGCTGTGAGGCAAGATGATTAATATGAGAGTTAGCTAAGAAAACTCTGCATGGTTAGAGCCCATTGAATGAGGATAGAGTAAAACTGTAATTATACAGGTTGGCTGCGAGTGGCTATATCACAAGAAGTGATGATATGAATGAAGTTTGAAGCTCAATAGGTAGATGGACAATTCAGTACAGCGAAGACGTACACTGACGCATTATTTTGCTTAGCCTATGGTCATCAGAGTAAGAAAGACCACGATACAAATTGAGCTAACACGTTAATATTATTAAATGCACGGTAATGCAAGGTGTGAGAGAGTGAGTGTAACAAATGGAGTGAAGGATCAGATGAAAAATACATGTAAGTGATAAGTTTTGTGTATACATGTAAACAATACCAAACACAGGTATAAAAACCATCCATGCTAGTTTGAGAGACGTGATAAGTCAGGCGATATCAATAAGCTTCAAGTACAAGAAGCTCACTAGCTGATTGTACCCACTAAAGAGAACCTGACTAACACATCAGAAAACCAGGATGAACAATATGTTGAAAGGCGGTATCTAAAGGCATAAGCGCAAGAAACTCACTGGTTGTTGCATCAACTAAAGAGAACCAGACAAGCATATGTGTTTTTGAAACTGTGAGATATGTTGAAAATGTTAGATTAATAATGGATTGTGGAATTTGTAGGTGAAATCCGAGTGAATGTTTTGAATGTTGTGCAAGTTTTTGTGAATGTTCTGAAAGTCTTTTATGAAAGAGGAGAAAAGTGTGAGTTCTCTCGAGCTGCAAGTCCACCAGTAAGGCTGAAAAAGAAACTGGAAAAACAATTAAGCAAAGCTGTACCAGTAAAAAAAAAAAAAAAAAAAAAAAAAAAAAAAAAAAAAAAAAAAAAAAAAACAAACAAGGCCTACTATAATTACAATAAATTGGTACTGTTAAATCTGCTTTTTCTTGATAAATTAACTGTCAAAAAAAATGGAGAGAAAACTAGGGTGGGAGCGACTGCATAAGGAAAAGAAGGAAGAAAAAGAAAAATGCTAGACGACTCTTGGAAAAGGGAGTGAGAAAAATAAGTAGATATAACTTGGGTTCGGGAATAATGGAGAGAAGATGGCGCTTTGGCGGAAGAGGGAGAAAATGCAGAAAAGAGGAGGCAGATGGCGCTATTGGTAAAAAAGATAAGAAAGAAGACAGATGGCGTTTTGTTAAAGGAAAAAAGAAAAAGAAAAGACAGATGACGCTTTGGTAAGGAAAAGAAAAAAAAAAAAGAACAGACAGATGGCGCTTTGGTGGGAGTGGAGAAAGAAAAAGAAACTACTGCTGTTGCAAAAAAGAGAAGGCAGATGGCGCCACAGATAAGAAATAGAAAAGGAAAAATGGACAGATGGCGTTATGGAAAAGAAAAGAAAAAATAGACAGATGGCGTTATGGTAAGGAAAAGGAAAAAGAAAAGATACATGGCGAAGAAGGAAGAAATAAATAGGTAGAAGAAACTATTGATGATGCAGAAAAAAGAAGGCAGATGGCGCTAAAAGAGAAGAAAAAGTAGACAGATGGCGTTGTTAAAAGAAAAAGAGAGGACAGATGGCGCCTTGGTAGGAGAGGGAAGAAATTTAGAAAATAGGAGACAGATGGCGCTAATGGCGAAGAGAGAGAGAAAAGGAAAAGAAAGAGAGAAAGAGAAGATATATGACGCTATGGTAGGGGAGGGAAAAGAAATTAAAAGACAGGTGGCGCTAAAGGGAGAGAAAAGACAAAACCGGCAGATGTCGCTTTAGGTAAGAAAATAATTTTCAGAATTGTTATATAGTGAAGCGGAAGAGAAGAGCGATTGCTTAAGGAAAAGAGAGAAGATTTGGATAAGAGCTGAGAAAAAGTAAGTAGATGTAATTTGAATGCGGGAAAAGGGAAAAAAAGGCGCTTTTGGTAGGAGAGGGAAAAAGAAGAAAAAGACAGATGAAGGTTAATAAGGGAAAAGAAGAAACGGACGGCAGTTTGATAAGAAAAAGAAAAGAAGACAGATTGCGCTTTGTTTGGCCAGAGAGAGGAAAATTCGATAAAAGAAATGGATAGAATGTGAAAAAAGAAATTGTGTAAGGAAATTGTGTCGAGAAAAAATAGATGTCGAGAGATATGTGTGTCTTAGGCAAAAGGCCAATACGAATAGGCGAAAAACTATACTTGCATGCACTACTAGCCGGATTGATGTGTCCAAAAACAGAAAGAAGATGCAGAAAAATCCTGTGCTTGAAGTGTCCAACGCTGTTTGAAAAAATACCTTCTGATCACCGAAAGAAGAAAATTCCAGAAAGAATCCAGTGATGAACGCGAGCGGCGAAAAATAAATTTTAAGTTCAAAAGAGGGAAAAAACTTTTTATAAAAATTTATCAAAAGAAAAACAAACAACAAAAAGGAAAAGAAAAAAGAAAAAATTTATATTAACTTTTGAAGCTACTCTAGTCAGGCTGAGAATGAAACTGAAAATTAAAAAACCAACCAGTACCAGAAGAAGAAAGGCCTACTATGATTACAAAATAGTGGTACTATTAAATCTGCTTTTTCTGTGATAAATTAAAAGAAAAATAAAAATGCTAGACGACTCTTGGAAAAGGGAGTGAGAAAAACAAGTAGATGTAACTTGGGTGCGGGAATAATGGAGAGAAGATGGCGCTTTGGCGGAAGAGGGAGAAAATGCAGAAAAGAGGAGGCAGATGGCGCTATTGGTAAAAAAGATAAGAAAGAAGACAGATGGCGTTTTGTTAAGGAAAAGAAAAAAAAGAAAAGACAGATGACGCTTTGGTAAGGAAAAGAAAAAGAAAAAAGAACAGACAGATGGCGCTTTGGTGGGAGTGGAGAAAGAAAAAGAAACTACTGCTGTTGCAAAAAAGAGAAGCCAGATGGCGCCACAGGTAAGAAATAGAAAAGGAAAAATGGACAGATGGCGTTATGGAAAAGAAAAGAAAAAATAGACAGATGGCGTTATGGTAAGGAAAAGGAAAAAGAAAAGATACATGGCGAAGAAGGAAGAAATAAATAGGTAGAAGAAACTATTGATGATGCAGAAAAAAAGAAGGCAGATGGCGCTAAAAGAGAAGAAAAAGTAGACAGATGGCGTTGTTAAAAGAAAAAGAGAGGACAGATGGCGCCTTGGTAGGAGAGGGAAGAAATTTAGAAAATAGGAGACAGATGGCGCTAATGGCGAAGAGAGAGAGAAAAGGAAAAGAAAGAGAGAAAGAGAAGATATATGACGCTATGGTAGGGGAGGGAAAAGAAATTAAAAGACAGGTGGCGCTAAAGGGAGAGAAAAGACAAAACCGGCAGATGTCGCTTTAGGTAAGAAAATAATTTTCAGAATTGTTATATAGTGAAGCGGAAGAGAAGAGCGATTGCTTAAGGAAAAGAGAGAAGATTTGGATAAGAGCTGAGAAAAAGTAAGTAGATGTAATTTGAATGCGGGAAAAGAGAAAAAAGGCGCTTTTGGTAGGAGAGGAAAAAGAAGAAAAAGACAGATGAAGGTTAATAAGGGAAAAGAAGAAACGGACGGCAGTTTGATAAGAAAAAGAAAAGAAGACAGATTGCGCTTTGTTTGGCCAGAGAGAGGAAAATTCGATAAAAGAAATGGATAGAATGTGAAAAAAAGAAATTGTGTAAGGAAATTGTGTCGAGAAAAAATAGATGTCGAGAGATATGTGTGTCTTAGGCAAAAGGCCAATACGAATAGGCGAAAAACTATACTTGCATGCACTACTAGCCGGATTGATGTGTCCAAAAACAGAAAGAAGATGCAGAAAAATCCTGTGCTTGAAGTGTCCAACGCTGTTTGAAAAAATACCTTCTGATCACCGAAAGAAGAAAATTCCAGAAAGAATCCAGTGATGAACGCGAGCGGCGAAAAATAAATTTTAAGTTCAAAAGAGGGAAAAAACTTTTTATAAAAATTTATCAAAAGAAAAACAAACAACAAAAAGGAAAAGAAAAAAAAAAAATTTATATTAACTTTTGAAGCTACTCTAGTCAGGCTGAGAATGAAACTGAAAATTAAAAAACCAACCAGTACCAGAAGAAGAAAGGCCTACTATGATTACAAAATATTGGTACTATTAAATCTGCTTTTTCTGTGATAAATTAAAAGAAAAATAAAAATGCTAGACGACTCTTGGAAAAGGGAGTGAGAAAAACAAGTAGATGTAACTTGGGTGCGGGAATAATGGAGAGAAGATGGCGCTTTGGCGGAAGAGGGAGAAAATGCAGAAAAGAGGAGGCAGATGGCGCTATTGGTAAAAAAGATAAGAAAGAAGACAGATGGCGTTTTGTTAAAGAAAAAAAGAAAAAGAAAAGACAGATGACGCTTTGGTAAGGAAAAGAAAAAGAAAAAAAGAACAGACAGATGGCGCTTTGGTGGGAGTGGAGAAAGAAAAAGAAACTACTGCTGTTGCAAAAAAGAGAAGGCAGATGGCGCCACAGGTAAGAAATAGAAAAGGAAAAATGGACAGATGGCGTTATGGAAAAGAAAAGAAAAATAGACAGATGGCGTTATGGTAAGGAAAAGGAAAAAGAAAAGATACATGGCGAAGAAGGAAGAAATAAATAGGTAGAAGAAACTATTGATGATGCAGAAAAAAAGAAGGCAGATGGCGCTAAAAGAGAAGAAAAAGTAGACAGATGGCGTTGTTAAAAGAAAAAGAGAGGACAGATGGCGCCTTGGTAGGAGAGGGAAGAAATTTAGAAAATAGGAGACAGATGGCGCTAATGGCGAAGAGAGAGAGAAAAGGAAAAGAAAGAGAGAAAGAGAAGATATATGACGCTATGGTAGGGGAGAGAAAAGAAATTAAAAGACAGGTGGCGCTAAAGGGAGAGAAAAGACAAAACCGGCAGATGTCGCTTTAGGTAAGAAAATAATTTTCAGAATTGTTATATAGTGAAGCGGAAGAGAAGAGCGATTGCTTAAGGAAAAGAGAGAAGATTTGGATAAGAGCTGAGAAAAAGTAAGTAGATGTAATTTGAATGCGGGAAAAGAGAAAAAAGGCGCTTTTGGTAGGAGAGGGAAAAAGAAGAAAAAGACAGATGAAGGTTAATAAGGGAAAAGAAGAAACGGACGGCAGTTTGATAAGAAAAAGAAAAGAAGACAGATTGCGCTTTGTTTGGCCAGAGAGAGGAAAATTCGATAAAAGAAATGGATAGAATGTGAAAAAAAGAAATTGTGTAAGGAAATTGTGTCGAGAAAAAATAGATGTCGAGAGATATGTGTGTCTTAGGCAAAAGGCCAATACGAATAGGCGAAAAACTATACTTGCATGCACTACTAGCCGGATTGATGTGTCCAAAAACAGAAAGAAGATGCAGAAAAATCCTGTGCTTGAAGTGTCCAACGCTGTTTGAAAAAATACCTTCTGATCACCGAAAGAAGAAAATTCCAGAAAGAATCCAGTGATGAACGCGAGCGGCGAAAAATAAATTTTAAGTTCAAAAGAGGGAAAAAACTTTTTATAAAAATTTATCAAAAGAAAAACAAACAACAAAAAGGAAAAGAAAAAGAAAAAATTTATATTAACTTTTGAAGCTACTCTAGTCAGGCTGAGAATGAAACTGAAAATTAAAAAACCAACCAGTACCAGAAGAAGAAAGGCCTACTATGATTACAAAATAGTGGTACTATTAAATCTGCTTTTTCTGTGATAAATTAAAAGAAAAATAAAAATGCTAGACGACTCTTGGAAAAGGGAGTGAGAAAAACAAGTAGATGTAACTTGGGTGCGGGAATAATGGAGAGAAGATGGCGCTTTGGCGGAAGAGGGAGAAAATGCAGAAAAGAGGAGGCAGATGGCGCTATTGGTAAAAAAGATAAGAAAGAAGACAGATGGCGTTTTGTTAAGCAAAAGAAAAAGAAAAAGAAAAGACAGATGACGCTTTGGTAAGGAAAAGAAAAAGAAAAAAGAACAGACAGATGGCGCTTTGGTGGGAGTGGAGAAAGAAAAAGAAACTACTGCTGTTGCAAAAAAGAGAAGCCAGATGGCGCCACAGGTAAGAAATAGAAAAGGAAAAATGGACAGATGGCGTTATGGAAAAGAAAAGAAAAAATAGACAGATGGCGTTATGGTAAGGAAAAGGAAAAAGAAAAGATACATGGCGAAGAAGGAAGAAATAAATAGGTAGAAGAAACTATTGATGATGCAGAAAAAAAGAAGGCAGATGGCGCTAAAAGAGAAGAAAAAGTAGACAGATGGCGTTGTTAAAAGAAAAAGAGAGGACAGATGGCGCCTTGGTAGGAGAGGGAAGAAATTTAGAAAATAGGAGACAGATGGCGCTAATGGCGAAGAGAGAGAGAAAAGGAAAAGAAAGAGAGAAAGAGAAGATATATGACGCTATGGTAGGGGAGGGAAAAGAAATTAAAAGACAGGTGGCGCTAAAGGGAGAGAAAAGACAAAACCGGCAGATGTCGCTTTAGGTAAGAAAATAATTTTCAGAATTGTTATATAGTGAAGCGGAAGAGAAGAGCGATTGCTTAAGGAAAAGAGAGAAGATTTGGATAAGAGCTGAGAAAAAGTAAGTAGATGTAATTTGAATGCGGGAAAAGAGAAAAAAAGGCGCTTTTGGTAGGAGAGGGAAAAAGAAGAAAAAGACAGATGAAGGTTAATAAGGGAAAAGAAGAAACGGACGGCAGTTTGATAAGAAAAAGAAAAGAAGACAGATTGCGCTTTGTTTGGCCAGAGAGAGGAAAATTCGATAAAAGAAATGGATAGAATGTGAAAAAAAGAAATTGTGTAAGGAAATTGTGTCGAGAAAAAATAGATGTCGAGAGATATGTGTGTCTTAGGCAAAAGGCCAATACGAATAGGCGAAAAACTATACTTGCATGCACTACTAGCCGGATTGATGTGTCCAAAAACAGAAAGAAGATGCAGAAAAATCCTGTGCTTGAAGTGTCCAACGCTGTTTGAAAAAATACCTTCTGATCACCGAAAGAAGAAAATTCCAGAAAGAATCCAGTGATGAACGCGAGCGGCGAAAAATAAATTTTAAGTTCAAAAGAGGGAAAAAACTTTTTATAAAAATTTATCAAAAGAAAAACAAACAACAAAAAGGAAAAGAAAAAATTTATATTAACTTTTGAAGCTACTCTAGTCAGGCTGAGAATGAAACTGAAAATGAAAAAACCAACCAGTACCAGAAGAAGAAAGGCCTACTATGATTACAAAATATTGGTACTATTAAATCTGCTTTTTCTGTGATAAATTAAAAGAAAAATAAAAATGCTAGACGACTCTTGGAAAAGGGAGTGAGAAAAACAAGTAGATGTAACTTGGGTGCGGGAATAATGGAGAGAAGATGGCGCTTTGGCGGAAGAGGGAGAAAATGCAGAAAAGAGGAGGCAGATGGCGCTATTGGTAAAAAAGATAAGAAAGAAGACAGATGGCGTTTTGTTAAGGAAAAGAAAAAAAAGAAAAGACAGATGACGCTTTGGTAAGGAAAAGAAAAAGAAAAAAGAACAGACAGATGGCGCTTTGGTGGGAGTGGAGAAAGAAAAAGAAACTACTGCTGTTGCAAAAAAGAGAAGGCAGATGGCGCCACAGGTAAGAAATAGAAAAGGAAAAATGGACAGATGGCGTTATGGAAAAGAAAAGAAAAAATAGACAGATGGCGTTATGGTAAGGAAAAGGAAAAAGAAAAGATACATGGCGAAGAAGGAAGAAATAAATAGGTAGAAGAAACTATTGATGATGCAGAAAAAAGAAGGCAGATGGCGCTAAAAGAGAAGAAAAAGTAGACAGATGGCGTTGTTAAAAGAAAAAGAGAGGACAGATGGCGCCTTGGTAGGAGAGGGAAGAAATTTAGAAAATAGGAGACAGATGGCGCTAATGGCGAAGAGAGAGAGAAAAGGAAAAGAAAGAGAGAAAGAGAAGATATTTGACGCTATGGTAGGGGAGGGAAAAGAAATTAAAAGACAGGTGGCGCTAAAGGGAGAGAAAAGACAAAACCGGCAGATGTCGCTTTAGGTAAGAAAATAATTTTCAGAATTGTTATATAGTGAAGCGGAAGAGAAGAGCGATTGCTTAAGGAAAAGAGAGAAGATTTGGATAAGAGCTGAGAAAAAGTAAGTAGATGTAATTTGAATGCGGGAAAAGAGGAAAAAAGGCGCTTTTGGTAGGAGAGGGAAAAAGAAGAAAAAGACAGATGAAGGTTAATAAGGGAAAAGAAGAAACGGACGGCAGTTTGATAAGAAAAAGAAAAGAAGACAGATTGCGCTTTGTTTGGCCAGAGAGAGGAAAATTCGATAAAAGAAATGGATAGAATGTGAAAAAAGAAATTGTGTAAGGAAATTGTGTCGAGAAAAAATAGATGTCGAGAGATATGTGTGTCTTAGGCAAAAGGCCAATACGAATAGGCGAAAAACTATACTTGCATGCACTACTAGCCGGATTGATGTGTCCAAAAACAGAAAGAAGATGCAGAAAAATCCTGTGCTTGAAGTGTCCAACGCTGTTTGAAAAAATACCTTCTGATCACCGAAAGAAGAAAATTCCAGAAAGAATCCAGTGATGAACGCGAGCGGCGAAAAATAAATTTTAAGTTCAAAAGAGGGAAAAAACTTTTTATAAAAATTTATCAAAAGAAAAACAAACAACAAAAAGGAAAAGAAAAAAGAAAAAATTTATTTTAACTTTTGAAGCTACTCTAGTCAGGCTGAGAATGAAACTGAAAATTAAAAAACCAACCAGTACCAGAAGAAGAAAGGCCTACTATGATTACAAAATAGTGGTACTATTAAATCTGCTTTTTCTGTGATAAATTAAAAGAAAAATAAAAATGCTAGACGACTCTTGGAAAAGGGAGTGAGAAAAACAAGTAGATGTAACTTGGGTGCGGGAATAATGGAGAGAAGATGGCGCTTTGGCGGAAGAGGGAGAAAATGCAGAAAAGAGGAGGCAGATGGCGCTATTGGTAAAAAAGATAAGAAAGAAGACAGATGGCGTTTTGTTAAGGAAAAGAAAAAGAAAAGACAGATGACGCTTTGGTAAGGAAAAGAAAAAGAAAAAAGAACAGACAGATGGCGCTTTGGTGGGAGTGGAGAAAGAAAAAGAAACTACTGCTGTTGCAAAAAAGAGAAGGCAGATGGCGCCACAGGTAAGAAATAGAAAAGGAAAAATGGACAGATGGCGTTATGGAAAAGAAAAGAAAAAATAGACAGATGGCGTTATGGTAAGGAAAAGGAAAAAGAAAAGATACATGGCGAAGAAGGAAGAAATAAATAGGTAGAAGAAACTATTGATGATGCAGAAAAAAAGAAGGCAGATGGCGCTAAAAGAGAAGAAAAAGTAGACAGATGGCGTTGTTAAAAGAAAAAGAGAGGACAGATGGCGCCTTGGTAGGAGAGGGAAGAAATTTAGAAAATAGGAGACAGATGGCGCTAATGGCGAAGAGAGAGAGAAAAGGAAAAGAAAGAGAGAAAGAGAAGATATATGACGCTATGGTAGGGGAGGGAAAAGAAATTAAAAGACAGGTGGCGCTAAAGGGAGAGAAAAGACAAAACCGGCAGATGTCGCTTTAGGTAAGAAAATAATTTTCAGAATTGTTATATAGTGAAGCGGAAGAGAAGAGCGATTGCTTAAGGAAAAGAGAGAAGATTTGGATAAGAGCTGAGAAAAAGTAAGTAGATGTAATTTGAATGCGGGAAAAGAGAAAAAAGGCGCTTTTGGTAGGAGAGGGAAAAAGAAGAAAAAGACAGATGAAGGTTAATAAGGGAAAAGAAGAAACGGACGGCAGTTTGATAAGAAAAAGAAAAGAAGACAGATTGCGCTTTGTTTGGCCAGAGAGAGGAAAATTCGATAAAAGAAATGGATAGAATGTGAAAAAAAGAAATTGTGTAAGGAAATTGTGTCGAGAAAAAATAGATGTCGAGAGATATGTGTGTCTTAGGCAAAAGGCCAATACGAATAGGCGAAAAACTATACTTGCATGCACTACTAGCCGGATTGATGTGTCCAAAAACAGAAAGAAGATGCAGAAAAATCCTGTGCTTGAAGTGTCCAACGCTGTTTGAAAAAATACCTTCTGATCACCGAAAGAAGAAAATTCCAGAAAGAATCCAGTGATGAACGCGAGCGGCGAAAAATAAATTTTAAGTTCAAAAGAGGGAAAAAACTTTTTATAAAAATTTATCAAAAGAAAAACAAACAACAAAAAGGAAAAGAAAAAAGAAAAAATTTATATTAACTTTTGAAGCTACTCTAGTCAGGCTGAGAATGAAACTGAAAATTAAAAAACCAACCAGTACCAGAAGAAGAAAGGCCTACTATGATTACAAAATAGTGGTACTATTAAATCTGCTTTTTCTGTGATAAATTAAAAGAAAAATAAAAATGCTAGACGACTCTTGGAAAAGGGAGTGAGAAAAACAAGTAGATGTAACTTGGGTGCGGGAATAATGGAGAGAAGATGGCGCTTTGGCGGAAGAGGGAGAAAATGCAGAAAAGAGGAGGCAGATGGCGCTATTGGTAAAAAAGATAAGAAAGAAGACAGATGGCGTTTTGTTAAGGAAAAGAAAAAGAAAAGACAGATGACGCTTTGGTAAGGAAAAAAGAAAGAAAAAAAGAACAGACAGATGGCGCTTTGGTGGGAGTGGAGAAAGAAAAAGAAACTACTGCTGTTGCAAAAAGAGAAGCCAGATGGCGCCACAGGTAAGAAATAGAAAAGGAAAAATGGACAGATGGCGTTATGGAAAAGAAAAGAAAAAATAGACAGATGGCGTTATGGTAAGGAAAAGGAAAAAGAAAAGATACATGGCGAAGAAGGAAGAAATAAATAGGTAGAAGAAACTATTGATGATGCAGAAAAAAAGAAGGCAGATGGCGCTAAAAGAGAAGAAAAAGTAGACAGATGGCGTTGTTAAAAGAAAAAGAGAGGACAGATGGCGCCTTGGTAGGAGAGGGAAGAAATTTAGAAAATAGGAGACAGATGGCGCTAATGGCGAAGAGAGAGAGAAAAGGAAAAGAAAGAGAGAAAGAGAAGATATATGACGCTATGGTAGGGGAGGGAAAAGAAATTAAAAGACAGGTGGCGCTAAAGGGAGAGAAAAGACAAAACCGGCAGATGTCGCTTTAGGTAAGAAAATAATTTTCAGAATTGTTATATAGTGAAGCGGAAGAGAAGAGCGATTGCTTAAGGAAAAGAGAGAAGATTTGGATAAGAGCTGAGAAAAAGTAAGTAGATGTAATTTGAATGCGGGAAAAGAGAAAAAAGGCGCTTTTGGTAGGAGAGGGAAAAAGAAGAAAAAGACAGATGAAGGTTAATAAGGGAAAAGAAGAAACGGACGGCAGTTTGATAAGAAAAAGAAAAGAAGACAGATTGCGCTTTGTTTGGCCAGAGAGAGGAAAATTCGATAAAAGAAATGGATAGAATGTGAAAAAAAGAAATTGTGTAAGGAAATTGTGTCGAGAAAAAATAGATGTCGAGAGATATGTGTGTCTTAGGCAAAAGGCCAATACGAATAGGCGAAAAACTATACTTGCATGCACTACTAGCCGGATTGATGTGTCCAAAAACAGAAAGAAGATGCAGAAAAATCCTGTGCTTGAAGTGTCCAACGCTGTTTGAAAAAATACCTTCTGATCACCGAAAGAAGAAAATTCCAGAAAGAATCCAGTGATGAACGCGAGCGGCGAAAAATAAATTTTAAGTTCAAAAGAGGGAAAAAACTTTTTATAAAAATTTATCAAAAGAAAAACAAACAACAAAAAGGAAAAGAAAAAAAAAAAATTTATATTAACTTTTGAAGCTACTCTAGTCAGGCTGAGAATGAAACTGAAAATTAAAAAACCAACCAGTACCAGAAGAAGAAAGGCCTACTATGATTACAAAATAGTGGTACTATTAAATCTGCTTTTTCTGTGATAAATTAAAAGAAAAATAAAAATGCTAGACGACTCTTGGAAAAGGGAGTGAGAAAAACAAGTAGATGTAACTTGGGTGCGGGAATAATGGAGAGAAGATGGCGCTTTGGCGGAAGAGGGAGAAAATGCAGAAAAGAGGAGGCAGATGGCGCTATTGGTAAAAAAGATAAGAAAGAAGACAGATGGCGTTTTGTTAAGGAAAAGAAAAAGAAAAAGACAGATGACGCTTTGGTAAGGAAAAGAAAAAGAAAAAAGAACAGACAGATGGCGCTTTGGTGGGAGTGGAGAAAGAAAAAGAAACTACTGCTGTTGCAAAAAAGAGAAGGCAGATGGCGCCACAGGTAAGAAATAGAAAAGGAAAAATGGACAGATGGCGTTATGGAAAAGAAAAGAAAAAATAGACAGATGGCGTTATGGTAAGGAAAAGGAAAAAGAAAAGATACATGGCGAAGAAGGAAGAAATAAATAGGTAGAAGAAACTATTGATGATGCAGAAAAAAAGAAGGCAGATGGCGCTAAAAGAGAAGAAAAAGTAGACAGATGGCGTTGTTAAAAGAAAAAGAGAGGACAGATGGCGCCTTGGTAGGAGAGGGAAGAAATTTAGAAAATAGGAGACAGATGGCGCTAATGGCGAAGAGAGAGAGAAAAGGAAAAGAAAGAGAGAAAGAGAAGATATATGACGCTATGGTAGGGGAGGGAAAAGAAATTAAAAGACAGGTGGCGCTAAAGGGAGAGAAAAGACAAAACCGGCAGATGTCGCTTTAGGTAAGAAAATAATTTTCAGAATTGTTATATAGTGAAGCGGAAGAGAAGAGCGATTGCTTAAGGAAAAGAGAGAAGATTTGGATAAGAGCTGAGAAAAAGTAAGTAGATGTAATTTGAATGCGGGAAAAGAGAGAAAAAGGCGCTTTTGGTAGGAGAGGGAAAAAGAAGAAAAAGACAGATGAAGGTTAATAAGGGAAAAGAAGAAACGGACGGCAGTTTGATAAGAAAAAGAAAAGAAGACAGATTGCGCTTTGTTTGGCCAGAGAGAGGAAAATTCGATAAAAGAAATGGATAGAATGTGAAAAAAGAAATTGTGTAAGGAAATTGTGTCGAGAAAAAATAGATGTCGAGAGATATGTGTGTCTTAGGCAAAAGGCCAATACGAATAGGCGAAAAACTATACTTGCATGCACTACTAGCCGGATTGATGTGTCCAAAAACAGAAAGAAGATGCAGAAAAATCCTGTGCTTGAAGTGTCCAACGCTGTTTGAAAAAATACCTTCTGATCACCGAAAGAAGAAAATTCCAGAAAGAATCCAGTGATGAACGCGAGCGGCGAAAAATAAATTTTAAGTTCAAAAGAGGGAAAAAACTTTTTATAAAAATTTATCAAAAGAAAAACAAACAACAAAAAGGAAAAGAAAAAAGAAAAAATTTATATTAACTTTTGAAGCTACTCTAGTCAGGCTGAGAATGAAACTGAAAATTAAAAAACCAACCAGTACCAGAAGAAGAAAGGCCTACTATGATTACAAAATAGTGGTACTATTAAATCTGCTTTTTCTGTGATAAATTAAAAGAAAAATAAAAATGCTAGACGACTCTTGGAAAAGGGAGTGAGAAAAACAAGTAGATGTAACTTGGGTGCGGGAATAATGGAGAGAAGATGGCGCTTTGGCGGAAGAGGGAGAAAATGCAGAAAAGAGGAGGCAGATGGCGCTATTGGTAAAAAAGATAAGAAAGAAGACAGATGGCGTTTTGTTAAGGAAAAGAAAAAGAAAAGACAGATGACGCTTTGGTAAGGAAAAGAAAAAAAAAAAAGAACAGACAGATGGCGCTTTGGTGGGAGTGGAGAAAGAAAAAGAAACTACTGCTGTTGCAAAAAGAGAAGCCAGATGGCGCCACAGGTAAGAAATAGAAAAGGAAAAATGGACAGATGGCGTTATGGAAAAGAAAAGAAAAAATAGACAGATGGCGTTATGGTAAGGAAAAGGAAAAAGAAAAGATACATGGCGAAGAAGGAAGAAATAAATAGGTAGAAGAAACTATTGATGATGCAGAAAAAAAGAAGGCAGATGGCGCTAAAAGAGAAGAAAAAGTAGACAGATGGCGTTGTTAAAAGAAAAAGAGAGGACAGATGGCGCCTTGGTAGGAGAGGGAAGAAATTTAGAAAATAGGAGACAGATGGCGCTAATGGCGAAGAGAGAGAGAAAAGGAAAAGAAAGAGAGAAAGAGAAGATATATGACGCTATGGTAGGGGAGGGAAAAGAAATTAAAAGACAGGTGGCGCTAAAGGGAGAGAAAAGACAAAACCGGCAGATGTCGCTTTAGGTAAGAAAATAATTTTCAGAATTGTTATATAGTGAAGCGGAAGAGAAGAGCGATTGCTTAAGGAAAAGAGAGAAGATTTGGATAAGAGCTGAGAAAAAGTAAGTAGATGTAATTTGAATGCGGGAAAAGAGAAAAAGGCGCTTTTGGTAGGAGAGGGAAAAAGAAGAAAAAGACAGATGAAGGTTAATAAGGGAAAAGAAGAAACGGACGGCAGTTTGATAAGAAAAAGAAAAGAAGACAGATTGCGCTTTGTTTGGCCAGAGAGAGGAAAATTCGATAAAAGAAATGGATAGAATGTGAAAAAAGAAATTGTGTAAGGAAATTGTGTCGAGAAAAAATAGATGTCGAGAGATATGTGTGTCTTAGGCAAAAGGCCAATACGAATAGGCGAAAAACTATACTTGCATGCACTACTAGCCGGATTGATGTGTCCAAAAACAGAAAGAAGATGCAGAAAAATCCTGTGCTTGAAGTGTCCAACGCTGTTTGAAAAAATACCTTCTGATCACCGAAAGAAGAAAATTCCAGAAAGAATCCAGTGATGAACGCGAGCGGCGAAAAATAAATTTTAAGTTCAAAAGAGGGAAAAAACTTTTTATAAAAATTTATCAAAAGAAAAACAAACAACAAAAAGGAAAAGAAAAAAGAAAAAATTTATATTAACTTTTGAAGCTACTCTAGTCAGGCTGAGAATGAAACTGAAAATTAAAAAACCAACCAGTACCAGAAGAAGAAAGGCCTACTATGATTACAAAATAGAGGTACTATTAAATCTGCCTTTTCTGTGATAAATTAAAAGAAAAATAAAAATGCTAGACGACTCTTGGAAAAGGGAGTGAGAAAAACAAGTAGATGTAACTTGGGTGCGGGAATAATGGAGAGAAGATGGCGCTTTGGCGGAAGAGGGAGAAAATGCAGAAAAGAGGAGGCAGATGGCGCTATTGGTAAAAAAGATAAGAAAGAAGACAGATGGCGTTTTGTTAAGGCAAAAGAAAAGAAAAAGAAAAGACAGATGACGCTTTGGTATAGGAAAAGAAAAAGAAAAAGGGAACAGACAGATGGCGCTTTGGTGAGGGTGGAGACAGAGCATGCTGTTGGAGAAAGAACCAAAGGAAACTCTGCTCGTTGTAAAAAGAGAGGCTGATGGCGCCACAGGTAAGAAATAGAAAAAAGGAAAAATGGACAGATGGCGTTATGGAAAAGAAAAGAAAAAATAGACAGATGGCGTTATGGTAAGGAAAAGGAAAAAGAAAAGATACATGGCGAAGAAGGAAAAATAAATAGGTAGAAGAAACTATTGATGATGCAGAAAAAAGAAGGCAGATGGCGCTAAAAGAGAAGAAAAAGTAGACAGATGGCGTTGTTAAAAAGAAAAGAGAAAGAGGACAGATGGCGCCTTGGTAGGAGAGGGAAGAAATTTAGAAAATAGGAGACAGATGGCGCTAATGGCGAAGAGAGAGAGAAAAGGAAAAGAAAGAGAGAAAGAGAAGATATATGACGCTATGGTAGGGGAGAGAAAAGAAATTAAAAGACAGGTGGCGCTAAAGGGAGAGAAAAGACAAAACCGGCAGATGTCGCTTTAGGTAGGAAAATAATTTTCAGAATTGTTATATAGTGAAGCGGAAGAGAAGAGCGATTGCTTAAGGAAAAGAGAGAAGATTTGGATAAGAGCTGAGAAAAAGTAAGTAGATGTAATTTGATGCAGGGGAAAAGAGAAAAAGGCGCTTTTGGTAGGAGAGGGAAAAAGAAGAAAAAGACAGATGAAGGTTAATAAGGGAAAAGAAGAAACGGACGGCAGTTTGATAAGAGAAAGAAAAAGAAGACAGATTGCGCTTTGTTTGGCCAGAGAGAGGAAAATTCGATAAAAGAAATGGATAGAATGTGAAAAAAAGAAATTGTGTAAGGAAATTGTGTCGAGAAAAAATAGATGTCGAGAGATATGTGTGTCTTAGGCAAAAGGCCAATACGAATAGGCGAAAAACTATACTTGCATGCACTACTAGCCGGATTGATGTGTCCAAAAACAGAAAGAAGATGCAGAAAAATCCTGTGCTTGAAGTGTCCAACGCTGTTTGAAAAAATACCTTCTGATCACCGAAAGAAGAAAATTCCTAGAAAGAATCCAGTGATGAACGCGAGCGGCGAAAAATAAATTTTAAGTTCAAAAGAGGGAAAAAACTTTTTATAAAAATTTATCAAAAAAAAAACAAACAACAAAAAGGAAAAGAAAAAAGAAAAATTTATTTTAACTTTTGAAGCTACTCTAGTCAGGCTGAGAATGAAACTGAAAATTAAAAACCAACCAGTACCAGAAGAAGAAAGGCCTACTATGATTACAAAATAGAGGTACTATTAAATCTGCTTTTTCTGTGATAAATTAAAAGAAAAATAAAAATGCTAGACGACTCTTGGAAAAGGGAGTGAGAAAAACAAGTAGATGTAACTTGGGTGCGGGAATAATGGAGAGAAGATGGCGCTTTGGCGGAAGAGGGAGAAAATGCAGAAAAGAGGAGGCAGATGGCGCTATTGGTAAAAAAGATAAGAAAGAAGACAGATGGCGTTTTGTTACAAAGGAAAAGAAAAAAGAAAAGACAGATGACGCTTTGGTAAGGAAAAGAAAAAGAAAAAAGAACAGACAGATGGCGCTTTGGTGGGAGTGGAGAAAGAAAAAGAAACTACTGCTGTTGCAAAAAAGAGAAGGCAGATGGCGCCACAGGTAAGAAATAGAAAAGGAAAAATGGACAGATGGCGTTATGGAAAAGAAAAGAAAAAATAGACAGATGGCGTTATGGTAAGGAAAAGGAAAAAGAAAAGATACATGGCGAAGAAGGAAGAAATAAATAGGTAGAAGAAACTATTGATGATGCAGAAAAAAGAAGGCAGATGGCGCTAAAAGAGAAGAAAAAGTAGACAGATGGCGTTGTTAAAAGAAAAAGAGAGGACAGATGGCGCCTTGGTAGGAGAGGGAAGAAATTTAGAAAATAGGAGACAGATGGCGCTAATGGCGAAGAGAGAGAGAAAAGGAAAAGAAAGAGAGAAAGAGAAGATATATGACGCTATGGTAGGGGAGAGAAAAGAAATTAAAAGACAGGTGGCGCTAAAGGGAGAGAAAAGACAAAACCGGCAGATGTCGCTTTAGGTAAGAAAATAATTTTCAGAATTGTTATATAGTGAAGCGGAAGAGAAGAGCGATTGCTTAAGGAAAAGAGAGAAGATTTGGATAAGAGCTGAGAAAAAGTAAGTAGATGTAATTTGAATGCGGGAAAAGAAAAAAGGCGCTTTTGGTAGGAGAGGGAAAAAGAAGAAAAAGACAGATGAAGGTTAATAAGGGAAAAGAAGAAACGGACGGCAGTTTGATAAGAAAAAGAAAAGAAGACAGATTGCGCTTTGTTTGGCCAGAGAGAGGAAAATTCGATAAAAGAAATGGATAGAATGTGAAAAAAGAAATTGTGTAAGGAAATTGTGTCGAGAAAAATAGATGTCGAGAGATATGTGTGTCTTAGGCAAAAGGCCAATACGAATAGGCGAAAAACTATACTTGCATGCACTACTAGCCGGATTGATGTGTCCAAAAACAGAAAGAAGATGCAGAAAAATCCTGTGCTTGAAGTGTCCAACGCTGTTTGAAAAAATACCTTCTGATCACCGAAAGAAGAAAATTCCAGAAAGAATCCAGTGATGAACGCGAGCGGCGAAAAATAAATTTTAAGTTCAAAAGAGGGAAAAAACTTTTTATAAAAATTTATCAAAAGAAAAACAAACAACAAAAAGGAAAAGAAAAAAGAAAAAAATTTATTTTAACTTTTGAAGCTACTCTAGTCAGGCTGAGAATGAAACTGAAAATTAAAAAACCAAACAGTACCAGAAGAAGAAAGGCCTACTATGATTACAAAATAGTGGTACTATTAAATCTGCTTTTTCTGTGATAAATTAAAAGAAAAATAAAAATGCTAGACGACTCTTGGAAAAGGGAGTGAGAAAAACAAGTAGATGTAACTTGGGTGCGGGAATAATGGAGAGAAGATGGCGCTTTGGCGGAAGAGGGAGAAAATGCAGAAAAGAGGAGGCAGATGGCGCTATTGGTAAAAAAGATAAGAAAGAAGACAGATGGCGTTTTGTTAAGGAAAAGAAAAAAAGAAAAGACAGATGACGCTTTGGTAAGGAAAAGAAAAAAAAAAAAGAACAGACAGATGGCGCTTTGGTGGGAGTGGAGAAAGAAAAAGAAACTACTGCTGTTGCAAAAAAGAGAAGCCAGATGGCGCCACAGGTAAGAAATAGAAAAGGAAAAATGGACAGATGGCGTTATGGAAAAGAAAAGAAAAAATAGACAGATGGCGTTATGGTAAGGAAAAGGAAAAAGAAAAGATACATGGCGAAGAAGGAAGAAATAAATAGGTAGAAGAAACTATTGATGATGCAGAAAAAAAGAAGGCAGATGGCGCTAAAAGAGAAGAAAAAGTAGACAGATGGCGTTGTTAAAAAAAAAAGAGAGGACAGATGGCGCCTTGGTAGGAGAGGGAAGAAATTTAGAAAATAGGAGACAGATGGCGCTAATGGCGAAGAGAGAGAGAAAAGGAAAAGAAAGAGAGAAAGAGAAGATATATGACGCTATGGTAGGGGAGGGAAAAGAAATTAAAAGACAGGTGGCGCTAAAGGGAGAGAAAAACAAAACCGGCAGATGTCACTTTAGGTAAGAAAATAATTTTCAGAATTGTTATATAGTGAAGCGGAAGAGAAGAGCGATTGCTTAAGGAAAAGAGAGAAGATTTGGATAAGAGCTGAGAAAAAGTAAGTAGATGTAATTTGAATGCGGGAAAAGAGAAAAAGGCGCTTTTGGTAGGAGAGGGAAAAAGAAGAAAAAGACAGATGAAGGTTAATAAGGGAAAAGAAGAAACGGACGGCAGTTTGATAAGAAAAAGAAAAGAAGACAGATTGCGCTTTGTTTGGCCAGAGAGAGGAAAATTCGATAAAAGAAATGGATAGAATGTGAAAAAAGAAATTGTGTAAGGAAATTGTGTCGAGAAAAATAGATGTCGAGAGATATGTGTGTCTTAGGCAAAAGGCCAATACGAATAGGCGAAAAAACTATACTTGCATGCACTACTAGCCGGATTGATGTGTCCAAAAACAGAAAGAAGATGCAGAAAAATCCTGTGCTTGAAGTGTCCAACGCTATTTGAAAAAATACCTTCTGATCACCGAAAGAAGAAAATTGTTAAAAGAAAAAGAGAGGACAGATGGCGCCTTGGTAGGAGAGGGAAGAAATTTAGAAAATAGGAGACAGATGGCGCTAATGGCGAAGAGAGAGAGAAAAGGAAAAGAAAGAGAGAAAGAGAAGATATACGACGCTATGGTAGGGGAGGGAAAAGAAATTAAAAGACAGGTGGCGCTAAAGGGAGAGAAAAGACAAAACCGGCAGATGTCGCTTTAGGTAAGAAAATAATTTTCAGAATTGTTATATAGTGAAGCGGAAGAGAAGAGCGATTGCTTAAGGAAAAGAGAGAAGATTTGGATAAGAGCTGAGAAAAAGTAAGTAGATGTAATTTGAATGCGGGAAAAGAGAAAAAAGGCGCTTTTGGTAGGAGAGGGAAAAAAAGAAAAAGACAGATGAAGGTTAATAAGGGAAAAGAAGAAACGGACGGCAGTTTGATAAGAAAAAGAAAAGAAGACAGATTGCGCTTTGTTTGGCCAGAGAGAGGAAAATTCGATAAAAGAAATGGATAGAATGTGAAAAAAAGAAATTGTGTAAGGAAATTGTGTCGAGAAAAAATAGATGTCGAGAGATATGTGTGTCTTAGGCAAAAGGCCAATACAAATAGGCGAAAAACTATACTTGCATGCACTACTAGCCGGATTGATGTGTCCAAAAACAGAAAGAAGATGCAGAAAAATCCTGTGCTTGAAGTGTCCAACGCTGTTTGAAAAAATACCTTCTGATCACCGAAAGAAGAAAATTCCAGAAAGAATCCAGTGATGAACGCGAGCGGCGAAAAATAAATTTTAAGTTCAAAAGAGGGAAAAAACTTTTATAAAAATTTATCAAAAGAAAAACAAACAACAAAAAGGAAAAGAAAAAAGAAAAAATTTATATTAACTTTTGAAGCTACTCTAGTCAGGCTGAGAATGAAACTGAAAATTAAAAAACCAACCAGTACCAGAAGAAGAAAGGCCTACTATGATTACAAAATAGTGGTACTATTAAATCTGCTTTTTCTGTGATAAATTAAAAGAAAAATAAAAATGCTAGACGACTCTTGGAAAAGGGAGTGAGAAAAACAAGTAGATGTAACTTGGGTGCGGGAATAATGGAGAGAAGATGGCGCTTTGGCGGAAGAGGGAGAAAATGCAGAAAAGAGGAGGCAGATGGCGCTATTGGTAAAAAAGATAAGAAAGAAGACAGATGGCGTTTTGTTAAGGAAAAGAAAAAAGAAAAAGACAGATGACGCTTTGGTAAGGAAAAGAAAAAGAAAAAAGAACAGACAGATGGCGCTTTGGTGGGAGTGGAGAAAGAAAAAGAAACTACTGCTGTTGCAAAAAAGAGAAGGCAGATGGCGCCACAGGTAAGAAATAGAAAAGGAAAAATGGACAGATGGCGTTATGGAAAAGAAAAGAAAAAATAGACAGATGGCGTTATGGTAAGGAAAAGGAAAAAGAAAAGATACATGGCGAAGAAGGAAGAAATAAATAGGTAGAAGAAACTATTGATGATGCAGAAAAAAGAAGGCAGATGGCGCTAAAAGAGAAGAAAAAGTAGACAGATGGCGTTGTTAAAAGAAAAAGAGAGGACAGATGGCGCCTTGGTAGGAGAGGGAAGAAATTTAGAAAATAGGAGACAGATGGCGCTAATGGCGAAGAGAGAGAGAAAAGGAAAAGAAAGAGAGAAAGAGAAGATATATGACGCTATGGTAGGGGAGGGAAAAGAAATTAAAAGACAGGTGGCGCTAAAGGGAGAGAAAAAACAAAACCGGCAGATGTCGCTTTAGGTAAGAAAATAATTTTCAGAATTGTTATATAGTGAAGCGGAAGAGAAGAGCGATTGCTTAAGGAAAAGAGAGAAGATTTGGATAAGAGCTGAGAAAAAGTAAGTAGATGTAATTTGAATGCGGGAAAAGAGAAAAAAGGCGCTTTTGGTAGGAGAGGGAAAAAGAAGAAAAAAGACAGATGAAGGTTAATAAGGGAAAAGAAGAAACGGACGGCAGTTTGATAAGAAAAAGAAAAGAAGACAGATTGCGCTTTGTTTGGCCAGAGAGAGGAAAATTCGATAAAAGAAATGGATAGAATGTGAAAAAAGAAATTGTGTAAGGAAATTGTGTCGAGAAAAAATAGATGTCGAGAGATATGTGTGTCTTAGGCAAAAGGCCAATACGAATAGGCGAAAAAACTATACTTGCATGCACTACTAGCCGGATTGATGTGTCCAAAAACAGAAAGAAGATGCAGAAAAATCCTGTGCTTGAAGTGTCCAACGCTGTTTGAAAAAATACCTTCTGATCACCGAAAGAAGAAAATTCCAGAAAGAATCCAGTGATGAACGCGAGCGGCGAAAAATAAATTTTAAGTTCAAAAGAGGGAAAAAACTTTTTATAAAAATTTATCAAAAGAAAAACAAACAACAAAAAGGAAAAGAAAAAAGAAAAATTTATATTAACTTTTGAAGCTACTCTAGTCAGGCTGAGAATGAAACTGAAAATTAAAAAACCAACCAGTACCAGAAGAAGAAAGGCCTACTATGATTACAAAATAGTGGTACTATTAAATCTGCTTTTTCTGTGATAAATTAAAAGAAAAATAAAAATGCTAGACGACTCTTGGAAAAGGGAGTGAGAAAAACAAGTAGATGTAACTTGGGTGCGGGAATAATGGAGAGAAGATGGCGCTTTGGCGGAAGAGGGAGAAAATGCAGAAAAGAGGAGGCAGATGGCGCTATTGGTAAAAAAGATAAGAAAGAAGACAGATGGCGTTTTGTTAAGGAAAAGAAAAAGAAAAGACAGATGACGCTTTGGTAAGGAAAAGAAAAAGAAAAAAGAACAGACAGATGGCGCTTTGGTGGGAGTGGAGAAAGAAAAAGAAACTACTGCTGTTGCAAAAAAGAGAAGGCAGATGGCGCCACAGGTAAGAAATAGAAAAGGAAAAATGGACAGATGGCGTTATGGAAAAGAAAAGAAAAAATAGACAGATGGCGTTATGGTAAGGAAAAGGAAAAAGAAAAGATACATGGCGAAGAAGGAAGAAATAAATAGGTAGAAGAAACTATTGATGATGCAAAAAAAAGAAGGCAGATGGCGCTAAAAGAGAAGAAAAAGTAGACAGATGGCGTTGTTAAAAGAAAAAGAGAGGACAGATGGCGCCTTGGTAGGAGAGGGAAGAAATTTAGAAAATAGGAGACAGATGGCGCTAATGGCGAAGAGAGAGAGAAAAGGAAAAGAAAGAGAGAAAGAGAAGATATATGACGCTATGGTAGGGGAGGGAAAAGAAATTAAAAGACAGGTGGCGCTAAAGGGAGAGAAAAAACAAAACCGGCAGATGTCGCTTTAGGTAAGAAAATAATTTTCAGAATTGTTATATAGTGAAGCGGAAGAGAAGAGCGATTGCTTAAGGAAAAGAGAGAAGATTTGGATAAGAGCTGAGAAAAAGTAAGTAGATGTAATTTGAATGCGGGAAAAGAGAAAAAAGGCACTTTTGGTAGGAGAGGGAAAAAGAAGAAAAAGACAGATGAAGGTTAATAAGGGAAAAGAAGAAACGGACGGCAGTTTGATAAGAAAAAGAAAAGAAGACAGATTGCGCTTTGTTTGGCCAGAGAGAGGAAAATTCGATAAAAGAAATGGATAGAATGTGAAAAAAGAAATTGTGTAAGGAAATTGTGTCGAGAAAAAATAGATGTCGAGAGATATGTGTGTCTTAGGCAAAAGGCCAATACGAATAGGCGAAAAACTATACTTGCATGCACTACTAGCCGGATTGATGTGTCCAAAAACAGAAAGAAGATGCAGAAAAATCCTGTGCTTGAAGTGTCCAACGCTGTTTGAAAAAATACCTTCTGATCACCGAAAGAAGAAAATTCCAGAAAGAATCCAGTGATGAACGCGAGCGGCGAAAAATAAATTTTAAGTTCAAAAGAGGGAAAAAACTTTTTATAAAAATTTATCAAAAGAAAAACAAACAACAAAAAGGAAAAGAAAAAAGAAAAAAATTTATATTAACTTTTGAAGCTACTCTAGTCAGGCTGAGAATGAAACTGAAAATTAAAAAACCAACCAGTACCAGAAGAAGAAAGGCCTACTATGATTACAAAATAGTGGTACTATTAAATCTGCTTTTTCTGTGATAAATTAAAAGAAAAATAAAAATGCTAGACGACTCTTGGAAAAGGGAGTGAGAAAAACAAGTAGATGTAACTTGGGTGCGGGAATAATGGAGAGAAGATGGCGCTTTGGCGGAAGAGGGAGAAAATGCAGAAAAGAGGAGGCAGATGGCGCTATTGGTAAAAAAGATAAGAAAGAAGACAGATGGCGTTTTGTTAAGGAAAAGAAAAAAGAAAAGACAGATGACGCTTTGGTAAGGAAAAGAAAAAGAAAAAAAGAACAGACAGATGGCGCTTTGGTGGGAGTGGAGAAAGAAAAAGAAACTACTGCTGTTGCAAAAAAGAGAAGGCAGATGGCGCCACAGGTAAGAAATAGAAAAGGAAAAATGGACAGATGGCGTTATGGAAAAGAAAAGAAAAAATAGACAGATGGCGTTATGGTAAGGAAAAGGAAAAAGAAAAGATACATGGCGAAGAAGGAAGAAATAAATAGGTAGAAGAAACTATTGATGATGCAGAAAAAAGAAGGCAGATGGCGCTAAAAGAGAAGAAAAAGTAGACAGATGGCGTTGTTAAAAGAAAAAGAGAGGACAGATGGCGCCTTGGTAGGAGAGGGAAGAAATTTAGAAAATAGGAGACAGATGGCGCTAATGGCGAAGAGAGAGAGAAAAGGAAAAGAAAGAGAGAAAGAGAAGATATATGACGCTATGGTAGGGGAGGGAAAAGAAATTAAAAGACAGGTGGCGCTAAAGGGAGAGAAATGACAAAACCGGCAGATGTCGCTTTAGGTAAGAAAACAATTTTCAGAATTGTTATATAGTGAAGCGGAAGAGAAGAGCGATTGCTTAAGGAAAAGAGAGAAGATTTGGATAAGAGCTGAGAAAAAGTAAGTAGATGTAATTTGAATGCGGGAAAAGAGAAAAAAAGGCGCTTTTGGTAGGAGAGGGAAAAAGAAGAAAAAAGACAGATGAAGGTTAATAAGGGAAAAGAAGAAACGGACGGCAGTTTGATAAGAAAAAGAAAAGAAGACAGATTGCGCTTTGTTTGGCCAGAGAGAGGAAAATTCGATAAAAGAAATGGATAGAATGTGAAAAAAAGAAATTGTGTAAGGAAATTGTGTCGAGAAAAAATAGATGTCGAGAGATATGTGTGTCTTAGGCAAAAGGCCAATACGAATAGGCGAAAAACTATACTTGCATGCACTACTAGCCGGATTGATGTGTCCAAAAACAGAAAGAAGATGCAGAAAAATCCTGTGCTTGAAGTGTCCAACGCTGTTTGAAAAAATACCTTCTGATCACCGAAAGAAGAAAATTCCAGAAAGAATCCAGTGATGAACGCGAGAGGCGAAAAATAAATTTTAAGTTCAAAAGAGGGAAAAAACTTTTTATAAAAATTTATCAAAAGAAAAACAAACAACAAAAAGGAAAAGAAAAAGAAAAAAATTTATATTAACTTTTGAAGCTACTCTAGTCAGGCTGAGAATGAAACTGAAAATTAAAAAACCAACCAGTACCAGAAGAAGAAAGGCCTACTATGATTACAAAATAGTGGTACTATTAAATCTGCTTTTTCTGTGATAAATTAAAAGAAAAATAAAAATGCTAGACGACTCTTGGAAAAGGGAGTGAGAAAAACAAGTAGATGTAACTTGGGTGCGGGAATAATGGAGAGAAGATGGCGCTTTGGCGGAAGAGGGAGAAAATGCAGAAAAGAGGAGGCAGATGGCGCTATTGGTAAAAAAGATAAGAAAGAAGACAGATGGCGTTTTGTTAAGGAAAAGAAAAAAGAAAAGACAGATGACGCTTTGGTAAGGAAAAGAAAAAGAAAAAAAGAACAGACAGATGGCGCTTTGGTGGGAGTGGAGAAAGAAAAAGAAACTACTGCTGTTGCAAAAAAGAGAAGCCAGATGGCGCCACAGGTAAGAAATAGAAAAGGAAAAATGGACAGATGGCGTTATGGAAAAGAAAAGAAAAAATAGACAGATGGCGTTATGGTAAGGAAAAGGAAAAAGAAAAGATACATGGCGAAGAAGGAAGAAATAAATAGGTAGAAGAAACTATTGATGATGCAGAAAAAAAGAAGGCAGATGGCGCTAAAAGGAGAGAGAAAAAGTAGACAGATGGCGTTGTTAAAAGAAAAAGAGAGGACAGATGGCGCCTTGGTAGGAGAGGGAAGAAATTTAGAAAATAGGAGACAGATGGCGCTAATGGCGAAGAGAGAGAGAAAAGGAAAAGAAAGAGAGAAAGAGAAGATATATGACGCTATGGTAGGGGAGGGAAAAGAAATTAAAAGACAGGTGGCGCTAAAGGGAGAGAAAAGACAAAACCGGCAGATGTCGCTTTAGGTAAGAAAATAATTTTCAGAATTGTTATATAGTGAAGCGGAAGAGAAGAGCGATTGCTTAAGGAAAAGAGAGAAGATTTGGATAAGAGCTGAGAAAAAGTAAGTAGATGTAATTTGAATGCGGGAAAAGAGAAAAAAGGCGCTTTTGGTAGGAGAGGGAAAAAGAAGAAAAAGACAGATGAAGGTTAATAAGGGAAAAGAAGAAACGGACGGCAGTTTGATAAGAAAAAGAAAAGAAGACAGATTGCGCTTTGTTTGGCCAGAGAGAGGAAAATTCGATAAAAGAAATGGATAGAATGTGAAAAAAAGAAATTGTGTAAGGAAATTGTGTCGAGAAAAAATAGATGTCGAGAGATATGTGTGTCTTAGGCAAAAGGCCAATACAAATAGGCGAAAAACTATACTTGCATGCACTACTAGCCGGATTGATGTGTCCAAAAACAGAAAGAAGATGCAGAAAAATCCTGTGCTTGAAGTGTCCAACGCTGTTTGAAAAAATACCTTCTGATCACCGAAAGAAGAAAATTCCAGAAAGAATCCAGTGATGAACGCGAGCGGCGAAAAATAAATTTTAAGTTCAAAAGAGGGAAAAAACTTTTATAAAAATTTATCAAAAGAAAAACAAACAACAAAAAGGAAAAGAAAAAAGAAAAAATTTATATTAACTTTTGAAGCTACTCTAGTCAGGCTGAGAATGAAACTGAAAATTAAAAAACCAACCAGTACCAGAAGAAGAAAGGCCTACTATGATTACAAAATAGTGGTACTATTAAATCTGCTTTTCTGTGATAAATTAAAAGAAAAATAAAAATGCTAGACGACTCTTGGAAAAGGGAGTGAGAAAAACAAGTAGATGTAACTTGGGTGCGGGAATAATGGAGAGAAGATGGCGCTTTGGCGGAAGAGGGAGAAAATGCAGAAAAGAGGAGGCAGATGGCGCTATTGGTAAAAAGATAAGAAAGAAGACAGATGGCGTTTTGTTAAGGAAAAGAAAAAGAAAAGACAGATGACGCTTTGGTAAGGAAAAGAAAAAGAAAAAGAACAGACAGATGGCGCTTTGGTGGGAGTGGAGAAAGAAAAAGAAACTACTGCTGTTGCAAAAAGGAGAAGGCAGATGGCGCCACAGGTAAGAAATAGAAAAGGAAAAATGGACAGATGGCGTTATGGAAAAGAAAAGAAAAATAGACAGATGGCGTTATGGTAAGGAAAAGGAAAAAGAAAAGATACATGGCGAAGAAGGAAGAAATAAATAGGTAGAAGAAACTATTGATGATGCAGAAAAAAGAAGGCAGATGGCGCTAAAAGAGAAGAAAAAGTAGACAGATGGCGTTGTTAAAAGAAAAAGAGAGGACAGATGGCGCCTTGGTAGGAGAGGGAAGAAATTTAGAAAATAGGAGACAGATGGCGCTAATGGCGAAGAGAGAGAGAAAAGGAAAAGAAAGAGAGAAAGAGAAGATATATGACGCTATGGTAGGGGAGGGAAAAGAAATTAAAAGACAGGTGGCGCTAAAAGGAGAGAAAAGACAAAACCGGCAGATGTCACTTTAGGTAAGAAAATAATTTTCAGAATTGTTATATAGTGAAGCGGAAGAGAAGAGCGATTGCTTAAGGAAAAGAGAGAAGATTTGGATAAGAGCTGAGAAAAAGTAAGTAGATGTAATTTGAATGCGGGAAAAGAGAAAAAAGGCGCTTTTGGTAGGAGAGGGAAAAAGAAGAAAAAGACAGATGAAGGTTAATAAGGGAAAAGAAGAAACGGACGGCAGTTTGATAAGAAAAAAAAAAGAAGACAGATTGCGCTTTGTTTGGCCAGAGAGAGGAAAATTCGATAAAAGAAATGGATAGAATGTGAAAAAAAGAAATTGTGTAAGGAAATTGTGTCGAGAAAAAATAGATGTCGAGAGATATGTGTGTCTTAGGCAAAAGGCCAATACGAATAGGCGAAAAAACTATACTTGCATGCACTACTAGCCGGATTGATGTGTCCAAAAACAGAAAGAAGATGCAGAAAAATCCTGTGCTTGAAGTGTCCAACGCTGTTTGAAAAAATACCTTCTGATCACCGAAAGAAGAAAATTCCAGAAAGAATCCAGTGATGAACGCGAGCGGCGAAAAATGAATTTTAAGTTCAAAAGAGGGAAAAAACTTTTATAAAAATTTATCAAAAGAAAAACAAACAACAAAAAGGAAAAGAAAAAAGAAAAAATTTATATTAACTTTTGAAGCTACTCTAGTCAGGCTGAGAATGAAACTGAAAATTAAAAAACTAACCAGTACCAGAAGAAGAAAGGCCTACTATGATTACAAAATAGTGGTACTATTAAATCTGCTTTTTCTGTGATAAATTAAAAGAAAAATAAAAATGCTAGACGACTCTTGGAAAAGGGAGTGAGAAAAACAAGTAGATGTAACTTGGGTGCGGGAATAATGGAGAGAAGATGGCGCTTTGGCGGAAGAGGGAGAAAATGCAGAAAAGAGGAGGCAGATGGCGCTATTGGTAAAAAAGATAAGAAAGAAGACAGATGGCGTTTTGTTAAAGGAAAAGAAAAAGAAAAGACAGATGACGCTTTGGTAAGGAAAAGAAAAAGAAAAAGAACAGACAGATGGCGCTTTGGTGGGAGTGGAGAAAGAAAAAGAAACTACTGCTGTTGCAAAAAAAGAAGGCAGATGGCGCCACAGGTAAGAAATAGAAAAGGAAAAATGGACAGATGGCGTTATGGAAAAGAAAAGAAAAAATAGACAGACGGCGTTATGGTAAGGAAAAGGAAAAAGAAAAGATACATGGCGAAGAAGGAAGAAATAAATAGGTAGAAGAAACTATTGATGATACAGAAAAAAAGAAGGCAGATGGCGCTAAAAGAGAAGAAAAAGTAGACAGATGGCTTTGTTAAAAGAAAAAGAGAGGACAGATGGCGCCTTGGTAGGAGAGGGAAGAAATTTAGAAAATAGGAGACAGATGGCGCTAATGGCGAAGAGAGAGAGAAAAGGAAAAGAAAGAGAGAAAGAGAAGATATATGACGCTATGGTAGGGGAGGGAAAAGAAATTAAAAGACAGGTGGCGCTAAAGGGAGAGAAAAGACAAAACCGGCAGATGTCGCTTTAGGTAAGAAAATAATTTTCAGAATTGTTATATAGTGAAGCGGAAGAGAAGAGCGATTGCTTAAGGAAAAGAGAGAAGATTTGGATAAGAGCTGAGAAAAAGTAAGTAGATGTAATTTGAATGCGGGAAAAGAGAAAAAAGGCGCTTTTGGTAGGAGAGGGAAAAAGAAGAAAAAGACAGATGAAGGTTAATAAGGGAAAAGAAGAAACGGACGGCAGTTTGATAAGAAAAAGAAAAGAAGACAGATTGCGCTTTGTTTGGCCAGAGAGAGGAAAATTCGATAAAAGAAATGGATAGAATGTGAAAAAAGAAATTGTGTAAGGAAATTGTGTCGAGAAAAAATAGATGTTTTTTTTTTTTTTTTTTTTTTTGACCTCTTGGACGCCTAGCGCGTTGCCTTGAGTACTCTGGTTGTCTCTCGTGCTTGGATTTTGCACGAAAGACTGTGTTTGCCATCGCCTACTAATTAGTGGTCCACGCAAACAGGGCCAACTGAGCCCCCGAGGTTTCCTATTTCAAATCAGCATGGCCTTGTAACATACGATTTGAATTAGAAAACCCCAGCTCGTAGATCTATCCCAGACCGAGCATTGGAAAGTGAAGGTAGAAACAGATATGATGGAGGGCTTTGGTCCATCCGCAGTATCCGATCTTTTAGTATTTTGGCGACATCAGAATAACAACAAGTCGGAGCACTGCAGAGAGACCTATTACCAACCAACACACTCCTTCTCCTTGTGCATCAAAGCGTGTACAATTTAACTCATGTACTTGACTTTATAGGTTTGAATTGTTTTGTTTGATTTCAATTCGTAGAGTTTTGTTTTTTGGTGTCGTGTGACCTGTTAACTTCGGTTCCCGACAGTTAGTAGTTAGTAATTTGTTTAGTATTTTGTTTGATTTATTAGTTAGTTTTTTTTTTTTTTTTTTTTTTTATTTCAAGGTTGTATAACTCCATCCTGATAGTATATCTACTTGGGGTTACATTGTTAGGTTGTTGTGTAACAAGGTTGTTGTGTAATAAGGTTTACTTGGTGGGCTAATAATCTGGTTGTCCCAAGTTGGGAGCATTTAGTAATCAAATTCGAAATCGAAGTGTATGCAGGTGTTGTCCATTTGCCAAGTCTCTTGTGAGAGGCGGGCACGTACATATATATTGATAAGGAGAGATTAGGCGGTGTAATTGCTGAGATGCAATTTGGCAGTGGAATCAAAGTGTATGCAGGTGTTGTCCATTTGCCAAGTCTTTAATGAGAGGCGGGCACGTACATATATATTGATTTTGGTAGTTTGTAATATCAATCTCGAGAGAAAGATAATGGTTGTGTATCAGATTAGCTGTGCCTGACAGCTCTGTTTCACTTGGTTATGGATAGTTTGTTTGGTTCTAATTAATTTTTTTTTTTTTTTTTTTTTTTTTTGGAGGAAGAGGTATCATGATTATTTTAACTTATAATCTGATTAGACAGTTGGAAAGTTAGTTGTAAATTTTTGTTAAGGAGGGGTTAGCACCCTTGAGGGATTTGGTCATACATTCGTAGGGCACTAGCACATTTGTATTTTGGCGACTTCAGAATGCAGCAGTTCGGTGAACCCTAAAAAGAAGCCCATTTCCGACTGGACATGTTAACTTCTCCTGATAGAATTGTTTAGTTTATCTAGATTATTTAACTTATAATCTGATAATATAACTGGAAAATTAATTGTTAGGTTATTTAGGAGGGGTTTACACCCCTGAGAGATTTGGTCATACATTCATAGGGCACCAAGACATTTGTATTTTGGCGACATCAGAATGCGTCAGTTCAGTGTATCCTAAAAAGAAGCCCATTTCCAACCGGGCATGTTAACTTCTCCTGATAGAATTGTTTAGTTTATCTAGATTATTTAACTTATAATCTGATAATATAACTGGAAAATTATTTTTTAGGTTATTTAAGAGGGGTTTACACCCCTAATCTGGCTGTCCCAAGTTGGGAGCGGTTGGTAATCAAACTCAATATCAAAGTGTATGCAGGTGTTTGTTCATTTGCCAAGTCTCTTGTGAGAGGCGAGCACGTACATATATATTGATTTGGGTGGTGACAAGTAATAAAACTTGTCACTATGGTAGATTTGTTGTGTTATAAGGTTTAGTTAGCGTGTAAGAAGGCTCTGGTCATACATCCCAGGTAACTGATCCTACAGCATTATGGTTGCATCAGAATCTCAACAGGTCAGAGATCACTGGAAAGAAGCCCATTGCCAACCAGACATGCTCGCTCACCTTATTGAGTTTGAGTTTGAGAGAAAGATGTGTATTCAGATAGGATTGTATTTAAGGGGGACATCCAGAGGATTCTGAGATGAAACAAGTTGAATTAGTGCGAACCAAGGGAGAGCCTTTCAAATTTGCTGGTTAATGGGGAGAGTTTTATTGTTACTTTGTGTGTGTTATCCAGCATCTTGAGCTTATTGGAGAGATTTTATAATGAAAATTGTTGATGTGTAGCCTATTAACTTTGGATCTTGAACAATAGTCTTTTGTTAATTTATAATTTTAAAGGCAAAGATTATAGATTTTATTTTATTATTATTATTAGTATTGTTATTGATTGTTGTTGTGAAAGTAAGAGGGTAGAAAATAACTTCTTTTTTTTTTTTTTTGCTTCTCTTTTATGATTATTTTGTTGTGCATTATTTATTTCTATGCATTTTTATACTCGATACCGAAGGTAAAGAGTATATTGACTTTGTGCAATGTCCGTCATGGTGTCCGTCCGTCTGTCCGTCTGTCCGTCCGTATGTTCGCAACTTTTTTCCACACCCTTCAAGCTAGAGACTTGAAACTTTCCAATTCTCTTTATCTATGGGATAGTAAATTAAAGTGTCAAGGTGGGTGTTCTACGATAACTGGGGGGCTGGCAAATCGATAAATTCGATAACTCAAAAACGATAAATCCACATATTTCGCACATCCTTACAGCTAGAAGTACCAAATTTGGTAAGAAGATAGCTACTAGCAACCCCAAAAAACTGCATCAAAAATTTTGGAGCCACGCCCCCCATTCCGCCCCCCAGCCCCCCCGAATTTTAAAGTCAAAAAAGCCTATATCTCCCACAGTTTTTGAGCTATAGCCACCAAATTTGGTGCCAAGATAGGTGATGATGACCCCTCAAAAACTGCATCAAAAGATTGGATGCCACGCCCACCAATACTGCCCCAGCCACCCCCATGTGCCCCAACGCTTCGTCAAAAACGGGAATGCGTGTATCTTCCAGAGTTGTGGAGCTAGAGCCTCCAAATTTGGTGGGAAGATAGTTGGTAACGACCCCCAAAAAACTGCATAAAAGTTTTGGAGCCACTCCCACCCATTCCGCCCCTAGCCCCACCGCATTTTGAAATCAGAAATGGCTATATCTCCCACAGTTTTTGAGCTAGAGCCACCAAATTTGGTGCCAAGATAGGTGTTGATGACCCCCCAAAAACTGCATCAAAAGTTTGGATGCCACGCCCACCAATACTGCCCTAGCCGCCCCCATCCACCCCAACGCTTCGTCAAAAACGGGAATGCGTGTATCTTCCAGAGTTGTGGAGCTAGAGCCACCAAATTTGATAGGAAGATAGCTGGCAACGACCCCCAAAAATCTGCATCAAATTTTTGGAGCCACGCCCTCCATTTCGCCCCCCTTTCCCCACTTTTTACAATTTTCGAGCTAGAGTCACCAAATTTGGTATGAAGATAGCATTTGACATTTCAGAAAGATCTGCATCAAAAATTTGGATTCCACGCCCACCCATACCGCCCCCAGCCCCTCTTTCCCCACTTATTACAAATTTCGAGCTAGAGTCACCAAATTTGGTATGAAGATAGCAATTGACATTTTACAAAGATATGCATCAAAAATTTGGATGCCACGCCCACCCTTACCGCCCTCAGCCCCCCTGTCCCCATCTGTTTTAAACTTCGAGCTAGAGTCAACAAATTTGGTTTATAGATAGCAATTGACATTCCACAAAGATCTGCATAAAAAATTTGAATGTCACGCCCACCCATACCACCCCCAGCCCCCTTTTCCCCACTTATTACAAATTTCGAGCTAGAGTCACCAAATTTGGTATGAAGATAGCAATTGACTTTCCACAAAGATCTGCATCACAAGTTTGGAAGTCACGCCCACCCTTAAAGGCCCCAGCTCCCTTTCCCCACCTTTTACAAACTTCGAGCTAGAGTCACCAAATTTGGTATGAAGATAACAATTGACATTCCACAAAGATCTGCATCAAAAATTTGGATGCCACGCCCACCCAAACCGCCCCCAGCCCCCCTTTCCCCACCTTTTACAAATTTTGAGCTAGAGTCACCAAATTTGGTATGAAGATAGCCGGTGGCATCCCCATCTGCATCGGATAATCTTTAAGGCAGCTTAAACCCCTGCCGGATCCGTAACCCTTTGCATTCAGGCCTCTTTTTACCGGTTTAAATTCTGGTATCGAGTATGCCGCAGTCGGTTGCGTCCGACTGCAACGTTTCCACTTGTTTATTTTAGTGAGTTGATAGGCAGCTGAGAGCCGTTAACCGCTCAGTCAGTTGTTTTACAGGTGGTATGTCTGCAGACTTGTAAGTAGATTTGTTTGATTTGGGACAGTAGAGTAGTATAGCATATAACAGCTTATTATGTTTCTCCTGGTCGTGGTGGATCTCAAGGAAATTTTTAATGTTTGGTGTGATCCTCACACAAGTAGGGGCCGCGAGTAACTAAGTTGCCGCTAAGCCTTGCTTTATTTTTATATACAAAAGTACTTAAAAAATAGTTTTAAAGTATAATATTTGGGTGACCAAATTATTAGCTTGAACCAGTGGTTCATGAGCGCCAAGCGCAGCAGCAGCTGATTTCCAATTATATTTGGTTGGCAATACTGCTGTGAATGGCAACTCAATTAGTGGTATGTGAGAAAAATTAATTTAACAATTGTAAACTAATAATAAGTAAATTTCATTTGTTTTGTTGCAGGTTAGGAGTCCAGGGAAGCCGATGCATTTGGTGGACCAAGGCCGTGGTTCGTCAGCGCTACTCGTTGCAGGCCAGCTGAATCCAATCGCGCAGATGTGGCCATGGTTGTGTTGTTTTAATTGTGTATGGCCAAGCATGCCATTAGGTTTCAGCCACAGACGCCGGAAATCAGGATTTGAGCAGGAAAATCGTCGCGCATGTCGGACTGGATTCGCAGTAGGTGTTGCAGGTAAGTGCTTTATATTAGTTTTTATATTAATTTGTTCTGGTTGTGTTTCAATGCTGTTTTTTTTTTTTATTCAGGTCTCCATTGTGGCTTTTCCAGGTTGTGGACTGGGTGACGCACAGGGGCATGCCAGTCAATTTCTGCTGCCGTCGCCAAACAGTATGGAATTTTAGCCGCCGGATTGGCGCATTATTGTACTGAATTTTCAGGTAATTTTTGTGTTTTTAATTTGTTTTGAATTGTTTTAAAATGTTTTATTTGCAGGTAGGTGTTTTGTTTTTCTTAGCCAGTGCAGTTGGTGGACCAAGGCCGTGGTTCGACAGTGCAATTCGTTGCAGGCCAGCTGAATGTAATCGCGCAGATGTGGTCCATGCTGCCGAACGATGAATTGTGTTGTTTTAATTGTGCGTATTTGCAGGTAAGTTTTGTGTTTTCCATTTGTTTTTATTTTGTTTTAATTGTGTTTTTATTAATAATGTGTTAAGGTTTTTTCAGGTTGTGGGCTGGGTGACGCACAGGGGCATGCCAGTCAGTTTCTGCTGCTGTCGCCAAACAGTATGTAGTTCTAGCCGCCGGATTGGCGCATTATTGGACTGGATTTTCAGGTAATTGTTGTGTTTTTAATTTGTTTTGAATTGTTTTAAAATGTTTTATTTGCAGGTAGGTGTTTTGTTTTTCTTGTTTGTTTGATTTGTTTTAATTGTGTATTAATAGCGTAATTAATATTTATTTATTTATTTTTTTAGGTATCCTTGTGGGAGCACACTGGATTTAGCAAGCAATTGGATGCGTATGTTTTGTTATTTTGATTGTGTATTTCCAGCAATGCTATCAGGTTCCGCAGTCAACGCCAATAACCAGGAATTGAGCAGTAGAATCGTCGCGTTGTTGTTTTGAATTTGCAGGTAAGTGTTATGTTTTCCGTTTGTTTTGGTTTGTTTTAGATTTGTTTAGGTTAATAGCGTGTGTATATGCAGGTAAGTGTTTTGTTATTTGTTTGTTTTAACTTGTTTTAAATTGTATTAGTGTTTTTATTAAAGCCGATTTTTGCTTTTATTTTTTTTGATTTCGCAATTATCCATTGTAAGTTCACCAGGTATCCAGCTAAGCAGTGCGTGAAGCATACTATTCGAAGCACGTCGCCGACTCCGGATATTATGTGGCTTGAGCTGCCGGATCATCGCGTTTTTGGATTGGATTTGCAGGTAATTGTAATGTTTTTAATTGTTTTTTAACTTGTTCAATTGATAATTGATTAGAAACGTGATTATTTGTGGGTAAGTCTTATGTTTATTATTTGCTTTAATTGTGTTTTAATGCTGATTTTATTTTTCAGGTCTCCAGATATAATTTGTGTTTGTTTTTTTTTGTTTGTTTTAATTTGTTATTAGTGTGTTTTAATGTCGATTTATTGATTTTGCAGGTATCCATTGTAAATTCACAAGGTATCCAGCTGGACAATGCATGGAGCATGCTGTTCAGAGTCCGTAGCCGTCATCAGACATCATGTGATTTGGCTGCCAGATCATCGAATTTTTGGTTTGGTCTTGCAGGTAAGTGTTATGTTTTTAACTTGTTCAATTGAGAATTGATTAAAAGCGTGATTATTTGTGGGTAAGTATTATATTTATTATTGATTGGTTTGAATTTGCAGGTATCCATAGAAGATTCGCCGAGTGACCAACTAGTAGATGCATGGAGCATGCTGGTCAGAATCCACCGCCGTCGCCAGACATCATGTGATTGAACTGCTGGATCATCACGTTTATGGATAGGATTTGCAGGTTAGTGTTATGATTTTTTTTTGAATTTATTAAATTTATTGAATTGTATTAATTGTGTTTTATTAATAGCGTGTTTATTTGCAGGTACAGGTCACCAATTGTAGCGCATGTTCATTTTTTTTTTATTTATATTTTGCAGGTCACCTTGTATAGTTTTGTTTTAATTGTAATTGTTTTAATTGTAATTGTACTCAAATTGATTGTTGTAGTAATTAAAATATTTCATTTTCCAATAATCAAATGTAAGATGTTCGTGATACGCAGACAGAGTTATCACTGCATTCGCCGAACTAGACGTCTTATGCCATCGAATCATCACATATAGATGTAGATTTAGTTGGTATCCGCAATCGTGGCAGATTAGTAAACAGTCGGTGTAGCATGCTTAGGAGAGAGTCCATCCTGTTGCTCATGTCATTGGAAATCTTAATGTTTGCCTCAATGGCACACATAAGAAGAGACTCGTCTGACGGATCGCGTCGTTTTGTAAGAGGGGATTGATTGGTCAGGGCAACCATATCATCCCGCCGTAGGGCCTTATTTAGATGGGGCTGACGCTGCTGGGTCCGGATTGAGAGTCCTGGATGTTCTAATGGGGTGAAGCCACGGACGCTTTTTTCGGGTGATGGTTGATTTTTAGCATTGTTAATCGTTTGTTGTAGTTGTTGCTGCTGTTCACCACGCAGTCCATCTCGAAGTTTGTTCAAATGCCTCTCAGCAGGGTTGCGTGAACGAACAGGTGTGTAGTGTGATGAATTGTTTACTGCGTAGTATTCACTTCTTACTCTCCGGTGTTGTTGCCGCTGTTGGCTGCGTTGTCCCTGGGGCTCTGAGGTGTGGTTCTCCACATCGCATTGTAGTGTCTGTTGATTATATTGTCTGCGTTGTAGTTGGGGCGCACCATAATGGTGGTTCCGCGAGGTTTGGTGATCCTTTTGTTGTTGTTGTAGGTAGTGGCTCGTGCGCATTTTATTGGCAATTAGTTTTTGATATGCCTCTTTGTATTTAGGGCATCCCTTGTAACTTGCAATATGAGTTCCTTTGCAGTTGGCACACTTAGGTATTGCAACCCTGATGCTGCTGCAGTTTAAAGAGGAGTGAGGCCCCGCACACTTGAGGCATACGTAGGGCCTATGGCAGTAGTTCCTGGTGTGCCCGTACGCCTGACAGCGATGACACTGCGCTGGAGTCTGCCTCGTCTGCCGGTCAACAATGATCCTTTGGTTGCCTAGCTCAGTGACTGTGAGGATTCTATCGTTACCATTATCCAATGTTGGATGAAGTTCAACCGCAAATGTGTTAGTGGGTTGCTGTGTTCGGTTATTTTTAACAACACTAACATGGCGAACGGAGAATCCCATATCTTGGAGCTTGCTGCATATCCATTCTGTTTTTGTAGAAAAATGCAGGTGCTTTATGAACACTTTGTAGCTACGGTCAATACTAGGCTGGTGAGTATAGAGTTGCAACTTTTCGCTAGTGAGCCCGTTGAATATTAAGTTATATGTGACCATGTCTTCGCTATTTATTCTCACTCCGTTTGTTTTAAAGCATGTGGTCGAGAAAGTACCGATTCCTGGGACGTTGTTAATTTTATCAAGAATGGATTGTATGTCATCGACTTCGTGCGAAAAAATAGGAGGTATTTTAACTTGCTTAGGCAAATGTTGTTGTTGATGAGCAGCAGCATTTGTTTGTTGAGCTGGCTGCTGTGCTTGTGTGTATTTTTGTTGTTTTAGCTGTTGTGCTGATTGTTGTTGTTTTAATTGCTGTTGGTTTTGTTTGCTGGGACAAGAATTGTTGTCCAGTTGCTGATCCGATTGGAGTTCAGAAGCAGAATTTGGCTTGCTTTTTGTTTTGCCCTGGCCAGGGGCATGGATTTCAGAAACTGACAAGCATTTAATTTTTGAATTTCTGTTCGAGGGCGGCATTTTACGTTTAATGCCTACCGAAGGCGAAAGAATACTAACATTGACGTTCATAGAATGTAATTCCTGCTGATCAGGGTTGGGATCGTTGGCAGATTCATCTATGTAATCAGAATCACTCCATTGTGGAAGACTAAGGCATGATGCCAGTGAAGACGAGTCAGTAATAATTGTGACATATGAGTCGTCTGTTTTTGGTTCTGGTTCATCTAGAAACAGGTTCGAAAGAACTTCTGCCGTTGAGTACGTCGCTCTCTTCTTATTTCTCACATTTGCTGGCGCTTGCATAGGCGGCGAATTCAATACGTCGTCTGGAATGGTCTGCTCAATAGGTGCCGAGTGAGAGAGAGAGTGTGGCGTGGTGATGGCTGCCATCTTGTTGCTCTCTTCAAGGCGTTGACCTATGTTTGTTTCTTCGTTTCTTACTTCACACGATGGCGTCTGTTCAAGAAGAGTTGGCGAGGCGCGAAGTGATTGTACAGGTGTTGGTGTAGCGCGCTTTTCTTTTGTATTAGCAGTTTCTGCCATCTTGTGGATCCTGTTCAGGCTTAGACTTTGGTGTTGGATATATGTATATGTGAATATACAATATAGAACACTTGAAAAAGTACGTAGCAAACATACGTTGAAGGCTCACATATATGGTTTTACAGCATAAAACCGGACGGACACTCACACGTATAGAATAAACATGGACGATGGACAATTAAATTAGTTTAATTGCTTATTTATTTATGGGTAAATTGTTTTGACTTTGTTTTAACTTGTTTTAGCTCTTTTGGTTTGCTGCGGCCAATTTTAATGTTTAATGTTTTAATTTTTTTAATGTTTTTAATGTTTTAATGTTTAATGTTTTTTTAATGTTTGGTTTATAATGTTTTTTAATTTTTAATGTTTATTTTTTTAATGTTTTAATGTTTGTAGTGATCCTCACACAAGTAGGGGCCGCGAGTAACTAAGTTGCCGCTAAGCCTTGCTTTATTTTTATATACAAAAGTACTTAAAAAATAGTTTTAAAGTATAATATTTGGGTGATCAAATTATTAGCTTGAACCAGTGGTTCATGAGCGCCAAGCGCAGCAGCAGCTGATTTCCAATTATATCTGGTTGGCAATACTGCTGTGAATGGCAACTCAATTAGTGGTATTTGAGAAAAATTAATTTAACAATTGTAAACTAATAATAAGTAAATTTCATTTGTTTTGTTGCAGGTTAGGAATCCAGGGAAGCCGATGCATTTGGTGGACCAAGGCCGTGGTTCGTCAGCGCGACTCGTTGCAGGCCAGCTGAATGCAATCGCGCAGAAGTGGCCATGGTTGTGTTGTTTTAATTGTGTATGGCCAAGCATGCCATTAGGTTTCAGCCACAGACGCCGGAAATCAGGATTTGAGCAGGAAAATCGTCGCGCATGTCGGACTGGATTCGCAGTAGGTGTTGCAGGTAAGTGCTTTATATTAGTTTTTATATTAATTTGTTCTGGTTGTGTTTCAATGCTGTTTTTATTTTTTTATTTTTCAGGTCTCCATTGTGGCTTTTCCAGGTTGTGGACTGGGTGACGCACAGGGGCATGCCAGTCAATTTCTGCTGCCGTCGCCAAACAGTATGGAATTTTAGCCGCCGGATTGGCGCATTATTGGACTGAATTTTCAGGTTATTGTTGTGTTTTTAATTTGTTTTGAATTGTTTTAAAATGTTTTATTTGCAGGTAGGTGTTTTGTTTTTCTTAGCCAGTGCAGTTGGTGGACCAAGGCCGTGGTTCGACAGTGCAATTCGTTGCAGGCCAGCTGAATGTAATCGCGCAGATGTGGTCCATGCTGCCGAACGATGAATTGTGTTGTTTTAATTGTGCGTATTTGCAGGTAAGTTTTGTGTTTTCCATTTGTTTTTATTTTGTTTTAATTGTGTTTTTATTAATAATGTGTTAATGTTTATTGATTTTATTTATTTTTTTTTTATTATTATTTTTTTTTTTTTTTTACTGGTCTCCTTGTGGAAGTGCAAGTTAAATGCGTATGTTGTGTTGTTTTGATTGTTTGTATCAAGTTCCCACCGCCGTCGCCAAGCACCAGGGTTTGAGCAGCAGAATCGACGCGTTGGTAGATTAAATTAGCAGGTAATTGTTAGGTTTTCCGTATGTTCTGTTTTGTTTTAGTTGTGTATTAGTAATAGCGTGAATTATTTGCTAATAAGTGTTTTATTTTTATTTGTTTTAATTTGTTTTGATTGTGTTTCAGTGCTGCTTTTTATTTTTCAGGTCTACATTGTGGATTCTTCAGCTTGTCATCTTTTCGTTTAGAACATGCTAGTCATTAGCCGCAACCGACGCTAGGCATCATAAAATTTGCGCTGCCGGATTATCGCGTTATTGATAGGCAATTAGACAATGCATGAAGCATGCTAGTCAGAATCCACTTCCGTCGCCAGTCATCATGTAGTTTGACAGTTCTAGATCTCAAGATGTTAGGTGGTGGCGGCGCCAACACTCTTGCATATCCGGGCATCACGCAGCTGAAAATCTGAAAAGTAAAACATAAAAAACAAACGAATTATCACAACAAGTTTAACTCAGTACAACTTAAACGATTAAAACAACACATTATACGCTACCAAACGCACGCTGTAACCCAAACTCCTATCAAATACATACGCTACTAATTAAAACAATTCAAAACAAATGAAAATCATAACACTCACCTGCGAATCCTATCCTAAAACGCGATGACTTAGTGGTTCAAATCACACGATGTCTGGCCACAGCGGTGGATTCTGACCAGCATGCTCCATGCATCTGCTAGTTGGTCACCCGACGAATCTGCTATGGACACCTGTAAAACAAAAGAAATTCATAACACTTTCCCGCAAATCCTACCCAAAAACGCGATGATATAGCTGCTCAAACTACATGATGACTGGCGACGGAAGTGGATTCTGACTAGCATGCTTCATGCATTGTCTAATTGCCTATCAATAACGCGATAATCCGGCAGCGCAAATTTTATGATGCCTAGCGTCGGTTGCGGCTTATGACTAGCATGTTCCAATCAACGCTTAGATGACAAGCTGAAGAATCCACAATGTAGACCTGAAAAATAAAAAGCAGCACTGAAACACAATCAAAACAAATTAAAACAAATAAAAATAAAACACTTATTAGCAAATAATTCACGCTATTACTAATACACAACTAAAACAAAACAGAACATACGGAAAACCTAACAATTACCTGCTAATTTAATCTACCAACGCGTCGATTCTGCTGCTCAAACCCTGGTGCTTGGCGACGGCGGTGGGAACTTGATACAAACAATCAAAACAACACAACATACGCATTTAACTTGCACTTCCACAAGGAGACCAGTAAAAAAAAAAAAAAATAATAATAACAAAAAAATAATTAAAATCAATAAACATTAACACATCTATAATATAAAAATGAATCGCAAAATGTGTTGATAAGCGCATAACTCAACAACGCCTGGACCAATTTGGCCAAATCTTTTTTCAAAATGTTCGTTGAAGTTCAAGGATGGTTTTTACGGCGAGAAAACCCTAAAAATAGCCCTTTTCTTTTTCCCATACAAATGATTTGTAACTAAAACGTAGTCAATTTGAGCTTTATTGCTATGGTATAAAGTTCATATTAAATTACAAGCACTCACTGTTGTCTAAGCAATGTAGGTGTGTTCCTAACGTCAAAGATCATAGCTATCAAAACAATGTGCGTGTGTGCGTTGGAGCACAGAATACATAGTTGGTGGAGTTCAATGTCGCGTTCCGAAACTCGCGTTTCTTTTGTATTAGTTTCGGCACGCGAGATAAAATGCATCAGTTTCCACGTCATTACAACAGTCAAACAAAAATCGCGTTACCAACAGTGTTTTATTATGTTTACGGCTTAAAAGGATTTGACTTCAAGTCATATCAAATTTAAAAAAAAACAAGCTCTCGAACAATAGCGATAGCGACTCCATTTAAAAAACAAGTGGAAACGTTGCAGTCGGACGCAACCGACTGCGGCATACTCGATACCAGTATTAAAACCGGTAAAAAGAGGCCTGATTGCAAAGGGGTACGGATGCGGCAGGGGTGTACGATGCCTTAAAGATTCTCCGATGCAGATGGGGATGCCACCAGCTATATTCCTTCCAAATTTGGTGACTCTAGCTCAAAGTTTGTAAAATGTAGGGAAAGGGGTGGGGGGGGGGGGGCTGGGGGCGGTATGGGTAGTTGTGGCATCAAAATTTTTGTTGCAGATCTTTGTGAAATGTCAATTGCTATCTTCATACCAAATTTGGTGACTCTAGCTCGAAATTTGTAATAAGTGTGGAAAGGGGGGCTGGGGGCGGTATGGGTGTTCGAGGCATCCAAATTTTTGATGCAGATCTATGTGGAATGTCAATTGCTATCTACATACAAAATTTGGTGACTCTAGCTCGAAGTTTGTAAAAAGTGGGGAAAGGGGGCTGGGCGCGGTATGGGTGGGCGTGGCATCCAAATTTTTGATGCAGATCTTTGTGAAATATCAATTGCTATCTTCATCCCAAATTTGGTGACGCTAGCTCGAAATTTGTAAAAAGTGGGGAAAGGGGGGCTGGGGGTGGTATGGGTGGGCGTGGCATCCAAATTTGTGATGCAGATCTTTGTGGAATGTCAATTGCTATCTTCATACCAAATTTGGTGACTCTAGCTCGAAAATTGTAGAAAGTGGGGAAAGGGGGGCGGTATGGGTGGGCGTGGCTCCAAAACTTTGATGCAGTTTTTGGGGGTCGTTACCAGCTATCTTCCTACCAAATTTGGAGGCTCTAGCTCCTCAACTCTGGAAGATACACGCATTTCCGTTTTTGACGAAGCGTTGGGGTATATGGGGGCGGCTAGGGCAGTATCGGTGGGCGTGGCATCCAAACTTTTGGTGCAGTTTTTAGGGGTCATTATCACCTATCTTGGCACCAATTTTGGTGGCTATAGCTCAAAAAATGTAGGAGATATAGCCATTTCTGATTTCAAAATGCGGGGGGGCTGGGGGCGTAATGGGTGGGCGTGGCTCCAAAACTTTGATGCAGTTTTTTGGGAGTCGTTAACAGCTATCTTCCCACCAAATTTGGAGGCTCTAGCTCCACAACTCTGGAAGATACACGCGTTCCCGTTTTTGACGAAGCGTTGGGGTGGATGGGGGCGGCTTGGGCAGTATCGGTGGGCGTGGCATCCAAACTTTTTAAGAGGGGTCATCATCACCTATCTTGGCACCAAATTTGGTGGCTATAGCTCAAAAACTGTGGGAGATATGGGCTATTTTGATTTTAAAATGCGGGGGGCTGGGGGCGGAATGGGGGGGCGTGGCTCCAAAATTTTTGATGCAGTATTTTGGGGGTTGCTAATAGCTATCTTCTTACCAAATTTGGTACTTCTAGCTGTAAGGATGTGCGAAATATGTGGATTTATCGGTTTTGAGTTATCGAATTTATCGATTTGCCAGCCTCCCCGTTATCGTAGAACCCCCATCTTGACACTTTAATTTACTATCCCATAGATAAAGAGAATTGGAAAGTTTCAAGTCTCTAGCTTGAAGGGTGTGGAAAAAACTTGCAACCATACGGACGGACAGACGGACAGACGGACAGACGGACAGACACCATGACGGACATTGCACAAAACCAATATACTCTTTACCTTCGGTATCGAGTATAAAAATTGTCAGTTACCTAATCTACTGAGTTTGCTTTTGACAACTGATACAAAACAAATTCGTTTATCGTGTTGTTCGTGATTAGTGAAAAAATTATTTATATTTGATATGCCTCCTATAAGACGAAGCAATTTAGGTAAAAGAACCAGAAATGCTACAAACCAAGCTAATTACCGATCTAATCGTACTGCACAAGAACGTGACGACGGAAATGAACGTGAAAGAATTCGGATATCACAAACGCGTGAAGCGCGAGCGCGATATTCAACTAATAATCGCGCAAGTTTGAATCGAGCTGCTTTCAGTTACGATGTGTCAATTGACTACAGTAACTACCAATGTGTTGTTATTGGTTCTATGAACTCGGTTTGCTCACACTGTAAGGCATTAAAATACAAAAACGAAGCCAATGGATTGTGTTGCGCAAATGGTAAAGTGAAGTTGATACCATTGGATCCACCACCAGAACCATTGTACTCATTGGTTTCAGGAATAGGAACAGATTCTATACACTTTTTGACATATATCCAACAATATAACAATTGCTTTCAAATGACTTCATTTGGGGCAACAAATGTAGTTCGGGAAAATTTTATGCCAACTTTCAAGGTATGTACTTTTTAAGATTTACAAATATTATTTAAGTTTGATCACTGACAATCCATTAATTTATACCACACCATAATATTTTTTTTATTTACAGATACAAGGGCAAATATATCACAAAGCAGGTTCACTGTTACCAGTGTCAGATAACGACAACAAATTCCTGCAAATTTATTTTATGGGCAATTCACCACAAGAAATCGATCTGCGTTGTGCACATAACAATATAGTAAAGAGGTCTATTGTAGAACAATTACAAACTTTATTTCATCAACACAATCAATTGATTATATTGTTTAAAACTGCCCTGGATCTGATGCCATCCGATAATCACAAAATTGTAATCAGAGCTGATAAAACACCTGCAGGTCAACATACAAGACGTTTTAATGCACAAACTATTGATGAAGTTGCTATCGTTGTAGTTGTCGAATTGCAAAATGACCAATCTGGAAACATATTCTCTAAACAACTCATTGACATTGGTAATGGCAAATTTCCTATAGACATGTTGACTGGCTGCATTAATTTTCCTCAAAGTTTTTGTCAGTTAACTCGATCAAAAGATGAACTTATTCAGAAGGTGTTTCCAGATGTTTCTCAAAATTACAGAAACCATGATTGGTTGAGCGAACGAGCTATACTGGCTGCAAAAAACATAGATGTAAATGAATTAAATTTCAAAATTCAAGAACAAATTACAGGTGAAGTGAGGATATATAAATCAGTTGATTCGGCTACTAATCAAGATGATGTAGTCAACTATCAACCGGAATTTTTAAACTCGCTGGATTTGAAAGGATTGCCACCTCACAATCTTCAATTAAAGGTTGGATCGGTGGTTATAATGTTGCGAAATATCAACCAACCGCGTCTTTGCAACGGTACACGGTTAGCGATAAAAAAATTACTAAACAATGTGATAGAAGCAACTATACTCAAAGGAAAGTATAAAGGAGAAGATGTTCTCATATCGCGCATCCCAATGATTCCGACTGATGTGCCATTTGAGTTTAAACGACTACAGTTTCCAGTGCGGCTTGCTTTTGCTATGACTATAAACAAGTCCCAGGGGCAATCATTAAGTGTTTGTGGTATTAATCTAGAAAACCCATGTTTCTCACATGGTCAATTGTATGTTGCCTGTTCCCGTGTTGGAAAACCATCAGATTTGATTATCTATGCGCCAGGTAATCAAACAAAAAACATCGTATACCACAAAGCACTACAATGATAATAATAATAATTATGATTCACATGATTAACAATAAAGCGATTACTTACTTTTAAATCCTTATATATATTTTATTTAATTATTTTTTATTCACAACGCCCTATCACCAGGGTGACGGTTCTGTTCAGGAGAATTTTTATACTCGATACCGAAGGTAAAGAGTATATTGGTTTTGTGCAATGTCCGTCATGGTGTCTGTCCGTCTGTCCGTCTGACCGTCTGTCCGTCTGTCCGTCCGTATGGTTGCAAGTTTTTTCCACACCCTTCAAGCTAGAGACTTGAAACTTTCCAATTCTCTTTATCTATGGGATAGTAAATTAAAGTGTCAAGATGGGGGTTCTACGATAACGGGGAGGCTGGCAAATCGATAAATTCGATAACTCAAAACCGATAAATCCACATATTTCGCACATCCTTACAGCTAGAAGTACCAAATTTGGTAAGAAGATAGCTATTAGCAACCCCCAAAATACTGCATCAAAAATTTTGGAGCCACGCCCCCCATTCCGCCCCCAGCCCCCCCGCATTTTAAAGTCAAAATAGCCCATATCTCCCACAGTTTTTGAGCTATAGCCACCAAATTTGGTGCCAAGATAGGTGATGATGACCCCCTTAAAACTGCACCAAAAGTTTGGATGCCACGCCCACCGATACTGCCCAAGCCGCCCCCATCCACCCCAACGCTTCGTCAAAAACGGGAACGCGTGTATCTTCCAGAGTTGTGGAGCTAGAGCCTCCAAATTTGGTGGGAAGATAGCTGTTAACGACTCCCAAAAAATTGCATCAAAGTTTTGGAGCCACGCCCACCCATTACGCCCCCAGCCCCCCGCATTTTGAAATCAGAAATGGCTATATCTCCTACAGTTTTTGAGCTATAGCCACCAAAATTGGTGCCAAGATAGGTGATAATGACCCCCTAAAAACTGCACCAAAAGTTTGGATGCCACGCCCACCGATACTGCCCTAGCCGCCCCCATATACCCCAACGCTTCGTCAAAAACGGGAATGCGTGTATCTTCCAGAGTTGAGGAGCTAGAGCCTTCAAATTTGGTAGGAAGATAGCTGGTAACGACCCCCAAAAAACTGCATCAAAGTTTTGGAGCCACGCCCACCCATACCGCCCCCCTTTCCCCACTTTCTACAATTTTCGAGCTAGAGTCACCAAATTTGGTATGAAGATAGCAATTGACATTCCACAAAGATCTGCATCACAAATTTGGATGCCACGCCCACCCATACCACCCCCAGCCCCCCTTTCCCCACTTTTTACAAATTTCGAGCTAGAGTCACCAAATTTGGGATGAAGATAGCAATTGATATTTCACAAAGATCTGCATCAAAAATTTGGATGCCACGCCCACCCATACCGCCCCCAGCCCCCCTTTCCCCACTTTTTACAAACTTCGAGCTAGAGTCACCAAATTTTGTATGTAGATAGCAATTGACATTCCACATAGATCTGCATCAAAAATTTGGATGCCTCGAACACCCATACCACCCCCAGCCCCCCTTTCCACACTTATTACAAATTTCGAGCTAGAGTCACCAAATTTGGTATGAAGATAGCAATTGACATTTCACAAAGATCTGCAACAAAAATTTTGATGCCACAACTACCCATACCGCCCCCAGTCCCCCCCCTTTCCCTACATTTTACAAACTTTGAGCTAGAGTCACCAAATTTGGAAGGAATATAGCTGGTGGCATCCCCATCTGCATCGGAGAATCTTTAAGGCATCGTACACCCCTGCCGCATCCGTACCCCTTTGCAATCAGGCCTCTTTTTACCGGTTTTAATACTGGTATCGAGTATGCCGCAGTCGGTTGCGTCCGACTGCAACGTTTCCACTTGTTTTTTAAATGGAGTCGCTATCGCTATTGTTCGAGAGCTTGTTTTTTTTAAATTTGATATGACTTGAAGTCAAATCCTTTTAAGCCGTAAACATAATAAAACACTGTTGGTAACGCGATTTTTGTTTGACTGTTGTAATGACGTGGAAACTGATGCATTTTATCTCGCGTGCCGAAACTAATACAAAAGAAACGCGAGTTTCGGAACGCGACATTGAACTCCACCAACTATGTATTCTGTGCTCCAACGCACACACGCACATTGTTTTGATAGCTATGATCTTTGACGTTAGGAACACACCTACATTGCTTAGACAACAGTGAGTGCTTGTAATTTAATATGAACTTTATACCATAGCAATAAAGCTCAAATTGACTACGTTTTAGTTACAAATCATTTGTATGGGAAAAAGAAAAGGGCTATTTTTAGGGTTTTCTCGCCGTAAAAACCATCCTTGAACTTCAACGAACATTTTGAAAAAGATTTGGCCAAATTGGTTCAGGCGTTGTTGAGTTATGCGCTTATCAACACATTTTGCGATTCATTTTTATATTATAGATGTGTTAATGTTTATTGATTTTATTTATTTTTTTTTTATTATTATTTTTTTTTTTTTTTACTGGTCTCCTTGTGGAAGTGCAAGTTAAATGCGTATGTTGTGTTGTTTTGATTGTTTGTATCAAGTTCCCACCGCCGTCGCCAAGCACCAGGGTTTGAGCAGCAGAATCGACGCGTTGGTAGATTAAATTAGCAGGTAATTGTTAGGTTTTCCGTATGTTCTGTTTTGTTTTAGTTGTGTATTAGTAATAGCGTGAATTATTTGCTAATAAGTGTTTTATTTTTATTTGTTTTAATTTGTTTTGATTGTGTTTCAGTGCTGCTTTTTATTTTTCAGGTCTACATTGTGGATTCTTCAGCTTGTCATCTAAGCGTTGTTTGGAACATGCTAGTCATTAGCCGCAACCGACGCTAGGCATCATAAAATTTGCGCTGCCGGATTATCGCGTTATTGATAGGCAATTAGACAATGCATGAAGCATGCTAGTCAGAATCCACTTCCGTCGCCAGTCATCATGTAGTTTGAGCAGCTATATCATCGCGTTTTTGGGTAGGATTTGCGGGAAAGTGTTATGAATTTCTTTTGTTTTACAGGTGTCCATAGCAGATTCGTCGGGTGACCACCTAGCAGATGCATGGAGCATGCTGGTCAGAATCCACCGCTGTGGCCAGACATCGTGTGATTTGAACCACTAAGTCATCGCGTTTTAGGATAGGATTCGCAGGTGAGTGTTATGATTTTCATTTGTTTTGAATTGTTTTAATTAGTAGCGTATGTATTTGATAGGAGTTTGGGTTACAGCGTGCGTTTGGTAGCGTATAATGTGTTGTTTTAATCGTTTAAGTTGTACTGAGTTAAACTTGTTGTGATAATTCGTTTGTTTTTTATGTTTTACTTTTCAGATTTTCAGCTGCGTGATGCCCGGATATGCAAGAGTGTTGGCGCCGCCACCACCTAACATCTTGAGATCTAGAACTGTCAAATCGTTGCGTTTCCAAGGTTGATTTCAGCCGCCAACTTTTTAATATTTCCATATGGTAGAGGAGCTTACTCCCTGTTTAGCCCACTCTTCAGGAGATGATGAGGATGGTGCGGGGGAGCCACAGCAAGCAGGCAGTTCAAGCACGTTGTTTGTGCGCATAGGTTCGAAGAAAGCCACGTCCATTTCATTCTCCAGTAGCTCCTGAAGCTCAGCTAGCCTTAAGATCAGGGTTTGTTCTTCGCTCGGTGGTTGATTTAACTCTTGTTCAGTAGGCGGAGGCAAGATGATTTGTTGAATTATTAAAGGCTGTTTTCTTATAAGTGGCTCAAGAGCCTCTCTGGTAATCAGTCCTTTTCTAAAGTCTCGGGCGTATTCATTAATAATAGCTTCACAGAATCTTTCAACTGGTTCAGTATTTAGCTTATCAATAAATTTTTGCCATTTAATTTCTTTAGCGAGCAGTTTGTTGCGCAAATAGTCATTTTCATCAAGCTGAAGCAGAGTTGGGAGTTGTTTTGACGGGTAGGACTGCTGTGTCGTTTGCTGGTTTTGTGAAGCCAATTGTTGCTTTAATGGTATAGTATACTTCAGCAATTGTGATGTGTATCTTGGTCTGCTTATTCTGGTGGGTATGAATGGTTCCAAAACAAGATTTTGAGCTTCCTTGTTTGGATGGTTATAAAGAGAATTAGCCAGCCTGCTACATGCTTGTTCGTAACACTCTTCGCATGACTTTAAATTGTATTTTTTCTTTATAGATGCATTGGTGGTGAATCTGGTTGCTCCAGCTATGGTCCTAGCAATACGATTATGGCCAGCAGCCGCTCTAACAAATTCAGTGTGTGAGACAATAGAGCCCCAAATGGGGATAGCGTATTGCCAGATTGGCATAATCAGTTGTTTTAGTACTACCATTTTACAGGACTTATTCAGTTTGCTTCTTTTGCCAATGAGCCACTCTAAGTTTTTGGCTGAGCTATATGTTCTGGCTCGTAGGTAGGAAACATGATGCCCAAGAGTAAGTCTGTTATCAAGGTGAAGTCCAAGGTATTTGTGCATGGAGACATTTTTAATTTTTTGGCCATTAAATAGGGGTGACGGTGATTTGTTGCAATCAATCCTGCGCTTAGTAAACATCACATGGACTGTTTTTTCCGTATTTATGGTTAGGCACCAGTTTGTTGCCCATTTTCCGAAGTGCTCAAGATATTTTTGTGTGGTTAAGATAGCATCATTGGGACTCTCGCTGGTACTCATCACAAGGGTGTCGTCGGCGTAGGTGGATAGGAAAGTTTCTCCATTGTCCCAGCGTGATTCGTCTCTTAGCATTGTGAGTGAAGGGAGCGGCATGTCCGAAGAAAAAATGGTGAATAACACCGGGCCCAGTACGCTTCCTTGGGGCACACCGGCAGAAGCTTTTTAATGTTAGGTGTGATCCTCACACAAGTAGGGGCCGCGAGTAACTGAGTTGCCGCTAAGCCTTGCTTTATCTATAATATAAAAATGAATCGCAAAATGTGTTGATAAGCGCATAACTCAACAACGCCTGGACCAATTTGGCCAAATCTTTTTTCAAAATGTTCGTTGAAGTTCAAGGATGGTTTTTACGGCGAGAAAACCCTAAAAATAGCCCTTTTCTTTTTCCCATACAAATGATTTGTAACTAAAACGTAGTCAATTTGAGCTTTATTGCTATGGTATAAAGTTCATATTAAATTACAAGCACTCACTGTTGTCTAAGCAATGTAGGTGTGTTCCTAACGTCAAAGATCATAGCTATCAAAACAATGTGCGTGTGTGCGTTGGAGCACAGAATACATAGTTGGTGGAGTTCAATGTCGCGTTCCGAAACTCGCGTTTCTTTTGTATTAGTTTCGGCACGCGAGATAAAATGCATCAGTTTCCACGTCATTACAACAGTCAAACAAAAATCGCGTTACCAACAGTGTTTTATTATGTTTACGGCTTAAAAGGATTTGACTTCAAGTCATATCAAATTTAAAAAAAACAAGCTCTCGAACAATAGCGATAGCGACTCCATTTAAAAAACAAGTGGAAACGTTGCAGTCGGACGCAACCGACTGCGGCATACTCGATACCAGTATTAAAACCGGTAAAAAGAGGCCTGATTGCAAAGGGGTACGGATGCGGCAGGGGTGTACGATGCCTTAAAGATTCTCCGATGCAGATGGGGATGCCACCAGCTATCTTCCTTCCAAATTTGGTGACTCTAGCTCAAAGTTTGGGCTGGGGGCGGTATGGGTGGGCGTGGCATCAAAAGTTTTGATGCAGATCTTTGTGAAATGTCAATTGCTATCTTCATACCAAATTTGGTGACTCTAGCTCGAAATTTGTAATAAGTGGGGAAAGGGGGGCTGGGGGCGGTATGGGTGTTCGAGGCATCCAAATTTTTGATGCAGATCTATGTGGAATGTCAATTGCTATCTACATACAAAAAAAGTGGGGAAAGGGGGGCTGGGGGCGGTATGGGTGGGCGTGGCATCCAAATTTTTGATGCAGATCTTTGTGAAATATCAATTGCTATCTTCATCCCAAATTTGGTGACTCTAGCTCGAAATTTGTAAAAAGTGGGGAAAGGGGGGCTGGGGGTGGTATGGGTGGGCGTGGCATCCAAATTTGTGATGCAGATCTTTGTGGAATGTCAATTGCTATCTTCATACCAAATTTGGTGACTCTAGCTCGAAAATTGTAGAAAGTGGGGAAAGGGGGGCGGTATGGGTGGGCGTGGCTCCAAAACTTTGATGCAGTTTTTTGGGGGTCGTTACCAGCTATCTTCCTACCAAATTTGGAGGCTCTAGCTCCTCAACTCTGGAAGATACACGCATTCCCGTTTTTGACGAAGCGTTGGGGTATATGGGGGCGGCTAGGGCAGTATCGGTGGGCGTGGCATCCAAACTTTTGGTGCAGTTTTTAGGGGGTCATTATCACCTATCTTGGCACCAATTTTGGTGGCTATAGCTCAAAAACTGTAGGAGATATAGCCATTTCTGATTTCAAAATGCGGGGGGCTGGGGGCGTAATGGGTGGGCGTGGCTCCAAAACTTTGATGCAGTTTTTTGGGAGTTGTTAACAGCTATCTTCCCACCAAATTTGGAGGCTCTAGCTCCACAACTCTGGAAGATACACGCGTTCCCGTTTTTGACAAAGCGTTGGGGTGGATGGGGGCGGCTTGGGCAGTATCGGTGGGCGTGGCATCCAAACTTTTGGTGCAGTTTTAAGGGGGTCGTCATCACCTATCTTGGCACCAAATTTGGTGGCTATAGCTCAAAAACTGTGGGAGATATGGGCTATTTTGATTTTAAAATGCGGGGGGCTGGGGGGCGGAATGGGGGGGCGTGGCTCCAAAATTTTTGATGCAGTATTTTGGGGGTTGCTAATAGCTATCTTCTTACCAAATTTGGTACTTCTAGCTGTAAGGATGTGCGAAATATGTGGATTTATCGGTTTTGAGTTATCGAATTTATCGATTTGCCAGCCTCCCCGTTATCGTAGAACCCCCATCTTGACACTTTAATTTACTATCCCATAGATAAAGAGAATTGGAAAGTTTCAAGTCTCTAGCTTGAAGGGTGTGGAAAAAACTTGCAACCATACGGACGGACAGACGGACAGACGGTCAGACGGACAGACGGACAGACACCATGACGGACATTGCACAAAACCAATATACTCTTTACCTTCGGTATCGAGTATAAAAATTCTCCTGAACAGAACCGTCACCCTGGTGATAGGGCGTTGTGAATAAAAAATAATTAAATAAAATATATATAAGGATTTAAAAGTAAGTAATCGCTTTATTGTTAATCATGTGAATCATAATTATTATTATTATCATTGTAGTGCTTTGTGGTATACGATGTTTTTTGTTTGATTACCTGGCGCATAGATAATCAAATCTGATGGTTTTCCAACACGGGAACAGGCAACATACAATTGACCATGTGAGAAACATGGGTTTTCTAGATTAATACCACAAACACTTAATGATTGCCCCTGGGACTTGTTTATAGTCATAGCAAAAGCAAGCCGCACTGGAAACTGTAGTCGTTTAAACTCAAATGGCACATCAGTCGGAATCATTGGGATGCGCGATATGAGAACATCTTCTCCTTTATACTTTCCTTTGAGTATAGTTGCTTCTATCACATTGTTTAGTAATTTTTTTATCGCTAACCGTGTACCGTTGCAAAGACGCGGTTGGTTGATATTTCGCAACATTATAACCACCGATCCAACCTTTAATTGAAGATTGTGAGGTGGCAATCCTTTCAAATCCAGCGAGTTTAAAAATTCCGGTTGATAGTTGACTACATCATCTTGATTAGTAGCCGAATCAACTGATTTATATATCCTCACTTCACCTGTAATTTGTTCTTGAATTTTGAAATTTAATTCATTTACATCTATGTTTTTTGCAGCCAGTATAGCTCGTTCGCTCAACCAATCATGGTTTCTGTAATTTTGAGAAACATCTGGAAACACCTTCTGAATAAGTTCATCTTTTGATCGAGTTAACTGACAAAAACTTTGAGGAAAATTAATGCAGCCAGTCAACATGTCTATAGGAAATTTGCCATTACCAATGTCAATGAGTTGTTTAGAGAATATGTTTCCAGATTGGTCATTTTGCAATTCGACAACTACAACGATAGCAACTTCATCAATAGTTTGTGCATTAAAACGTCTTGTATGTTGACCTGCAGGTGTTTTATCAGCTCTGATTACAATTTTGTGATTATCGGATGGCATCAGATCCAGGGCAGTTTTAAACAATATAATCAATTGATTGTGTTGATGAAATAAAGTTTGTAATTGTTCTACAATAGACCTCTTTACTATATTGTTATGTGCACAACGCAGATCGATTTCTTGTGGTGAATTGCCCATAAAATAAATTTGCAGGAATTTGTTGTCGTTATCTGACACTGGTAACAGTGAACCTGCTCTGTGATATATTTGCCCTTGTATCTGTAAATAAAAAAAATATTATGGTGTGGTATAAATTAATGGATTGTCAGTGATCAAACTTAAATAATATTTGTAAATCTTAAAAAGTACATACCTTGAAAGTTGGCATAAAATTTTCCCGAACTACATTTGTTGCCCCAAATGAAGTCATTTGAAAGCAATTGTTATATTGTTGGATATATGTCAAAAAGTGTATAGAATCTGTTCCTATTCCTGAAACCAATGAGTACAATGGTTCTGGTGGTGGATCCAATGGTATCAACTTCACTTTACCATTTGCGCAACACAATCCATTGGCTTCGTTTTTGTATTTTAATGCCTTACAGTGTGAGCAAACCGAGTTCATAGAACCAATAACAACACATTGGTAGTTACTGTAGTCAATTGACACATCGTAACTGAAAGCAGCTCGATTCAAACTTGCGCGATTATTAGTTGAATATCGCGCTCGCGCTTCACGCGTTTGTGATATCCGAATTCTTTCACGTTCATTTCCGTCGTCACGTTCTTGTGCAGTACGATTAGATCGGTAATTAGCTTGGTTTGTAGCATTTCTGGTTCTTCTACCTAAATTGCTTCGTCTTATAGGAGGCATATCAAATATAAATAATTTTTTCACTAATCACGAACAACACGATAAACGAATTTGTTTTGTATCAGTTGTCAAAAGCAAACTCAGTAGATTAGGTAACTTACAATTTTTATACTCGATACCGAAGGTAAAGAGTATATTGGTTTTGTGCAATGTCCGTCATGGTGTCTGTCCGTCTGACCGTCTGTCCGTCTGTCCGTCCGTATGGTTGCAAGTTTTTTCCACACCCTTCAAGCTAGAGACTTGAAACTTTCCAATTCTCTTTATCTATGGGATAGTAAATTAAAGTGTCAAGATGGGGGTTCTACGATAACGGGGAGGCTGGCAAATCGATAAATTCGATAACTCAAAACCGATAAATCCACATATTTCGCACATCCTTACAGCTAGAAGTACCAAATTTGGTAAGAAGATAGCTATTAGCAACCCCCAAAATACTGCATCAAAAATTTTGGAGCCACGCCCCCCATTCCGCCCCCAGCCCCCCGCATTTTAAAATCAAAATAGCCCATATCTCCCACAGTTTTTGAGCTATAGCCACCAAATTTGGTGCCAAGATAGGTGATGATGACCCCCTTAAAACTGCACCAAAAGTTTGGATGCCACGCCCACCGATACTGCCCAAGCCGCCCCCATCCACCCCAACGCTTCGTCAAAAACGGGAACGCGTGTATCTTCCAGAGTTGTGGAGCTAGAGCCTCCAAATTTGGTGGGAAGATAGCTGTTAACAACTCCCAAAAAACTGCATCAAAGTTTTGGAGCCACGCCCACCCATTACGCCCCCAGCCCCCCGCATTTTGAAATCAGAAATGGCTATATCTCCTACAGTTTTTGAGCTATAGCCACCAAAATTGGTGCCAAGATAGGTGATAATGACCCCCTAAAAACTGCACCAAAAGTTTGGATGCCACGCCCACCGATACTGCCCTAGCCGCCCCCATATACCCCAACGCTTCGTCAAAAACGGGAATGCGTGTATCTTCCAGAGTTGAGGAGCTAGAGCCTCCAAATTTGGTAGGAAGATAGCTGGTAACGACCCCCAAAAAACTGCATCAAAGTTTTGGAGCCACGCCCACCCATACCGCCCCCCTTTCCCCACTTTCTACAATTTTCGAGCTAGAGTCACCAAATTTGGTATGAAGATAGCAATTGACATTCCACAAAGATCTGCATCACAAATTTGGATGCCACGCCCACCCATACAACCCTCAGCCCCCCTTTCCCCACTTTTTACAAATTTCGAGCTAGAGTCACCAAATTTGGGATGAAGATAGCAATTGATATTTCACAAAGATCTGCATCAAAAATTTGGATGCCACGCCCACCCATACCGCCCCCAGCCCCCCTTTCCCCACTTTTTTTGTATGTAGATAGCAATTGACATTCCACATAGATCTGCATCAAAAATTTGGATGCCTCGAACACCCATACCGCCCCCAGCCCCCCTTTCCACACTTATTACAAATTTCGAGCTAGAGTCACCAAATTTGGTATGAAGATAGCAATTGACATTTCACAAAGATCTGCAACAAAAATTTTGATGCCACAACTACCCATACCGCCCCCAGCCCCCCCCTTTCCCTACATTTTACAAACTTTGAGCTAGAGTCACCAAATTTGGAAGGAATATAGCTGGTGGCATCCCCATCTGCATCGGAGAATCTTTAAGGCATCGTACACCCCTGCCGCATCCGTACCCCTTTGCAATCAGGCCTCTTTTTACCGGTTTTAATACTGGTATCGAGTATGCCGCAGTCGGTTGCGTCCGACTGCAACGTTTCCACTTGTTTTTTAAATGGAGTCGCTATCGCTATTGTTCGAGAGCTTGTTTTTTTTAAATTTGATATGACTTGAAATCAAATCCTTTTAAGCCGTAAACATAATAAAACACTGTTGGTAACGCGATTTTTGTTTGACTGTTGTAATGACGTGGAAACTGATGCATTTTATCTCGCGTGCCGAAACTAATACAAAAGAAACGCGAGTTTCGGAACGCGACATTGAACTCCACCAACTATGTATTCTGTGCTCCAACGCACACACGCACATTGTTTTGATAGCTATGATCTTTGACGTTAGGAACACACCTACATTGCTTAGACAACAGTGAGTGCTTGTAATTTAATATGAACTTTATACCATAGCAATAAAGCTCAAATTGACTACGTTTTAGTTACAAATCATTTGTATGGGAAAAAGAAAAGGGCTATTTTTAGGGTTTTCTCGCCGTAAAAACCATCCTTGAACTTCAACGAACATTTTGAAAAAAGATTTGGCCAAATTGGTCCAGGCGTTGTTGAGTTATGCGCTTATCAACACATTTTGCGATTCATTTTTATATTATAGATAAAGCAAGGCTTAGCGGCAACTCAGTTACTCGCGGCCCCTACTTGTGTGAGGATCACACCTAACATTAAAAAGCTTCTGCCGGTGTGCCCCAAGGAAGCGTACTGGGCCCGGTGTTATTCACCATTTTTTCTTCGGACATGCCGCTCCCTTCACTCACAATGCTAAGAGACGAATCACGCTGGGACAATGGAGAAACTTTCCTATCCACCTACGCCGACGACACCCTTGTGATGAGTACCAGCGAGAGTCCCAATGATGCTATCTTAACCACACAAAAATATCTTGAGCACTTCGGAAAATGGGCAACAAACTGGTGCCTAACCATAAATACGGAAAAAACAGTCCATGTGATGTTTACTAAGCGCAGGATTGATTGCAACAAATCACCGTCACCCCTATTTAATGGCCAAAAAATTAAAAATGTCTCCATGCACAAATACCTTGGACTTTATACCTTGATAACAGACTTACTCTTGGGCATCATGTTTCCTACCTACGAGCCAGAACATATAGCTCAGCCAAAAACCTAGAGTGGCTCATTGGCAAAAGAAGCAAACTGAATAAGTCCTGTAAAATGGTAGTACTAAAACAACTGATTATGCCAATCTGGCAATACGCTATCCCCATTTGGGGCTCTATTGTCTCACACACTGAATTTGTTAGAGCGGCTGCTGGCCATAATCGTATTGCTAGGACCATAGCTGGAGCAACCAGATTCACCACCAATGCATCTATAAAGAAAAATACAATTTAAAGTCATGCGAAGAGTGTTACGAACAAGCATGTAGCAGGCTGGCTAATTCTCTTTATAACCATCCAAACAAGGAAGCTCAAAATCTTGTTTTGGAACCATTCATACCCACCAGAATAAGCAGACCAAGATACACATCACAATTGCTGAAGTATACTATACCATTAAAGCAACAATTGGCTTCACAAAACCAGCAAACGACACAGCAGTCCTACCCGTCAAAACAACTCCCAACTCTGCTTCAGCTTGATGAAAATGACTATTTGCGCAACAAACTGCTCGCTAAAGAAATTAAATGGCAAAAATTTATTGATAAGCTAAATACTGAACCAGTTGAAAGATTCTGTGAAGCTATTATTAATGAATACGCCCGAGACTTTAGAAAAGGACTGATTACCAGAGAGGCTCTTGAGCCACTTATAAGAAAACAGCCTTTGATAATTCAACAAATCATCTTGCCTCCGCCTACTGAACAAGAGTTAAATCAACCACCGAGCGAAGAACAAACCCTGATCTTAAGGCTAGCTGAGCTTCAGGAGCTACTGGAGAATGAAATGGACGTGGCTTTCTTCGAACCTATGCGCACAAACAACGTGCTTGAACTGCCTGCTTGCTGTGGCTCCCCCCGCACCATCCTCATCATCTCCTGAAGAGTGGGCTAAACAGGGAGTAAGCTCCTCTACCATATGGAAATATTAAAAAGTTGGCGGCTGAAATCAACCTTGGAAACGCAACGATTTGACAGTTCTAGATCTCAAGATGTTAGGTGGTGGCGGCGCCAACACTCTTGCATATCCGGGCATCACGCAGCTGAAAATCTGAAAAGTAAAACATAAAAAACAAACGAATTATCACAACAAGTTTAACTCAGTACAACTTAAACGATTAAAACAACACATTATACGCTACCAAACGCACGCTGTAACCCAAACTCCTATCAAATACATACGCTACTAATTAAAACAATTCAAAACAAATGAAAATCATAACACTCACCTGCGAATCCTATCCTAAAACGCGATGACTTAGTGGTTCAAATCACACGATGTCTGGCCACAGCGGTGGATTCTGACCAGCATGCTCCATGCATCTGCTAGGTGGTCACCCGACGAATCTGCTATGGACACCTGTAAAACAAAAGAAATTCATAACACTTTCCCGCAAATCCTACCCAAAAACGCGATGATATAGCTGCTCAAACTACATGATGACTGGCGACGGAAGTGGATTCTGACTAGCATGCTTCATGCATTGTCTAATTGCCTATCAATAACGCGATAATCCGGCAGCGCAAATTTTATGATGCCTAGCGTCGGTTGCGGCTAATGACTAGCATGTTCCAAACAACGCTTAGATGACAAGCTGAAGAATCCACAATGTAGACCTGAAAAATAAAAAGCAGCACTGAAACACAATCAAAACAAATTAAAACAAATAAAAATAAAACACTTATTAGCAAATAATTCACGCTATTACTAATACACAACTAAAACAAAACAGAACATACGGAAAACCTAACAATTACCTGCTAATTTAATCTACCAACGCGTCGATTCTGCTGCTCAAACCCTGGTGCTTGGCGACGGCGGTGGGAACTTGATACAAACAATCAAAACAACACAACATACGCATTTAACTTGCACTTCCACAAGGAGACCAGTAAAAAAAAAAAAAAATAATAATAATAACAAAAAAATAAATAAAATCAATAAACATTAACACATCTATAATATAAAAATGAATCGCAAAATGTGTTGATAAGCGCATAACTCAACAACGCCTGGACCAATTTGGCCAAATCTTTTTCAAAATGTTCGTTGAAGTTCAAGGATGGTTTTTACGGCGAGAAAACCCTAAAAATAGCCCTTTTCTTTTTCCCATACAAATGATTTGTAACTAAAACGTAGTCAATTTGAGCTTTATTGCTATGGTATAAAGTTCATATTAAATTACAAGCACTCACTGTTGTCTAAGCAATGTAGGTGTGTTCCTAACGTCAAAGATCATAGCTATCAAAACAATGTGCGTGTGTGCGTTGGAGCACAGAATACATAGTTGGTGGAGTTCAATGTCGCGTTCCGAAACTCGCGTTTCTTTTGTATTAGTTTCGGCACGCGAGATAAAATGCATCAGTTTCCACGTCATTACAACAGTCAAACAAAAATCGCGTTACCAACAGTGTTTTATTATGTTTACGGCTTAAAAGGATTTGACTTCAAGTCATATCAAATTTAAAAAAAAACAAGCTCTCGAACAATAGCGATAGCGACTCCATTTAAAAAACAAGTGGAAACGTTGCAGTCGGACGCAACCGACTGCGGCATACTCGATACCAGTATTAAAACCGGTAAAAAGAGGCCTGATTGCAAGGGGTACGGATGCGGCAGGGGTGTACGATGCCTTAAAGATTCTCCGATGCAGATGGGGATGCCACCAGCTATATTCCTTCCAAATTTGGTGACTCTAGCTCAAAGTTTGTAAAATGTAGGGAAAGGGGGGGGCTGGGGGCGGTATGGGTGGGCGTGGCATCCAAATTTTTAATGCAGATCTTTGTGAAATATCAATTGCTATCTTCATCCCAAATTTGGTGACTAGCTCGAAATTTGTAAAAAGTGGGGAAAGGGGGGCTGGGGGTGGTATGGGTGGGCGTGGCATCCAAATTTGTGATGCAGATCTTTGTGGAATGTCAATTGCTATCTTCATACCAAATTTGGTGACTCTAGCTCGAAAATTGTAGAAAGTGGGGAAAGGGGGGCGGTATGGGTGGGCGTGGCTCCAAAACTTTGATGCAGTTTTTTGGGGGTCGTTACCAGCTATCTTCCTACCAAATTTGGAGGCTCTAGCTCCTCAACTCTGGAAGATACACGCATTCCCGTTTTTGACGAAGCGTTGGGGTATATGGGGGCGGCTAGGGCAGTATCGGTGGGCGTGGCATCCAAACTTTTGGTGCAGTTTTAAGGGGGTCATCATCACCTATCTTGGCACCAAATTTGGTGGCTATAGCTCAAAAACTGTGGGAGATATGGGCTATTTTGACTTTAAAATGCGGGGGGGCTGGGGGCGGAATGGGGGGCGTGGCTCCAAAATTTTTGATGCAGTATTTTGGGGGTTGCTAATAGCTATCTTCTTACCAAATTTGGTACTTCTAGCTGTAAGGATGTGCGAAATATGTGGATTTATCGGTTTTGAGTTATCGAATTTATCGATTTGCCAGCCACCCCGTTATCGTAGAACCCCCATCTTGACACTTTAATTTACTATCCCATAGATAAAGAGAATTGGAAAGTTTCAAGTCTCTAGCTTGAAGGGTGTGGAAAAAACTTGCAACCATACGGACGGACAGACGGACAGACGGACAGACGGTCAGACGGACAGACGGACAGACACCATGACGGACATTGCACAAAACCAATATACTCTTTACCTTCGGTATCGAGTATAAAAATTCTCCTGAACAGAACCGTCACCCTGGTGATAGGGCGTTGTGAATAAAAAAATAATTAAATAAAATATATATAAGGATTTAAAAGTAAGTAATCGCTTTATTGTTAATCATGTGAATCATAATTATTATTATTATCATTGTAGTGCTTTGTGGTATACGATGTTTTTTGTTTGATTACCTGGCGCATAGATAATCAAATCTGATGGTTTTCCAACACGGGAACAGGCAACATACAATTGACCATGTGAGAAACATGGGTTTTCTAGATTAATACCACAAACACTTAATGATTGCCCCTGGGACTTGTTTATAGTCATAGCAAAAGCAAGCCGCACTGGAAACTGTAGTCGTTTAAACTCAAATGGCACATCAGTCGGAATCATTGGGATGCGCGATATGAGAACATCTTCTCCTTTATACTTTCCTTTGAGTATAGTTGCTTCTATCACATTGTTTAGTAATTTTTTTATCGCTAACCGTGTACCGTTGCAAAGACGCGGTTGGTTGATATTTCGCAACATTATAACCACCGATCCAACCTTTAATTGAAGATTGTGAGGTGGCAATCCTTTCAAATCCAGCGAGTTTAAAAATTCCGGTTGATAGTTGACTACATCATCTTGATTAGTAGCCGAATCAACTGATTTATATATCCTCAATTCACCTGTAATTTGTTCTTGAATTTTGAAATTTAATTCATTTACATCTATGTTTTTTGCAGCCAGTATAGCTCGTTCGCTCAACCAATCATGGTTTCTGTAATTTTGAGAAACATCTGGAAACACCTTCTGAATAAGTTCATCTCTTGATCGAGTTAACTGACAAAAACTTTGAGGAAAATTAATGCAGCCAGTCAACATGTCTATAGGAAATTTGCCATTACCAATGTCAATGAGTTGTTTAGAGAATATGTTTCCAGATTGGTCATTTTGCAATTCGACAACTACAACGATAGCAACTTCATCAATAGTTTGTGCATTAAAACGTCTTGTATGTTGACCTGCAGGTGTTTTATCAGCTCTGATTACAATTTTGTGATTATCGGATGGCATCAGATCCAGGGCAGTTTTAAACAATATAATCAATTGATTGTGTTGATGAAATAAAGTTTGTAATTGTTCTACAATAGACCTCTTTACTATATTGTTATGTGCACAACGCAGATCGATTTCTTGTGGTGAATTGCCCATAAAATAAATTTGCAGGAATTTGTTGTCGTTATCTGACACTGGTAACAGTGAACCTGCTCTGTGATATATTTGCCCTTGTATCTGTAAATAAAAAAAAATATTATGGTGTGGTATAAATTAATGGATTGTCAGTGATCAAACTTAAATAATATTTGTAAATCTTAAAAAGTACATACCTTGAAAGTTGGCATAAAATTTTCCCGAACTACATTTGTTGCCCCAAATGAAGTCATTTGAAAGCAATTGTTATATTGTTGGATATATGTCAAAAAGTGTATAGAATCTGTTCCTATTCCTGAAACCAATGAGTACAATGGTTCTGGTGGTGGATCCAATGGTATCAACTTCACTTTACCATTTGCGCAACACAATCCATTGGCTTCGTTTTTGTATTTTAATGCCTTACAGTGTGAGCAAACCGAGTTCATAGAACCAATAACAACACATTGGTAGTTACTGTAGTCAATTGACACATCGTAACTGAAAGCAGCTCGATTCAAACTTGCGCGATTATTAGTTGAATATCGCGCTCGCGCTTCACGCGTTTGTGATATCCGAATTCTTTCACGTTCATTTCCGTCGTCACGTTCTTGTGCAGTACGATTAGATCGGTAATTAGCTTGGTTTGTAGCATTTCTGGTTCTTCTACCTAAATTGCTTCGTCTTATAGGAGGCATATCAAATATAAATAATTTTTTCACTAATCACGAACAACACGATAAACGAATTTGTTTTGTATCAGTTGTCAAAAGCAAACTCAGTAGATTAGGTAACTTACAATTTTTATACTCGATACCGAAGGTAAAGAGTATATTGGTTTTGTGCAATGTCCGTCATGGTGTCTGTCCGTCTGTCCGTCTGACCGTCTGTCCGTCTGTCCGTCCGTATGGTTGCAAGTTTTTTCCACACCCTTCAAGCTAGAGACTTGAAACTTTCCAATTCTCTTTATCTATGGGATAGTAAATTAAAGTGTCAAGATGGGGGTTCTACGATAACGGGGAGGCTGGCAAATCGATAAATTCGATAACTCAAAACCGATAAATCCACATATTTCGCACATCCTTACAGCTAGAAGTACCAAATTTGGTAAGAAGATAGCTATTAGCAACCCCCAAAATACTGCATCAAAAATTTTGGAGCCACGCCCCCCATTCCGCCCCCAGCCCCCCCCGCATTTTAAAATCAAAATAGCCCATATCTCCCACAGTTTTTGAGCTATAGCCACCAAATTTGGTGCCAAGATAGGTGATGATGACCCCCTTAAAACTGCACCAAAAGTTTGGATGCCACGCCCACCGATACTGCCCAAGCCGCCCCCATCCACCCCAACGCTTCGTCAAAAACGGGAACGCGTGTATCTTCCAGAGTTGTGGAGCTAGAGCCTCCAAATTTGGTGGGAAGATAGCTGTTAACAACTCCCAAAAAACTGCATCAAAGTTTTGGAGCCACGCCCACCCATTACGCCCCCAGCCCCCCCGCATTTTGAAATCAGAAATGGCTATATCTCCTACAGTTTTTGAGCTATAGCCACCAAAATTGGTGCCAAGATAGGTGATAATGACTCCCTAAAAACTGCACCAAAAGTTTGGATGCCACGCCCACCGATACTGCCCTAGCCGCCCCCATATACCCCAACGCTTCGTCAAAAACGGGAATGCGTGTATCTTCCAGAGTTGAGGAGCTAGAGCCTCCAAATTTGGTAGGAAGATAGCTGGTAACGACCCCCAAAAAACTGCATCAAAGTTTTGGAGCCACGCCCACCCATACCGCCCCCCTTTCCCCACTTTCTACAATTTTCGAGCTAGAGTCACCAAATTTGGTATGAAGATAGCAATTGACATTCCACAAAGATCTGCATCACAAATTTGGATGCCACGCCCACCCATACCACCCCCAGCCCCCCTTTCCCCACTTTTTACAAATTTCGAGCTAGAGTCACCAAATTTGGGATGAAGATAGCAATTGATATTTCACAAAGATCTGCATCAAAAATTTGGATGCCACGCCCACCCATACCGCCCCCAGCCCCCCTTTCCCCACTTTTTTTGTATGTAGATAGCAATTGACATTCCACATAGATCTGCATCAAAAATTTGGATGCCTCGAACACCCATACCGCCCCCAGCCCCCCCTTTCCACACTTATTACAAATTTCGAGCTAGAGTCACCAAATTTGGTATGAAGATAGCAATTGACATTTCACAAAGATCTGCAACAAAAATTTTGATGCCACAACTACCCATACCGCCCCCAGCCCCCCCCCTTTCCCTACATTTTACAAACTTTGAGCTAGAGTCACCAAATTTGGAAGGAATATAGCTGGTGGCATCCCCATCTGCATCGGAGAATCTTTAAGGCATCGTACACCCCTGCCGCATCCGTACCCCTTTGCAATCAGGCCTCTTTTTACCGGTTTTAATACTGGTATCGAGTATGCCGCAGTCGGTTGCGTCCGACTGCAACGTTTCCACTTGTTTTTTAAATGGAGTCGCTATCGCTATTGTTCGAGAGCTTGTTTTTTTTTAAATTTGATATGACTTGAAGTCAAATCCTTTTAAGCCGTAAACATAATAAAACACTGTTGGTAACGCGATTTTTGTTTGACTGTTGTAATGACGTGGAAACTGATGCATTTTATCTCGCGTGCCGAAACTAATACAAAAGAAACGCGAGTTTCGGAACGCGACATTGAACTCCACCAACTATGTATTCTGTGCTCCAACGCACACACGCACATTGTTTTGATAGCTATGATCTTTGACGTTAGGAACACACCTACATTGCTTAGACAACAGTGAGTGCTTGTAATTTAATATGAACTTTATACCATAGCAATAAAGCTCAAATTGACTACGTTTTAGTTACAAATCATTTGTATGGGAAAAGAAAAGGGCTATTTTTAGGGTTTTCTCGCCGTAAAAACCATCCTTGAACTTCAACGAACATTTTGAAAAAGATTTGGCCAAATTGGTCCAGGCGTTGTTGAGTTATGCGCTTATCAACACATTTTGCGATTCATTTTTATATTATAGATAAAGCAAGGCTTAGCGGCAACTCAGTTACTCGCGGCCCCTACTTGTGTGAGGATCACACCTAACATTAAAAAGCTTCTGCCGGTGTGCCCCAAGGAAGCGTACTGGGCCCGGTGTTATTCACCATTTTTCTTCGGACATGCCGCTCCCTTCACTCACAATGCTAAGAGACGAATCACGCTGGGACAATGGAGAAACTTTCCTATCCACCTACGCCGACGACACCCTTGTGATGAGTACCAGCGAGAGTCCCAATGATGCTATCTTAACCACACAAAAATATCTTGAGCACTTCGGAAAATGGGCAACAAACTGGTGCCTAACCATAAATACGGAAAAAACAGTCCATGTGATGTTTACTAAGCGCAGGATTGATTGCAACAAATCACCGTCACCCCTATTTAATGGCCAAAAAATTAAAAATGTCTCCATGCACAAATACCTTGGACTTCACCTTGATAACAGACTTACTCTTGGGCATCATGTTTCCTACCTACGAGCCAGAACATATAGCTCAGCCAAAAACCTAGAGTGGCTCATTGGCAAAAGAAGCAAACTGAATAAGTCCTGTAAAATGGTAGTACTAAAACAACTGATTATGCCAATCTGGCAATACGCTATCCCCATTTGGGGCTCTATTGTCTCACACACTGAATTTGTTAGAGCGGCTGCTGGCCATAATCGTATTGCTAGGACCATAGCTGGAGCAACCAGATTCACCACCAATGCATCTATAAAGAAAAAATACAATTTAAAGTCATGCGAAGAGTGTTACGAACAAGCATGTAGCAGGCTGGCTAATTCTCTTTATAACCATCCAAACAAGGAAGCTCAAAATCTTGTTTTGGAACCATTCATACCCACCAGAATAAGCAGACCAAGATACACATCACAATTGCTGAAGTATACTATACCATTAAAGCAACAATTGGCTTCACAAAACCAGCAAACGACACAGCAGTCCTACCCGTCAAAACAACTCCCAACTCTGCTTCAGCTTGATGAAAATGACTATTTGCGCAACAAACTGCTCGCTAAAGAAATTAAATGGCAAAAATTTATTGATAAGCTAAATACTGAACCAGTTGAAAGATTCTGTGAAGCTATTATTAATGAATACGCCCGAGACTTTAGAAAAGGACTGATTACCAGAGAGGCTCTTGAGCCACTTATAAGAAAACAGCCTTTGATAATTCAACAAATCATCTTGCCTCCGCCTACTGAACAAGAGTTAAATCAACCACCGAGCGAAGAACAAACCCTGATCTTAAGGCTAGCTGAGCTTCAGGAGCTACTGGAGAATGAAATGGACGTGGCTTTCTTCGAACCTATGCGCACAAACAACGTGCTTGAACTGCCTGCTTGCTGTGGCTCCCCCGCACCATCCTCATCATCTCCTGAAGAGTGGGCTAAACAGGGAGTAAGCTCCTCTACCATATGGAAATATTAAAAAGTTGGCGGCTGAAATCAACCTTGGAAACGCAACGATTTGACAGTTCTAGATCTCAAGATGTTAGGTGGTGGCGGCGCCAACACTCTTGCATATCCGGGCATCACGCAGCTGAAAATCTGAAAAGTAAAACATAAAAAACAAACGAATTATCACAACAAGTTTAACTCAGTACAACTTAAACGATTAAAACAACACATTATACGCTACCAAACGCACGCTGTAACCCAAACTCCTATCAAATACATTCGCTACTAATTAAAACAATTCAAAACAAATGAAAATCATAACACTCACCTGCGAATCCTATCCTAAAACGCGATGACTTAGTGGTTCAAATCACACGATGTCTGGCCACAGCGGTGGATTCTGACCAGCATGCTCCATGCATCTGCTAGGTGGTCACCCGACGAATCTGCTATGGACACCTGTAAAACAAAAGAAATTCATAACACTTTCCCGCAAATCCTACCCAAAAACGCGATGATATAGCTGCTCAAACTACATGATGACTGGCGACGGAAGTGGATTCTGACTAGCATGCTTCATGCATTGTCTAATTGCCTATCAATAACGCGATAATCCGGCAGCGCAAATTTTATGATGCCTAGCGTCGGTTGCGGCTAATGACTAGCATGTTCCAAACAACGCTTAGATGACAAGCTGAAGAATCCATAATGTAGACCTGAAAAATAAAAAGCAGCACTGAAACACAATCAAAACAAATTAAAACAAATAAAAATAAAACACTTATTAGCAAATAATTCACGCTATTACTAATACACAACTAAAACAAAACAGAACATACGGAAAACCTAACAATTACCTGCTAATTTAATCTACCAACGCGTCGATTCTGCTGCTCAAACCCTGGTGCTTGGCGACGGCGGTGGGAACTTGATACAAACAATCAAAACAACACAACATACGCATTTAACATACTTTTGTATATAAAAATAAAGCAAGGCTTAGCGGCAACTTAGTTACTCGCGGCCCCTACTTGTGTGAGGATCACACCAAACATTAAAACAAAAAAAAAAAAAAACAAATAAAAATAAAACACTTATTGGCAAACAATTCACGCTATTACTAATACACAACTAAAACAAAACAGAACATACGGAAAACCTAACAATTACCTGCTAATTTAATCTACCAACGCGTCGATTCTGCTGCTCAAACCCTGGTGCTTGGCGACGGCGGTGGGAACTTGATACAAACAATCAAAACAACACAACATACGCATTTAACTTGCACTTCCACAAGGAGACCAGTAAAAAAAAAAAAAAAAATAATAATAACAAAAAAATAAATAAAATCAATAAACATTAACACATTATTAATAAAAACACAATTAAAACAAAATAAAAACAAATGGAAAACACAAAACTTACCTGCAAATACGCACAATTAAAACAACACAATTCATCGTTCGGCAGCATGGACCACATCTGCGCGATTACATTCAGCTGGCCTGCAACGAATTGCACTGTCGAACCACGGCCTTGGTCCACCAACTGCACTGGCTAAGAAAAACAAAACACCTACCTGCAAATAAAACATTTTAAAACAATTCAAAACAAATTAAAAACACAAAAATTACCTGAAAATTCAGTCCAATAATGCGCCAATCCGGCGGCTAAAATTCCATACTGTTTGGCGACGGCAGCAGAAATTGACTGGCATGCCCCTGTGCGTCACCCAGTCCACAACCTGGAAAAGCCACAATGGAGACCTGAAAAAAAAAAAAAAAAAAAACAGCATTGAAACACAACCAGAACAAATTAAAATAAAAACTAATATAAAGCACTTACCTGCAACACCTACTGCGAATCCAGTCCGACATGCGCGACGATTTTCCTGCTCAAATCCTGATTTCCGGCGTCTGTGGCTGAAACCTAATGGCATGCTTGGCCATACACAATTAAAACAACACAACCATGGCCACATCTGCGCGATTGGATTCAGCTGGCCTGCAACGAGTAGCGCTGACGAACCACGGCCTTGGTCCACCAAATGCATCGGCTTCCCTGGATTCCTAACCTGCAACAAAACAAATGAAATTTACTTATTATTAGTTTACAATTGTTAAATTAATTTTTCTCAAATACCACTAATTGAGTTGCCATTCACAGCAGTATTGCCAACCAGATATAATTGGAAATCAGCTGCTGCTGCGCTTGGCGCTCATGAACCACTGGTTCAAGCTAATAATTTGGTCACCCAAATATTATACTTTAAAACTATTTTTTAAGTACTTTTGTATATAAAAATAAAGCAAGGCTTAGCGGCAACTTAGTTACTCGCGGCCCCTACTTGTGTGAGGATCACTACAAACATTAAAACATTAAAAAAATAAACATTAAAAATTAAAAAACATTATAAACCAAACATTAAAAAAAACATTAAACATTAAAACATTAAAAACATTAAAAAAATTAAAACATTAAACATTAAAATTGGCCGCAGCAAACCAAAAGAGCTAAAACAAGTTAAAACAAAGTCAAAACAATTTACCCATAAATAAATAAGCAATTAAACTAATTTAATTGTCCATCGTCCATGTTTATTCTATACGTGTGAGTGTCCGTCCGGTTTTATGCTGTAAAACCATATATGTGAGCCTTCAACGTATGTTTGCTACGTACTTTTTCAAGTGTTCTATATTGTATATTCACATATACATATATCCAACACCAAAGTCTAAGCCTGAACAGGATCCACAAGATGGCAGAAACTGCTAATACAAAAGAAAAGCGCGCTACACCAACACCTGTACAATCACTTCGCGCCTCGGTAACTCTTCTTGAACAGACGCCATCGTGTGAAGTAAGAAACGAAGAAACAAACATAGGTCAACGCCTTGAAGAGAGCAACAAGATGGCAGCCATCACCACGCCACACTCTCTCTCTCACTCGGCACCTATTGAGCAGACCATTCCAGACGACGTATTGAATTCGCCGCCTATGCAAGCGCCAGCAAATGTGAGAAATAAGAAGAGAGCGACGTACTCAACGGCAGAAGTTCTTTCGAACCTGTTTCTAGATGAACCAGAACCAAAAACAGACGACTCATATGTCACAATTATTACTGACTCGTCTTCACTGGCATCATGCCTTAGTCTTCCACAATGGAGTGATTCTGATTACATAGATGAATCTGCCAACGATCCCAACCCTGATCAGCAGGAATTACATTCTATGAACGTCAATGTTAGTATTCTTTCGCCTTCGGTAGGCATTAAACGTAAAATGCCGCCCTCGAACAGAAATTCAAAAATTAAATGCTTGTCAGTTTCTGAAATCCATGCCCCTGGCCAAGGCAAAACAAAAAGCAAGCCAAATTCTGCTTCTGAACTCCAATCGGATCAGCAACTGGACAACAATTCTTGTCCCAGCAAACAAAACCAACAGCAATTAAAACAACAACAATCAGCACAACAGCTAAAACAACAAAAATACACACAAGCACAGCAGCCAGCTCAACAAACAAATGCTGCTGCTCATCAACAACAACATTTGCCTAAGCAAGTTAAAATACCTCCTATTTTTTCGCACGAAGTCGATGACATACAATCCATTCTTGATAAAATTAACAACGTCCCAGGAATCGGTACTTTCTCGACCACATGCTTTAAAACAAACGGAGTGAGAATAAATAGCGAAGACATGGTCACATATAACTTAATATTCAACGGGCTCACTAGCGAAAAGTTGCAACTCTATACTCACCAGCCTAGTATTGACCGTAGCTACAAAGTGTTCATAAAGCACCTGCATTTTTCTACAAAAACAGAATGGATATGCAGCAAGCTCCAAGATATGGGATTCTCCGTTCGCCATGTTAGTGTTGTTAAAAATAACCGAACACAGCAACCCACTAACACATTTGCGGTTGAACTTCATCCAACATTGGATAATGGTAACGATAGAATCCTCACAGTCACTGAGCTAGGCAACCAAAGGATCATTGTTGACCGGCAGACGAGGCAGACTCCAGCGCAGTGTCATCGCTGTCAGGCGTACGGGCACACCAGGAACTACTGCCATAGGCCCTACGTATGCCTCAAGTGTGCGGGGCCTCACTCCTCTTTAAACTGCAGCAGCATCAGGGTTGCAATACCTAAGTGTGCCAACTGCAAAGGAACTCATATTGCAAGTTACAAGGGATGCCCTAAATACAAAGAGGCATATCAAAAACTAATTGCCAATAAAATGCGCACGAGCCACTACCTACAACAACAACAAAAGGATCACCAAACCTCGCGGAACCACCATTATGGTGCGCCCCAACTACAACGCAGACAATATAATCAACAGACACTACAATGCGATGTGGAGAACCACACCTCAGAGCCCCAGGGACAACGCAGCCAACAGCGGCAACAACACCGGAGAGTAAGAAGTGAATACTACGCAGTAAACAATTCATCACACTACACACCTGTTCGTTCACGCAACCCTGCTGAGAGGCATTTGAACAAACTTCGAGATGGACTGCGTGGTGAACAGCAGCAACAACTACAACAAACGATTAACAATGCTAAAAATCAACCATCACCCGAAAAAAGCGTCCGTGGCTTCACCCCATTAGAACATCCAGGACTCTCAATCCGGACCCAGCAGCGTCAGCCCCATCTAAATAAGGCCCTACGGCGGGATGATATGGTTGCCCTGACCAATCAATCCCCTCTTACAAAACGACGCGATCCGTCAGACGAGTCTCTTCTTATGTGTGCCATTGAGGCAAACATTAAGATTTCCAATGACATGAGCAACAGGATGGACTCTCTCCTAAGCATGCTACACCGACTGTTTACTAATCTGCCACGATTGCGGATACCAACTAAATCTACATCTATATGTGATGATTCGATGGCATAAGACGTGTAGTTCGGCGAATGCAGTGATAACTCTGTCTGCGTATCACGAACATCTTACATTTGATTATTGGAAAATGAAATATTTTAATTACTACAACAATCAATTTGAGTACAATTACAATTAAAACAATTACAATTAAAACAAAACTATGCAAGGTGACCTGCAAAATATAAATAAAAAAAAATGAACATGCGCTACAATTGGTGACCTGTACCTGCAAATAAACACGCTATTAATAAAACACAATTAACACAATTCAATAAATTTAATAAATTCAAAAAAAAAAAAAAAAATCACAACACTAACCTGCAAATCCTATCCATAAACGTGATGATCCAGCAGTTCAATCACATGATGTCTGGCGACGGCGGTGGATTCTGACCAGCATGCTCCATGCATCTACTAGTTGGTCACTCGGCGAATCTTCTATGGATACCTGCAAATTCAAACCAATCAATAATAAATATAATACTTACCCACAAATAATCACGCTTTTAATCAATTCTCAATTGAACAAGTTAAAAACATAACACTTACCTGCAAGACCAAACCAAAAATTCGATGATCTGGCAGCCAAATCACATGATGTCTGATGACGGCTACGGACTCTGAACAGCATGCTCCATGCATTGTCCAGCTGGATACCTTGTGAATTTACAATGGATACCTGCAAAATCAATAAATCGACATTAAAACACACTAATAACAAATTAAAACAAACAAAAAAAAAAAACAAACACAAATTATATCTGGAGACCTGAAAAATAAAATCAGCATTAAAACACAATTAAAGCAAATAATAAACATAAGACTTACCCACAAATAATCACGTTTCTAATCAATTATCAATTGAACAAGTTAAAAACAAATTAAAAACATTACAATTACCTGCAAATCCAATCCAAAAACGCGATGATCCGGCAGCTCAAGCCACATAATATCCGGAGTCGGCGACGTGCTTCGATTAGTATGCTTCACGCACTGCTTAGCTGGATACCTGGTGAACTTACAATGGATAATTGCGAAATCAAAAAAAATAAAAGCAAAAATCGGCTTTAATAAAAACACTAATACAATTTAAAACAAGTTAAAACAAACAAATAACAAAACACTTACCTGCATATACACACGCTATTAACCTAAACAAATCTAAAACAAACCAAAACAAACGGAAAACATAACACTTACCTGCAAATTCAAAACAACAACGCGACGATTCTACTGCTCAATTCCTGGTTATTGGCGTTGACTGCGGAACCTGATAGCATTGCTGGAAATACACAATCAAAATAACAAAACATACGCATCCAATTGCTTGCTAAATCCAGTGTGCTCCCACAAGGATACCTAAAAAAATAAATAAATAAATATTAATTACGCTATTAATACACAATTAAAACAAATCAAACAAACAAGAAAAACAAAACACCTACCTGCAAATAAAACATTTTAAAACAATTCAAAACAAATTAAAAACACAACAATTACCTGAAAATCCAGTCCAATAATGCGCCAATCCGGCGGCTAGAACTACATACTGTTTGGCGACAGCAGCAGAAACTGACTGGCATGCCCCTGTGCGTCACCCAGCCCACAACCTGAAAAAACCTTAACACATTATTAATAAAAAACACAATTAAAACAAAAATAAAAACAAATGGAAAACACAAAACTTACCTGCAAATACGCACAATTAAAACAACACAATTCATCGTTCGGCAGCATGGACCACATCTGCGCGATTACATTCAGCTGGCCTGCAACGAATTGCACTGTCGAACCACGGCCTTGGTCCACCAACTGCACTGGCTAAGAAAACAAAACACCTACCTGCAAATAAAACATTTTAAAACAATTCAAAACAAATTAAAAACACAACAATAACCTGAAAATTCAGTACAATAATGCGCCAATCCGGCGGCTAAAATTCCATACTGTTTGGCGACGGCAGCAGAAATTGACTGGCATGCCCCTGTGCGTCACCCAGTCCACAACCTGGAAAAGCCACAATGGAGACCTGAAAAATAAAAAAATAAAAAACAGCATTGAAACACAACCAGAACAAATTAATATAAAAACTAATATAAAGCACTTACCTGCAACACCTACTGCGAATCCAGTCCGACATGCGCGACGATTTTCCTGCTCAAATCCTGATTTCCGGCGTCTGTGGCTGAAACCTAATGGCATGCTTGGCCATACACAATTAAAACAACACAACCATGGCCACTTCTGCGCGATTGCATTCAGCTGGCCTGCAACGAGTCGCGCTGACGAACCACGGCCTTGGTCCACCAAATGCATCGGCTTCCCTGGATTCCTAACCTGCAACAAAACAAATGAAATTTACTTATTATTAGTTTACAATTGTTAAATTAATTTTTCTCAAATACCACTAATTGAGTTGCCATTCACAGCAGTATTGCCAACCAGATATAATTGGAAATCAGCTGCTGCTGCGCTTGGCGCTCATGAACCACTGGTTCAAGCTAATAATTTGGTCACCCAAATATTATACTTTAAAACTATTTTTTAAGTACTTTTGTATATAAAAATAAAGCAAGGCTTAGCGGCAACTTAGTTACTCGCGGCCCCTACTTGTGTGAGGATCACTACAAACATTAAAACATTAAAAAAATAAACATTAAAAATTAAAAAACATTATAAACCAAACATAAAAAACATTAAACATTAAAACATTAAAAAACATTAAAAAAATTAAAACATTAAACATTAAAATTGGCCGCAGCAAACCAAAAGAGCTAAAACAAGTTAAAACAAAGTCAAAACAATTTACCCATAAATAAATAAGCAATTAAACTAATTTAATTGTCCATCGTCCATGTTTATTCTATACGTGTGAGTGTCCGTCCGGTTTTATGCTGTAAAACCATATATGTGAGCCTTCAACGTATGTTTGCTACGTACTTTTTCAAGTGTTCTATATTGTATATTCACATATACATATATCCAACACCAAAGTCTAAGCCTGAACAGGATCCACAAGATGGCAGAAACTGCTAATACAAAAGAAAAGCGCGCTACACCAACACCTGTACAATCACTTCGCGCCTCGGTAACTCTTCTTGAACAGACGCCATCGTGTGAAGTAAGAAACGAAGAAACAAACATAGGTCAACGCCTTGAAGAGAGCAACAAGATGGCAGCCATCACCACGCCACACTCTCTCTCTCACTCGGCACCTATTGAGCAGACCATTCCAGACGACGTATTGAATTCGCCGCCTATGCAAGCGCCAGCAAATGTGAGAAATAAGAAGAGAGCGACGTACTCAACGGCAGAAGTTCTTTCGAACCTGTTTCTAGATGAACCAGAACCAAAAACAGACGACTCATATGTCACAATTATTACTGACTCGTCTTCACTGGCATCATGCCTTAGTCTTCCACAATGGAGTGATTCTGATTACATAGATGAATCTGCCAACGATCCCAACCCTGATCAGCAGGAATTACATTCTATGAACGTCAATGTTAGTATTCTTTCGCCTTCGGTAGGCATTAAACGTAAAATGCCGCCCTCGAACAGAAATTCAAAAATTAAATGCTTGTCAGTTTCTGAAATCCATGCCCCTGGCCAGGGCAAAACAAAAAGCAAGCCAAATTCTGCTTCTGAACTCCAATCGGATCAGCAACTGGACAACAATTCTTGTCCCAGCAAACAAAACCAACAGCAATTAAAACAACAACAATCAGCACAACAGCTAAAACAACAAAAATACACACAAGCACAGCAGCCAGCTCAACAAACAAATGCTGCTGCTCATCAACAACAACATTTGCCTAAGCAAGTTAAAATACCTCCTATTTTTTCGCACGAAGTCGATGACATACAATCCATTCTTGATAAAATTAACAACGTCCCAGGAATCGGTACTTTCTCGACCACATGCTTTAAAACAAACGGAGTGAGAATAAATAGCGAAGACATGGTCACATATAACTTAATATTCAACGGGCTCACTAGCGAAAAGTTGCAACTCTATACTCACCAGCCTAGTATTGACCGTAGCTACAAAGTGTTCATAAAGCACCTGCATTTTTCTACAAAAACAGAATGGATATGCAGCAAGCTCCAAGATATGGGATTCTCCGTTCGCCATGTTAGTGTTGTTAAAAATAACCGAACACAGCAACCCACTAACACATTTGCGGTTGAACTTCATCCAACATTGGATAATGGTAACGATATAATCCTCACAGTCACTGAGCTAGGCAACCAAAGGATCATTGTTGACCGGCAGACGAGGCAGACTCCAGCGCAGTGTCATCGCTGTCAGGCGTACGGGCACACCAGGAACTACTGCCATAGGCCCTACGTATGCCTCAAGTGTGCGGGGCCTCACTCCTCTTTAAACTGCAGCAGCATCAGGGTTGCAATACCTAAGTGTGCCAACTGCAAAGGAACTCATATTGCAAGTTACAAGGGATGCCCTAAATACAAAGAGGCATATCAAAAACTAATTGCCAATAAAATGCGCACGAGCCACTACCTACAACAACAACAAAAGGATCACCAAACCTCGCGGAACCACCATTATGGTGCGCCCCAACTACAACGCAGACAATATAATCAACAGACACTACAATGCGATGTGGAGAACCACACCTCAGAGCCCCAGGGACAACGCAGCCAACAGCGGCAACAACACCGGAGAGTAAGAAGTGAATACTACGCAGTAAACAATTCATCACACTACACACCTGTTCGTTCACGCAACCCTGCTGAGAGGCATTTGAACAAACTTCGAGATGGACTGCGTGGTGAACAGCAGCAACAACTACAACAAACGATTAACAATGCTAAAAATCAACCATCACCCGAAAAAAGCGTCCGTGGCTTCACCCCATTAGAACATCCAGGACTCTCAATCCGGACCCAGCAGCGTCAGCCCCATCTAAATAAGGCCCTACGGCGGGATGATATGGTTGCCCTGACCAATCAATCCCCTCTTACAAAACGACGCGATCCGTCAGACGAGTCTCTTCTTATGTGTGCCATTGAGGCAAACATTAAGATTTCCAATGACATGAGCAACAGGATGGACTCTCTCCTAAGCATGCTACACCGACTGTTTACTAATCTGCCACGATTGCGGATACCAACTAAATCTACATCTATATGTGATGATTCGATGGCATAAGACGTGTAGTTCGGCGAATGCAGTGATAACTCTGTCTGCGTATCACGAACATCTTACATTTGATTATTGGAAAATGAAATATTTTAATTACTACAACAATCAATTTGAGTACAATTACAATTAAAACAATTACAATTAAAACAAAACTATACAAGGTGACCTGCAAAATATAAATAAAAAAAAAATGAACATGCGCTACAATTGGTGACCTGTACCTGCAAATAAACACGCTATTAATAAAACACAATTAATACAATTCAATAAATTTAATAAATTCAAAAAAAAAATCATAACACTAACCTGCAAATCCTATCCATAAACGTGATGATCCAGCAGTTCAATCACATGATGTCTGGCGACGGCGGTGGATTCTGACCAGCATGCTCCATGCATCTACTAGTTGGTCACTCGGCGAATCTTCTATGGATACCTGCAAATTCAAACCAATCAATAATAAATATAATACTAACCCACAAATAATCACGCTTTTAATCAATTCTCAATTGAACAAGTTAAAAACATAACACTTACCTGCAAGTCCAAACCAAAAATTCGATGATCTGGCAGCCAAATCACATGATGTCTGATGACGGCTACGGACTCTGAACAGCATGCTCCATGCATTGTCCAGCTGGATACCTTGTGAATTTACAATGGATACCTGCAAAATCAATAAATCGACATTAAAACACACTAATAACAAATTAAAACAAACAAAAAAAAAAAAAAAAACAAACACAAATTATATCTGGAGACCTGAAAAATAAAATCAGCATTAAAACACAATTAAAGCAAATAATAAACATAAGACTTACCCACAAATAATCACGTTTCTAATCAATTATCAATTGAACAAGTTAAAAACAAATTAAAAACATTACAATTACCTGCAAATCCAATCCAAAAACGCGATGATCCGGCAGCTCAAGCCACATAATATCCGGAGTCGGCGACGTGCTTCGATTAGTATGCTTCACGCACTGCTTAGCTGGATACCTGGTGAACTTACAATGGATAATTGCGAAATCAAAAAAAATAAAAGCAAAAATCGGCTTTAATAAAAACACTAATACAATTTAAAACAAGTTAAAACAAACAAATAACAAAACACTTACCTGCATATACACACGCTATTAACCTAAACAAATCTAAAACAAACCAAAACAAACGGAAAACATAACACTTACCTGCAAATTCAAAACAACAACGCGACGATTCTACTGCTCAATTCCTGGTTATTGGCGTTGACTGCGGAACCTGATAGCATTGCTGGAAATACACAATCAAAATAACAAAACATACGCATCCAATTGCTTGCTAAATCCAGTGTGCTCCCACAAGGATACCTAAAAAAATAAATAAATAAATATTAATTACGCTATTAATACACAATTAAAACAAATCAAACAAACAAGAAAAACAAAACACCTACCTGCAAATAAAACATTTTAAAACAATTCAAAACAAATTAAAAACACAACAATTACCTGAAAATCCAGTCCAATAATGCGCCAATCCGGCGGCTAGAACTACATACTGTTTGGCGACAGCAGCAGAAACTGACTGGCATGCCCCTGTGCGTCACCCAGCCCACAACCTGAAAAAACCTTAACACATTATTAATAAAAACACAATTAAAACAAAATAAAAACAAATGGAAAACACAAAACTTACCTGCAAATACGCACAATTAAAACAACACAATTCATCGTTCGGCAGCATGGACCACATCTGCGCGATTACATTCAGCTGGCCTGCAACGAATTGCACTGTCGAACCACGGCCTTGGTCCACCAACTGCACTGGCTAAGAAAACAAAACACCTACCTGCAAATAAAACATTTTAAAACAATTCAAAACAAATTAAAAACACAACAATTACCTGAAAATTCAGTCCAATAATGCGCCAATCCGGCGGCTAAAATTCCATACTGTTTGGCGACGGCAGCAGAAATTGACTGGCATGCCCCTGTGCGTCACCCAGTCCACAACCTGGAAAAGCCACAATGGAGACCTGAAAAATAAAAAAATAAAAACAGCATTGAAACACAACCAGAACAAATTAATATAAAAACTAATATAAAGCACTTACCTGCAACACCTACTGCGAATCCAGTCCGACATGCGCGACGATTTTCCTGCTCAAATCCTGATTTCCGGCGTCTGTGGCTGAAACCTAATGGCATGCTTGGCCATACACAATTAAAACAACACAACCATGGCCACCTCTGCGCGATTGCATTCAGCTGGCCTGCAACGAGTCGCGCTGACGAACCACGGCCTCGGTCCACCAAATGCATCGGCTTCCCTGGATTCCTAACCTGCAACAAAACAAATGAAATTTACTTATTATTAGTTTACAATTGTTAAATTAATTTTTCTCAAATACCACTAATTGAGTTGCCATTCACAGCAGTATTGCCAACCAGATATAATTGGAAATCAGCTGCTGCTGCGCTTGGCGCTCATGAACCACTGGTTCAAGCTAATAATTTGGTCACCCAAATATTATACTTTAAAACTATTTTTTAAGTACTTTTGTATATAAAAATAAAGCAAGGCTTAGCGGCAACTTAGTTACTCGCGGCCCCTACTTGTGTGAGGATCACTACAAACATTAAAACATTAAAAAAATAAACATTAAAAATTAAAAAACATTATAAACCAAACATTAAAAAAACATTAAACATTAAAACATTAAAAACATTAAAAAAATTAAAACATTAAACATTAAAATTGGCGCAGCAAACCAAAAGAGCTAAAACAAGTTAAAACAAAGTCAAAACAATTTACCCATAAATAAATAAGCAATTAAACTAATTTAATTGTCCATCGTCCATGTTTATTCTATACGTGTGAGTGTCCGTCCGGTTTTATGCTGTAAAACCATATATGTGAGCCTTCAACGTATGTTTGCTACGTACTTTTTCAAGTGTTCTATATTGTATATTCACATATACATATATCCAACACCAAAGTCTAAGCCTGAACAGGATCCACAAGATGGCAGAAACTGCTAATACAAAAGAAAAGCGCGCTACACCAACACCTGTACAATCACTTCGCGCCTCGGTAACTCTTCTTGAACAGACGCCATCGTGTGAAGTAAGAAACGAAGAAACAAACATAGGTCAACGCCTTGAAGAGAGCAACAAGATGGCAGCCATCACCACGCCACACTCTCTCTCTCACTCGGCACCTATTGAGCAGACCATTCCAGACGACGTATTGAATTCGCCGCCTATGCAAGCGCCAGCAAATGTGAGAAATAAGAAGAGAGCGACGTACTCAACGGCAGAAGTTCTTTCGAACCTGTTTCTAGATGAACCAGAACCAAAAACAGACGACTCATATGTCACAATTATTACTGACTCGTCTTCACTGGCATCATGCCTTAGTCTTCCACAATGGAGTGATTCTGATTACATAGATGAATCTGCCAACGATCCCAACCCTGATCAGCAGGAATTACATTCTATGAACGTCAATGTTAGTATTCTTTCGCCTTCGGTAGGCATTAAACGTAAAATGCCGCCCTCGAACAGAAATTCAAAAATTAAATGCTTGTCAGTTTCTGAAATCCATGCCCCTGGCCAGGGCAAAACAAAAAGCAAGCCAAATTCTGCTTCTGAACTCCAATCGGATCAGCAACTGGACAACAATTCTTGTCCCAGCAAACAAAACCAACAGCAATTAAAACAACAACAATCAGCACAACAGCTAAAACAACAAAAATACACACAAGCACAGCAGCCAGCTCAACAAACAAATGCTGCTGCTCATCAACAACAACATTTGCCTAAGCAAGTTAAAATACCTCCTATTTTTTCGCACGAAGTCGATGACATACAATCCATTCTTGATAAAATTAACAACGTCCCAGGAATCGGTACTTTCTCGACCACATGCTTTAAAACAAACGGAGTGAGAATAAATAGCGAAGACATGGTCACATATAACTTAATATTCAACGGGCTCACTAGCGAAAAGTTGCAACTCTATACTCACCAGCCTAGTATTGACCGTAGCTACAAAGTGTTCATAAAGCACCTGCATTTTTCTACAAAAACAGAATGGATATGCAGCAAGCTCCAAGATATGGGATTCTCCGTTCGCCATGTTAGTGTTGTTAAAAATAACCGAACACAGCAACCCACTAACACATTTGCGGTTGAACTTCATCCAACATTGGATAATGGTAACGATAGAATCCTCACAGTCACTGAGCTAGGCAACCAAAGGATCATTGTTGACCGGCAGACGAGGCAGACTCCAGCGCAGTGTCATCGCTGTCAGGCGTACGGGCACACCAGGAACTACTGCCATAGGCCCTACGTATGCCTCAAGTGTGCGGGGCCTCACTCCTCTTTAAACTGCAGCAGCATCAGGGTTGCAATACCTAAGTGTGCCAACTGCAAAGGAACTCATATTGCAAGTTACAAGGGATGCCCTAAATACAAAGAGGCATATCAAAAACTAATTGCCAATAAAATGCGCACGAGCCACTACCTACAACAACAACAAAAGGATCACCAAACCTCGCGGAACCACCATTATGGTGCGCCCCAACTACAACGCAGACAATATAATCAACAGACACTACAATGCGATGTGGAGAACCACACCTCAGAGCCCCAGGGACAACGCAGCCAACAGCGGCAACAACACCGGAGAGTAAGAAGTGAATACTACGCAGTAAACAATTCATCACACTACACACCTGTTCGTTCACGCAACCCTGCTGAGAGGCATTTGAACAAACTTCGAGATGGACTGCGTGGTGAACAGCAGCAACAACTACAACAAACGATTAACAATGCTAAAAATCAACCATCACCCGAAAAAAGCGTCCGTGGCTTCACCCCATTAGAACATCCAGGACTCTCAATCCGGACCCAGCAGCGTCAGCCCCATCTAAATAAGGCCCTACGGCGGGATGATATGGTTGCCCTGACCAATCAATCCCCTCTTACAAAACGACGCGATCCGTCAGACGAGTCTCTTCTTATGTGTGCCATTGAGGCAAACATTAAGATTTCCAATGACATGAGCAACAGGATGGACTCTCTCCTAAGCATGCTACACCGACTGTTTACTAATCTGCCACGATTGCGGATACCAACTAAATCTACATCTATATGTGATGATTCGATGGCATAAGACGTGTAGTTCGGCGAATGCAGTGATAACTCTGTCTGCGTATCACGAACATCTTACATTTGATTATTGGAAAATGAAATATTTTAATTACTACAACAATCAATTTGAGTACAATTACAATTAAAACAATTACAATTAAAACAAAACTATGCAAGGTGACCTGCAAAATATAAATAAAAAAAAATGAACATGCGCTACAATTGGTGACCTGTACCTGCAAATAAACACGCTATTAATAAAACACAATTAATACAATTCAATAAATTTAATAAATTCAAAAAAAAAATCATAACACTAACCTGCAAATCCTATCCATAAACGTGATGATCCAGCAGTTCAATCACATGATGTCTGGCGACGGCGGTGGATTCTGACCAGCATGCTCCATGCATCTACTAGTTGGTCACTCGGCGAATCTTCTATGGATACCTGCAAATTCAAACCAATCAATAATAAATATAATACTTACCCACAAATAATCACGCTTTTAATCAATTCTCAATTGAACAAGTTAAAAACATAACACTTACCTGCAAGACCAAACCAAAAATTCGATGATCTGGCAGCCAAATCACATGATGTCTGATGACGGCTACGGACTCTGAACAGCATGCTCCATGCATTGTCCAGCTGGATACCTTGTGAATTTACAATGGATACCTGCAAAATCAATAAATCGACATTAAAACACACTAATAACAAATTAAAACAAACAAAAAAAAAAAAACAAACACAAATTATATCTGGAGACCTGAAAAATAAAATCAGCATTAAAACACAATTAAAGCAAATAATAAACATAAGACTTACCCACAAATAATCACGTTTCTAATCAATTATCAATTGAACAAGTTAAAAACAAATTAAAAACATTACAATTACCTGCAAATCCAATCCAAAAACGCGATGATCCGGCAGCTCAAGCCACATAATATCCGGAGTCGGCGACGTGCTTCGATTAGTATGCTTCACGCACTGCTTAGCTGGATACCTGGTGAACTTACAATGGATAATTGCGAAATCAAAAAAAATAAAAGCAAAAATCGGCTTTAATAAAAACACTAATACAATTTAAAACAAGTTAAAACAAACAAATAACAAAACACTTACCTGCATATACACACGCTATTAACCTAAACAAATCTAAAACAAACCAAAACAAACGGAAAACATAACACTTACCTGCAAATTCAAAACAACAACGCGACGATTCTACTGCTCAATTCCTGGTTATTGGCGTTGACTGCGGAACCTGATAGCATTGCTGGAAATATTCAATCAAAATAACAAAACATACGCATCCAATTGCTTGCTAAATCCAGTGTGCTCCCACAAGGATACCTAAAAAAATAAATAAATAAATATTAATTACGCTATTAATACACAATTAAAACAAATCAAACAAACAAGAAAAACAAAACACCTACCTGCAAATAAAACATTTTAAAACAATTCAAAACAAATTAAAAACACAACAATTACCTGAAAATCCAGTCCAATAATGCGCCAATCCGGCGGCTAGAACTACATACTGTTTGGCGACAGCAGCAGAAACTGACTGGCATGCCCCTGTGCGTCACCCAGTCCACAACCTGGAAAAGCCACAATGGAGACCTGAATAAAAAAAAAAAAACAGCATTGAAACACAACCAGAACAAATTAATATAAAAACTAATATAAAGCACTTACCTGCAACACCTACTGCGAATCCAGTCCGACATGCGCGACGATTTTCCTGCTCAAATCCTGATTTCCGGCGTCTGTGGCTGAAACCTAATGGCATGCTTGGCCATACACAATTAAAACAACACAACCATGGCCACATCTGCGCGATTGGATTCAGCTGGCCTGCAACGAGTAGCGCTGACGAACCACGGCCTTGGTCCACCAAATGCATCGGCTTCCCTGGACTCCTAACCTGCAACAAAACAAATGAAATTTACTTATTATTAGTTTACAATTGTTAAATTAATTTTTCTCACATACCACTAATTGAGTTGCCATTCACAGCAGTATTGCCAACCAAATATAATTGGAAATCAGCTGCTGCTGCGCTTGGCGCTCATGAACCACTGGTTCAAGCTAATAATTTGGTCACCCAAATATTATACTTTAAAACTATTTTTTAAGTACTTTTGTATATAAAAATAAAGCAAGGCTTAGCGGCAACTTAGTTACTCGCGGCCCCTACTTGTGTGAGGATCACACCAAACATTAAAAATTTCCTTGAGATCCACCACGACCAGGAGAAACATAATAAGCTGTTATATGCTATACTACTCTACTGTCCCAAATCAAACAAATCTACTTACAAGTCTGCAGACATACCACCTGTAAAACAACTGACTGAGCGGTTAACGGCTCTCAGCTGCCTATCAACTCACTAAAATAAACAAGTGGAAACGTTGCAGTCGGACGCAACCGACTGCGGCATACTCGATACCAGAATTAAAACCGGTAAAAAGAGGCCTGAATGCAAAGGGTTACGGATCCGGCAGGGGTTTAAGCTGCCTTAAAGATTATCCGATGCAGATGGGGATGCCACCGGCTATCTTCATACCAAATTTGGTGACTCTAGCTCAAAATTTGTAAAATGTAGGGAAAGGGGGGGGCTGGGGGCGGTATGTGTAGTTGTGGCATCAAAATTTTTCTTGCAAATCTTTGTGAAATGTCAATTGCTATCTTCATACCAAATTTGGTGACTCTAGCTCGAAATTTGTAATAAGTGGGGAAAAGGGGGGCTGGGGGGCGGTATGGGTGGGCGAGGCATCCAAATTTTTGCTGCAGATCTATGTGGAATGTCAATTGCTATCTACATACAGAATTTGGTGACTCTAGCTCGAAGTTTGTATAAAGTGGGGAAAGGGGGGCTGGGGGCGGTATGGGTGGGCGTGGCATCCCAATTTTTGATGCAGATCTTTGTGAAATGTCAATTGCTATCTTCATACCAAATTTGGTGACTCTAGCTCGAAATTTGTAAAAAGTGGGGAAAGGGGGGCTGGGGGCGGTATGGGTGGGCGTGGCATCCAAATTTTTTATGCAGATCTTTGTGGAATGTCAATTGCTATCTTCATACCAAATTTGGTGACTCTAGCTCGAAAATTGTAAAAAGTGGGGAAAGGGGGGCGAAATGGAGGGCGTGGCTCCAAAACTTTGATGCAGATTTTTGGGGGTCGTTGCCAGCTATCTTCTTACCAAATTTGGTGGCTTTAGCTCCACAACTCTGGAAGATACACGCATTCCCGTTTTTGACGAAGCGTTGGGGTGGATGGGGGCGGTTAGGGCAGTATCGGTGGGCATGGCATCCAAACTTTTGGTGCAGTTTTCAGGGGGTCATCATCACCTGTCTTGGCACCAAATTTGGTGGCTATAGCTCAAAAACTGTGGGAGATATAGCCATTTCTGATTTCAAAATGCGGGGGGCTGGGGGCGTAATGGGTGGGCGTGGCTCCAAAACTTTGATGCAGTTTTTTGGGGGTCGTTACCAGCTATCTTCCCACCAAATTTGGAGGCTCTAGCTCTACAACTCTGGAAGATACACGCATTCCCGTTTTTGACGAAGCGTTGGGGTGGATGGGGGCGGCTAGGGCAGTATCGGTGGGCGTGGCATCCAAACTTTTGGTGCAGTTTTTAGGGGGTCATCATCACCTATCTTGGCACCAAATTTGGTGGCTATAGCTCAAAAACTGTGGGAGATATAATCTTTTTGACTTTAAAATGCGGGGGGCTGGGGGCGGAATGGGGGGGCGTGGCTCCAAAATTTTTGATGCAGTTTTTTGGGGGTTGCTAATAGCTATCTTCTTACCAAATTTGGTACTTCTAGCTGTAAGGATGTGCGAAATATGTGGATTTATCGGTTTTGGGTTATCGAATTTATCGATTTGCCAGCCCCCCAGTTATCATAGAACCCCCATCTTGACACTTTAATTTACTATCCCATAGATAAAGAGAATTGGAAAGTTTCAAGTCTCTAGCTTGAAGGGTGTGGAAAAAACTTGCAACCATACGGACGGACAGACGGACAGACGGACAGACACCATGACGGACATTGCACAAAACCAATATACTCTTTACCTTCGGTATCGAGTATAAATAGTTTTTAAGTATAATATTTGGGTGACCAAATTATTAGCTTGAACCAGTGGTTCATGAGCGCCAAGCGCAGCAGCAGCTGATTTCCAATTATATCTGGTTGGCAATACTGCTGTGAATGGCAACTCAATTAGTGGTATTTGAGAAAAATTAATTTAACAATTGTAAACTAATAATAAGTAAATTTCATTTGTTTTGTTGCAGGTTAGGAATCCAGGGAAGCCGATGCATTTGGTGGACCAAGGCCGTGGTTCGTCAGCGCGACTCGTTGCAGGCCAGCTGAATGCAATCGCGCAGAAGTGGCCATGGTTGTGTTGTTTTAATTGTGTATGGCCAAGCATGCCATTAGGTTTCAGCCACAGACGCCGGAAATCAGGATTTGAGCAGGAAAATCGTCGCGCATGTCGGACTGGATTCGCAGTAGGTGTTGCAGGTAAGTGCTTTATATTAGTTTTTATTTTAATTTGTTCTGGTTGTGTTTCAATGCTGTTTTTTATTTTTTTTTATTTTTTAGGTCTCCATTGTGGCTTTTCCAGGTTGTGGACTGGGTGACGCACAGGGGCATGCCAGTCAATTTCTGCTGCCGTCGCCAAACAGTATGGAATTTTAGCCGCCGGATTGGCGCATTATTGGACTGAATTTTCAGGTTATTGTTGTGTTTTTAATTTGTTTTGAATTGTTTTAAAATGTTTTATTTGCAGGTAGGTGTTTTGTTTTTCTTAGCCAGTGCAGTTGGTGGACCAAGGCCGTGGTTCGACAGTGCAATTCGTTGCAGGCCAGCTGAATGTAATCGCGCAGATGTGGTCCATGCTGCCGAACGATGAATTGTGTTGTTTTAATTGTGCGTATTTGCAGGTAAGTTTTGTGTTTTCCATTTGTTTTTATTTTGTTTTAATTGTGTTTTTATTAATAATGTGTTAATGTTTATTGATTTTATTTATTTTTTTGTTATTATTATTTTTTTTTTTTTTTTACTGGTCTCCTTGTGGAAGTGCAAGTTAAATGCGTATGTTGTGTTGTTTTGATTGTTTGTATCAAGTTCCCACCGCCGTCGCCAAGCACCAGGGTTTGAGCAGCAGAATCGACGCGTTGGTAGATTAAATTAGCAGGTAATTGTTAGGTTTTCCGTATGTTCTGTTTTGTTTTAGTTGTGTATTAGTAATAGCGTGAATTGTTTGCCAATAAGTGTTTTATTTTTATTTGATTTTTTTTTTTTTGTTTTAATGTTTGGTGTGATCCTCACACAAGTAGGGGCCGCGAGTAACTAAGTTGCCGCTAAGCCTTGCTTTATTTTTATATACAAAAGTATGTTAAATGCGTATGTTGTGTTGTTTTGATTGTTTGTATCAAGTTCCCACCGCCGTCGCCAAGCACCAGGGTTTGAGCAGCAGAATCGACGCGTTGGTAGATTAAATTAGCAGGTAATTGTTAGGTTTTCCGTATGTTCTGTTTTGTTTTAGTTGTGTATTAGTAATAGCGTGAATTGTTTGCCAATAAGTGTTTTATTTTTATTTGTTTTTTTTTTTTTGTTTTAATGTTTGGTGTGATCCTCACACAAGTAGGGGCCGCGAGTAACTAAGTTGCCGCTAAGCCTTGCTTTATTTTTATATACAAAAGTACTTAAAAAATAGTTTTAAAGTATAATATTTGGGTGACCAAATTATTAGCTTGAACCAGTGGTTCATGAGCGCCAAGCGCAGCAGCAGCTGATTTCCAATTATATCTGGTTGGCAATACTGCTGTGAATGGCAACTCAATTAGTGGTATTTGAGAAAAATTAATTTAACAATTGTAAACTAATAATAAGTAAATTTCATTTGTTTTGTTGCAGGTTAGGAATCCAGGGAAGCCGATGCATTTGGTGGACCAAGGCCGTGGTTCGTCAGCGCGACTCGTTGCAGGCCAGCTGAATGCAATCGCGCAGAAGTGGCCATGGTTGTGTTGTTTTAATTGTGTATGGCCAAGCATGCCATTAGGTTTCAGCCACAGACGCCGGAAATCAGGATTTGAGCAGGAAAATCGTCGCGCATGTCGGACTGGATTCGCAGTAGGTGTTGCAGGTAAGTGCTTTATATTAGTTTTTATTTTAATTTGTTCTGGTTGTGTTTCAATGCTGTTTTTTTTTTTTTTTTTCAGGTCTCCATTGTGGCTTTTCCAGGTTGTGGACTGGGTGACGCACAGGGGCATGCCAGTCAATTTCTGCTGCCGTCGCCAAACAGTATGGAATTTTAGCCGCCGGATTAGCGCATTATTGGACTGAATTTTCAGGTTATTGTTGTTTTTTTAATTTGTTTTGAATTGTTTTAAAATGTTTTATTTGCAGGTAGGTGTTTTGTTTTTCTTAGCCAGTGCAGTTGGTGGACCAAGGCCGTGGTTCGACAGTGCAATTCGTTGCAGGCCAGCTGAATGTAATCGCGCAGATGTGGTCCATGCTGCCGAACGATGAATTGTGTTGTTTTAATTGTGCGTATTTGCAGGTAAGTTTTGTGTTTTCCATTTGTTTTTATTTTGTTTTAATTGTGTTTTTATTAATAATGTGTTAATGTTTATTGATTTTATTTATTTTTTTGTTATTATTATTTTTTTTTTTTTTTACTGGTCTCCTTGTGGAAGTGCAAGTTAAATGCGTATGTTGTGTTGTTTTGATTGTTTGTATCAAGTTCCCACCGCCGTCGCCAAGCACCAGGGTTTGAGCAGCAGAATCGACGCGTTGGTAGATTAAATTAGCAGGTAATTGTTAGGTTTTCCGTATGTTCTGTTTTGTTTTAGTTGTGTATTAGTAATAGCGTGAATTATTTGCTAATAAGTGTTTTATTTTTATTTGTTTTAATTTGTTTTGATTGTGTTTCAGTGCTGCTTTTTATTTTTCAGGTCTACATTGTGGATTCTTCAGCTTGTCATCTAAGCGTTGTTTGGAACATGCTAGTCATTAGCCGCAACCGACGCTAGGCATCATAAAATTTGCGCTGCCGGATTATCGCGTTATTGATAGGCAATTAGACAATGCATGAAGCATGCTAGTCAGAATCCACTTCCGTCGCCAGTCATCATGTAGTTTGAGCAGCTATATCATCGCGTTTTTGGGTAGGATGTGCGGGAAAGTGTTATGAATTTCTTTTGTTTTACAGGTGTCCATAGCAGATTCGTCGGGTGACCAACTAGCAGATGCATGGAGCATGCTGGTCAGAATCCACCGCTGTGGCCAGACATCGTGTGATTTGAACCACTAAGTCATCGCGTTTTAGGATAGGATTCGCAGGTGAGTGTTATGATTTTCATTTGTTTTGAATTGTTTTAATTAGTAGCGTATGTATTTGATAGGAGTTTGGGTTACAGCGTGCGTTTGGTAGCGTATAATGTGTTGTTTTAATCGTTTAAGTTGTACTGAGTTAAACTTGTTGTGATAATTCGTTTGTTTTTTATGTTTTACTTTTCAGATTTTCAGCTGCGTGATGCCCGGATATGCAAGAATGTTGGCGCCGCCACCACCTAACATCTTGAGATCTAGAACTGTCAAATCGTTGCGTTTCCAAGGTTGATTTCAGCCGCCAACTTTTTAATATTTCCATATGGTAGAGGAGCTTACTCCCTGTTTAGCCCACTCTTCAGGAGATGATGAGGATGGTGCGGGGGAGCCACAGCAAGCAGGCAGTTCAAGCACGTTGTTTGTGCGCATAGGTTCGAAGAAAGCCACGTCCATTTCATTCTCCAGTAGCTCCTGAAGCTCAGCTAGCCTTAAGATCAGGGTTTGTTCTTCGCTCGGTGGTTGATTCAACTCTTGTTCAGTAGGTGGAGGCAAGATGATTTGTTGAATTATCAAAGGCTGTTTTCTTATAAGTGGCTCAAGAGCCTCTCTGGTAATCAGTCCTTTTCTAAAGTCTCGGGCGTATTCATTAATAATAGCTTCACAGAATCTTTCAACTGGTTCAGTATTTAGCTTATCAATAAATTTTTGCCATTTAATTTCTTTAGCGAGCAGTTTGTTGCGCAAATAGTCATTTTCATCAAGCTGAAGCAGAGTTGGGAGTTGTTTTGACGGGTAGGACTGCTGTGTCGTTTGCTGGTTTTGTGAAGCCAATTGTTGCTTTAATGGTATAGTATACTTAAGCAATTGTGATGTGTATCTTGGTCTGCTTATTCTGGTGGGTATGAATGGTTCCAAAACAAGAGAATTAGCCAGCCTGCTACATGCTTGTTCGTAACACTCTTCGCATGACTTTAAATTGTATTTTTTCTTTATAGATGCATTGGTGGTGAATCTGGTTGCTCCAGCTATGGTCCTAGCAATACGATTATGGCCAGCAGCCGCTCTAACAAATTCAGTGTGTGAGACAATAGAGCCCCAAATGGGGATAGCGTATTGCCAGATTGGCATAATCAGTTGTTTTAGTACTACCATTTTACAGGACTTATTCAGTTTGCTTCTTTTGCCAATGAGCCACTCTAGGTTTTTGGCTGAGCTATATGTTCTGGCTCGTAGGTAGGAAACATGATGCCCAAGAGTAAGTCTGTTATCAAGGTGAAGTCCAAGGTATTTGTGCATGGAGACATTTTTAATTTTTTGGCCATTAAATAGGGGTGACGGTGATTTGTTGCAATCAATCCTGCGCTTAGTAAACATCACATGGACTGTTTTTTCCGTATTTATGGTTAGGCACCAGTTTGTTGCCCATTTTCCGAAGTGCTCAAGATATTTTTGTGTGGTTAAGATAGCATCATTGGGACTCTCGCTGGTACTCATCACAAGGGTGTCGTCGGCGTAGGTGGATAGGAAAGTTTCTCCATTGTCCCAGCGTGATTCGTCTCTTAGCATTGTGAGTGAAGGGAGCGGCATGTCCGAAGAAAAAATGGTGAATAACACCGGGCCCAGTACGCTTCCTTGGGCACACCGGCAGAAGCTTTGCCAAGTCTGGAGAAGGTATTGTCATAGGACTTAACAAAGAATGTCCGTTCCGAAAGATAGCTCTCTAAGGTTAAGTAAAGTGGCCAAGGGAGTAGCTTTATGAGTTTATTAAGAAGGCCTTCATGCCAATTCCTATCAAACGCCTCCTTAACATCGATGAAAACGGCTGAGCAGTGTTGGCGCTTATCAAACGACTTCATAATATGTTGGGTGACCCTGGCCAGCTGTTGGTCAGTTCCGTGTTCCTTTCTAAATCCAAATTGATGGGAGGGAATGGCATTGGCAAATGAGTCGTGCTCAAAAAGTCGGCGTAGTAAGGTTAGCTCAAATAGCTTGGAAAGACCGGACAACAGGCTTATGGGTCTGTATGAGCAAGCCTTAGAGTAAGGTTTACCCGGTTTGAGTATCATCTTTACGGCTGCACATTTCCACTGTTTGGGAAAGTGTCCGAATCGCATTATGCCATTATAAATGTTTGCTAGATATATAATGGCCTTTTCAGGCAGTGATCTAATAGTGTAGTTGCAAACGTTGTCAAGGCCTGGTGTTTTGGTAAGTAACAATTTGCTGATTTCCAGTTTTAGTTCAGTAATTGTTACTGCGCGGAAAGGCAACAGGCGATGGTGTTCAGGTGTAATGTTGCATTCTTTAGATATTCGCTTTTGAAGAAGTAATGGCTTGAATTGCAGCTCTTTTTGCTGTCTAAGATATTTTAGTTCAGAAGTTATTTTATCTCTAAATTGTGACGAGCAAGAGAGGATAGGTGAGAAACGTTCTTCTAAGTGCGATACAAAGGTCTCAGCTTTTTTCTCTACTACTTTTAGTCCATCTCTCTGGGTTGCAACTGTCACTGCCACTAACAGAACCGCTAACATTTGTGCTACTGACTGCTGTGCTTTTTAGTGAGTAATTAGGCTCCGGCTGGCGTTTGAATTGATTGATAATTTTCCAGAGTTTGGACATTCTATATCTGTCGAGAGGGTCAATTTTTTCAAACAATCTGTTTATGTGTTTACT
>JAEIGR010000166.1:0-133035 GCA_018904305.1 Scaptomyza montana
CAATTATTCGGCATTTTTTTTATTCGAAAATCCGAAAATTGTCTACGAAAAAAAAAATCGAAGAATTGGAAAAATTATCTGTATTTTTATGTACCTGATATGTTTCCGAATTTTTCTAGACAATTTTCGGATTTTCCCCCAAAAAAAATTCCGAAAAATTCGGAAAAATTCGAATAAATCCGAAAAATTCGGAAAAATTATCTCTGTATTTTTTTTATGTACACCGATATGTTTCCAGCACCCACCAGGCAATTTCCGGATTTTCGAAAAAAAATTCCGAAAAATTCGGAAAAATTCCGAAAAAATCCGAAAAGAATTCAGGAAAAATTATATCTTTATTTTTTTATGTACCCCGATATGTTTCCGAATTTTTCCTAGACAGTTTTCGAGTTTTCGCAAAAAAAAATTCCGAAAAATTCGGAAAAATTCCGAAAAAATCCGAAAAATTCGGAAAAATTATCTCTGTATTTTTTTATGTACCCCGATATGTTTCGAATTTTCTACAGACAATTTCGGTTTTCGCAAAAAAATTCAGAAAAATTCGGAAAAATTCCGAAAAATCCGAAAAATTCGGAAAAATTATCTCTGTATTTTTTAAGTACCCCGATATGTTCCGAATTTTCTAGACTAATTTTCGGTTTTCGAAAAAAACATTCGAAAATTCGGAAAAAATTCGAAAAAATCCGAAAAATTCGGAAAAATTATCTCTGTATTTTTTTATGTACCCCGATATGTTTCCGAAATTTTCGGGAACATTTTCCGGACTTTCAAAAAAAAAAACAAAAAAAAATTACGAAAAATTCGGAAAAAATCCAAAAAAATCCGAAAAAATCGGAAAAATTATCTCTCTATATTTTTATTTACCCCGATATGTTTCGAATTTTCCTAGACAATTTTCAGATTTTCGAAAAAAAATCAAAAATCGGAAAAATTCCGAAAAATTCGGAAAAATTCGAAAAAATCCGAAAAATTCCGAAAAATTATCTCTGTATTTTTTTATGTACCCCGATATGTTTCCGAATTTTTCTAGACAATTTTCGGATTTTCGAAAAAAATTCCGAAAAAATCCGAAAAATTCTGAAAAATTATCTCTGTATTTTTTTATGTACCCCGATATGTTTCGAATTTTTCTAGACAATTTTCGGATTTTTCGAAAAAAAAAAAAAAATTCCGAAAAATTCGGAACAATTCAAAAAAGTCCGAAAAATTCGGAAGAATTATCTCTGTATTTTTTATGTACCCCGATATGTTTCCGAATTTTTCTAGACAATTTTTCGGATTTTCAGGAAAAATTCCGAAAAATTCGGAAAAATTCGAAAATATCCGGAAAATTCGGAAAAAATTATCTCTGTATTTTTATGTACCCCGATATGTTTCCGAATTTTCTAGACTATTTTCGGTTTTCGAAAAGAAATTCGGAAAATACGGAAAAATCCGGAAAAATCCGAAAAAATCGGAAAAATTACCTCTGTATTTTTATGTACTCCGATATGTTTCCGAATTTTCTAGACAATTTTCGGATTTTCGAAAAAAATAACAAAAAAATTCGAAAAATTCGGAAAAATTCGAAAAAAATCGAAAAATTCAGAAAAATTATCTCTGTATTTTTATGTACCCCGATATGTTCCCGAATTTTTTCTAGACAATTTTCGGATTTTCGAAAAAAAAAAAATTCCGAAAAATTCGGAAAATGCCGAAAAAATCCGAAAAATTCGGAAAAATTATCTCTGTATTTTTTATGTACCCCGATATGTTTCCGAATTTTTTCTAGACAATTTTCGGATTTTCGAAAATAAAAAAAAAAAAAAAAAATTCCGAAAAATTCGGAAAAATTCGAAAAAATCCGAAAAATTCGGAAAAATTATCTCTGTATTTTTTATGTACCCCGATATGTTTCCGAATTTTTCTAGACAATTTTCGGATTTTCGAAAAAAGAAAAATTCCGAAAAATTCGGAAAAATTTCCTTTTTTTTTGAAAAAAAATCCGAAAAATTCGGAAAAATTATCTCTGTATTTTTATGTACCCCGATATGTTTCCGAATTTTTCTAGACAATTTTCGGATTTTCGAAACAAAAAAAAAAAATTCCGAAAAATTCGGAAAAATTCCAAAAAATCCGAAAAATTCGGAAAAATTATCTCTGTATTTTTTTATGTACCCCGATATGTTTCCGAATTTTTCTAGACAATTTTCGGATTTTCGAAAAAAAAAAATTCCGAAAAATTCGGAAAAATTCCGAAAAAATCCGAAAAATTCGGAAAAATTATCTCTGTATTTTTTATGTACCCCGATATGTTTCCGAATTTTTCTAGACAATTTTCGGATTTTCGAAAAAAAAAATTCCGAAAAATTCGGAAAAATTCCGAAAAATCCGAAAAATTCGGAAAAATTATCTCTGTATTTTTATGTACCCCGATATGTTTCAGAATTTTTCTAGACAATTTTCGGATTTTCGAAAAAAAAAAAATTCCGAAAAATTCGGAAAAATTCCGAAAAAATCCGAAAAATTCGGAAAAATTATCTCTGTATTTTTTTATGTACCCCGATATGTTTCCGAATTTTTCTAGACAATTTTCGGATTTTCGAAAAAAAAAAAAAAAAAATTCGAAAAATTCGGAAAAATTCCGAAAAAATCCGAAAAATTCGGAAAAATTATCTCTGTATTTTTATGTACCCCGATATGTTTCCGAATTTTCTAGACAATTTTCGGATTTTCGAAAAAAAAATTCCGAAAAGTCGAAAAATTCCGAAAAAATCCGAAAAATTCGGAAAAATTATCTCTGTATTTTTTATGTACCCCGATATGTTTCCCGAATTTTTCTAGACAATTTTCGGATTTTCAAAAAAAATTCAAAAAATTCGGAAAAATTCCGAAAAAAATCCGAAAAATTCGGAAAAATTATCTCTGTATTTTTTTATGTACCCCGATATGTTTCGAATTTTTCTAGACAATTTTCGGATTTTCGAAAAAAAAATAAAAAAATTCCGAAAAATTCGGAAAAATTCCGAAAAAATCCGAAAAATTCGGAAAAATTATCTCTGTATTTTTATGTACCCCGATATGTTTCCGAATTTTTCTAGACAATTTTCGGATTTTCGAAAAAAAATTCCGAAAAATTCGGAAAAATTCCGAAAAAATCCGAAAAATTCGGAAAAATTATCTCTGTATTTTTTTATGTACCCCGATATGTTTCCGAATTTTTCTAGACAATTTTCGGATTTTCGAAAAAAAAAAAAAATTCGAAAAATTCGGAAAAATTCCGAAAAATCCGAAAAATTCGAAAAATTGAAAAATTATCTCTGTATTTTTTTATGTACCCCGATATGTTTCCGAATTTTTCTAGACAATTTTCGGATTTTCGAAAAAAAAAATTCCGAAAAATTCGGAAAAATTCCGAAAAAATCCGAAAAATTCGGAAAAATTATCTCTGTATTTTTTTATGTACCCCGATATGTTTCCGAATTTTTCTAGACAATTTTCGGATTTTCGAAAAAAAAATTCCGAAAAATTCGGAAAAATTCCGAAAAAATCCGAAAAATTCGGAAAAATTATCTCTGTATTTTTTATGTACCCCGATATGTTTCGAAATTTTCTAGACAATTTTCGGATTTTCGAAAAAAAAATTCGAAAAATTCGGAAAAATTCCGAAAAAATCCGAAAAATTCGGAAAAATTATCTCTGTATTTTTTTATGTACCCCGATATGTTTCCGAATTTTCTAGACAATTTTCGGATTTTCGAAAAAAAAAATTCGAAAAATTCGGAAAAATTCCGAAAAAAATCCGAAAAATTCGGAAAAATTATCTCTGTATTTTTTATGTACCCCGATATGTTTCCGAATTTTTCTAGACAATTTTCGGATTTTCGAAAAAAATACGAAAAATTCGGAAAAATTCCGAAAAAATCCGAAAAATTCGGAAAAATTATCTCTGTATTTTTATGTACCCCGATATGTTTCCGAATTTTTCTAGACAATTTTCGGATTTTCGAAAAAAAAAAATTCCGAAAAATTCGGAAAAAATTCCGAAAAAAAAATTCCGAAAAATTCGGAAAAATTATCTCTGTATTTTTATGTACCCCGATATGTTTCCGAATTTTTCTAGACAATTTTCGGATTTTCGAAAAAAAAAAATTCCGAAAAATTCGGAAAAATTCCGAAAAAATCCGAAAAATTCGGAAAAATTATCTCTGTATTTTTATGTACCCCGATATGTTTCGAATTTTTCTAGACAATTTTCGGATTTTCGAAAAAAAAAAAATTCCGAAAAATTCGGAAAAATTCCGAAAAAATCCGAAAAATTCGGAAAAATTATCTCTGTATTTTTATGTACCCCGATATGTTTTCGAATTTTTCTAGACAATTTTCGGATTTTCGAAAAAAAAAAAAAAATTCCGAAAAATTCGGAAAAATTCCGAAAAAATCCGAAAAATTCGGAAAAATTATCTCTGTATTTTTTTATGTACCCCGATATGTTTCCGAATTTTTCTAGACAATTTTCGGATTTTCGAAAAAAAAAAAAAATTCCGAAAAATTCGGAAAAATTTCGAAAAAATCCGAAAAATTCGGAAAAATTATCTCTGTATTTTTATGTACCCCGATATGTTTCGAATTTTTCTAGACAATTTTCGGATTTTCGAAAAAAAAATTCCGAAAAATTCGGAAAAATTCCGAAAAAATCCGAAAAATTCGGAAAAATTATCTCTGTATTTTTTTATGTACCCCGATATGTTTCCGAATTTTTCTAGACAATTTTCGGATTTTCGAAAAAAAAAAAAAATTCCGAAAAATTCGGAAAAATTCCGAAAAAATCCGAAAATTCGGAAAAATTCGGAAAATTATCTCTGTATTTTTTTATGTACCCCGATATGTTTCCGAATTTTTCTAGACAATTTTCGGATTTTCGAAACAAAAAATTAATTAAAAAATTCGGAAAAATTCCGAAAAAATCCGAAAAATTCGGAAAAATTATCTCTGTATTTTTTTATGTACCCCGATATGTTTCCGAATTTTTCTAGACAATTTTCGGATTTTCGAAAAAAAAAATTCCGAAAAATTCGGAAAAATTCCGAAAAAATCCGAAAAATTCGGAAAAATTATCTCTGTATTTTTTTATGTACCCCGATATGTTTCCGAATTTTTTTTTTTTTCTAGACAATTTTCGGTTTTCGAAAAAAAAATTCCGAAAAATTCGGAAAAATTCCGAAAAAATCCGAAAAAATTCGGAAAAATTATCTCTGTATTTTTTATGTACCCCGATATGTTTCCGAATTTTTCTAGACAATTTTCGGATTTTCGAAAAAAAAATTCCGAAAAATTCGGAAAAATTCCGAAAAAAATCCGAAAAATTCGGAAAAATTATCTCTGTATTTTTTATGTACCCCGATATGTTTCGAATTTTTCTAGACAATTTTCGGATTTTCGAAAATAAATTCCGAAAAATTCGGAAAATTCCGAAAAATTCCGAAAAAATCCGACAAATTCGGAAAAATTATCTCTGTATTTTTTTTATGTACCCCGATATGTTTCCGAATTTTTCTAGACAATTTTCGGATTTTCGAAAAAAAGGAAAATTCCGAAAAATTCGGAAAAATTCCGAAAAAAATCCGAAAAATTCGGAAAAATTATCTCTGTATTTTTTTATGTACCCCGATATGTTTCCGAATTTTTCTAGACAATTTTCGGATTTTCGAAAAAAAAAAAAAATTCCGAAAAATTCGGAAAAATTCCGAAAAAAATCCGAAAAGATTCCGGAAAAATTATCTCTGTATTTTTTTATGTACCCCGATATGTTTCCGAATTTTTCTAGACAATTTTCGGATTTTCGAAAAAAATTTTTTTTTTGCTTTTTTTAAAAATTCCGAAAAATTCGGAAAAATTCCGAAAAAAATCCGAAAAATTCGGAAAAATTATCTCTGTATTTTTATGTACCCCGATATGTTTCCAATTTTTCTAGACAATTTTCGGATTTTCGAAAAAAAAAAAAAAAATAAAAAAAACTTTTTTTATATACCTTTTTTTTTGTTTTCGTTTTCGAAAATTACGAAAAATTCGGAAAAATTCCGAAAAAAATCCGAAAAATTCAGAAAAATTATCTCTGTATTTTTTTATGTACCCCAATATGTTTCCGAATTTTTCTACACAATTTTCGGATTTTCGAAAAAAAAACATTCCGAAAAATTCGGAAAAAATCCAGAAAATTGAAATTATTATATTTTTTTTGTTTTTTTATTTTTTTTTGTTAAAAAAATTCGAAAAAATCCGAAAAATTCGGAAAAATTATCTCTGTATTTTTTTATGTACCCCGATATGTTTCCGAATTTTCTAGACAATTTTCGGATTTTCGAAAAAAAAAAATTCGAAAAATTCGGAAAAATTCCGAAAAATCCGAAAAATTCGGAAAAATTATCTCTGTATTTTTTTATGTACCGCGATATGTTTCCGAATTTTTCTAGACAATTTTCGGATTTTCGAACAAAAAAAAAAAATTCGAAAAATTCGGAAAAATTCCGAAAAATCCGAAAAATTCGGAATAATTATCTCTGTATTTTTATGTACCCCGATATGTTTCCGAATTTTTCTAGACAATTTTTCGGACTTTCGAAAAAAAAAAATATTACGAAAAATTCGGAAAAATTCCGAAAAAATCCGAAAAATTCGGAAAAATTATCTCTGTATTTTTTTATGTACCCCGATATGTTTCCGAATTTTTCTACACAATTTTCGGATTTTCGGAAAAAAAAAAATTCCGAAAAATTCGGAAAAATTCGAAAAAATCCGAAAAATTCGGAAAAATTATCTCTGTATTTTTTATGTACCTTGATATGTTTCCGAATTTTTTTCTAGACAATTTTCGGATTTTCCGAAAAAAAATTCCGAAAAATTCGGAAAAATTCGGAAAAATCCGAAAAATTCGGAAAAGTTATCTCTGTATTTTTTATGTACCCTGATATGTTTCCAGATTTTTCTAGACAATTTTCAGATTTTCGAAAAAAAATTTCGAAAAATTCGGGAAAATTCCGAAAAAAAAGATCCGGAAAATTCGGAAAAATTATCTCTGTATTTCTTTTAATTAATTTTTTTTATGTACCCCGATATGTTTCCGAATTTTTCTAGACAATTTTCGGATTTTCGAAAAAAAAAAAAAAAAATTTTACGAAAGAATTCGGAAAAATTCCCAAAAAAATCCGAAAATTCGGAAAAATTATCTCTGTAATTTTTATGTACCCCGATATGTTTCCGAATTTTTCCTAGACAATTTTCGGATTTTCGAAAAAAAAAAAAAATTCCGAAAAATTCGAAAAAATTCGGAAAAATTCCGAAAAATCCGAAAAATTCGGAAAAATTATCTCTGTATTTTTTATGTACCCCGATATGTTTTCGAATTTTCTAGACAATTTTCGGATTTTCGAAAAAAAAATTCCGAAAATTCGGAAAAATTCGAAAAAATCCGGAAAATTCGGAAAAATTATCTCTGTATTTTTTATGTACCCCGATATGTTTCCGAATTTTTTCTAGACAATTTTCGGATTTTCGAGAAAAAAAAATTCGAAAAATTCGGAAAAATTCCGAAAAAATCCGAAAAATTCGGAAAAATTATCTCTGTATTTTTTATGTACCCCGATATGTTTCGAATTTTTCTAGACAATTTTCCGGATTTTCCGAAAAAAAATTATAGAAAAATTCGGAAAAATTCCGAAAAAATCCAAAAAATTCGGAAAAATTATCTCTGTATTTTTTTATGTACCCCGATATGTTTCGAATTTTTCTAGACAATTTTCGGATTTTCGAAAAAAAAAAAAAATTCGAAAAATTCGGAAAAATTCCGAAAAATTCCGAAAAATTCGGAAAAATTATCTCTGTATTTTTTATGTACCCCGATATGTTTCCGAATTTTTCTAGACAATTTTTCGGATTTTCGAAAAAAAAAAAAAATTTGAAAAATTCGGAAAAATTCCGAAAAAATCCGAAAAATTCGGAAAAATTATCTCTGTATTTTTTATGTACCCCGATATGTTTCCGAATTTTTCTAGACAATTTTCGGATTTTCGAAAAAAAAAAAAATTCCGAAAAATTCGGAAAAATTCCGAAAAAATCCGAAAAATTCGGAAAAATTATCTCTGTATTTTTTTATGTACCCCGATATGTTTCCGAATTTTTCTAGACAATTTTCGGATTTTCGAAAAAAAAAAATTCGAAAAATTCGGAAAAATTCCGAAAAAATCCGAAAAATTCGGAAAAATTATCTCTGTATTTTTTTTATGTACCCCGATATGTTTCCGAATTTTTCTAGACAATTTTCGGACTTTCGAAAAAAAAAAAAAAAAAATTCGAAAAATTCGGAAAAATTCCGAAAAAATCCGAAAAATTCGGAAAAATTATCTCTGTATTTTTTATGTACCCCGATATGTTTCCGAATTTTTCTAGACAATTTTCGGATTTTCGAAAAAAAAATTCCGAAAAATTCGGAAAAATTCGAAAAATTCGAAAAATCCGAAAAATTCGGAAAAATTATCTCTGTATTTTTTTATGTACCCCGATATGTTTCCGAATTTTTCTAGACAATTTTCGGATTTTCGAAAAAAAAATTCCGAAAAATTCGGAAAAATTCCGAAAAAATCCGAAAAATTCGGAAAAATTATCTCTGTATTTTTTTATGTACCCCGATATGTTTCCGAATTTTCTAGACAATTTTCGGATTTTCGAAAAAAAAAAAAATTCGAAAAATTCGGAAAAATTCGAAAAAAAAATCCGAAAAATTCGGAAAAATTATCTCTGTATTTTTTTATGTACCCCGATATGTTTCCGAATTTTTCTAGACAATTTTCGGATTTTCGAAAAAAAAAAATTCCGAAAAATTCGGAAAAATTCCGAAAAAAAATCCGAAAAATTCGGAAAAATTATCTCTGTATTTTTTTATGTACCCCGATATGTTTCCGAATTTTTCTAGACAATTTTCGGATTTTCGAAAAAAAAAAAAATCCGAAAAATTCGGAAAAATTCGAAAAAATCCGAAAAATTCGGAAAAATTATCTCTGTATTTTTTTATGTACCCCGATATGTTTCCGAATTTTTCTAGACAATTTTCGGATTTTCGAAAAAAAAAAAAAATAAAAATTCCGAAAAATTCGGAAAAATTCCGAAAAAATCCGAAAAATTCGGAAAAATTATCTCTGTATTTTTTATGTACCCCGATATGTTTCCGAATTTTTCTAGACAATTTTCGGATTTTCGAAAAAAAAAAAAAAAATTCCGAAAAATTCGGAAAAATTCCGAAAAAATCCGAAAAATTCGGAAAAATTATCTCTGTATTTTTTTATGTACCCGATATGTTTCCGAATTTTTCTAGACAATTTTCGGATTTTCGAAAAAAAAAAAAAAATTCCGAAAAATTCGGAAAAATTCCGAAAAAATCCGAAAAATTCGGAAAAATTAGTCTCTGTATTTTTTATGTACCCCGATATGTTTCCGAATTTTTTCTAGACAATTTTCGGATTTTCGAAAAAAAAAAATAAAAAATTTCGAAAAATTCGGAAAAATTCCGAAAAAATCCGAAAAATTCGGAAAAATTATCTCTGTTTTTTTTATGTACCCCGATATGTTTTCGAATTTTTCTAGACCAATTTCGGATTTCGAAAAAAAAATAAAAAAATCGAAAAATTCGAAAAAAAAAAATTTCGAAAAAATTCGGAAAAATTCCGGAAAATTCCGAAAAATTCGAAAAAATCCGGAAAATTCGGAAAAATTATCTCTGTATTTTTTTATGTACCCCGATATGTTTCCGAATTTTTCTAGACAATTTTCGGATTTTCGAAAAATAAAAAAAATTCCGAAAAATTCGGAAAAATTCCGAAAAATCCGAAAAATTCGGAAAAATTATCTCTGTAATTTATTTTTATGTACCCCGATATGTTTCGAATTTTTCTAGACAATTTTCGGATTTTCGAAAAAAAAAAATAAAAAATTACGAAAAATTCGGAAAAATTCCGAAGAAAATCCGAAAAATTCGGAAAAATTATCTCTGTATTTTTTTATGTACCCTGATATGTTTCGAAATTTTCTAGACAATTTTCGGATTTTCGAAAAAAAAAAAAAAAATTCGGAAAAATTCGGAAAAATTCCGAAAAAATCCGAAAAATTCAGAAAAATTATCTCTGTATTTTTTATGTACCCCGATATGTTTCCGAATTTTTCTAGACAATTTTCGGATTTTCGAAAATAAAAATCCGAAAAATTCGGAATTTTTAAATTCCGAAAAAATCCGAAAAATTCGGAAAAATTATCTCTGTATTTTTATGTACCCCGATATGTTTCCGAATTTTTTCTAGACAATTTTCGGATTTTCGAAAAAAAAAAAAAAATTCGAAAAACGGAAAAATTCCGAAAAAATCCGAAAAATTCGGAAAAATTATCTCTGTATTTTTATGTACCCCGATATGTTTCGAATTTTTCTAGACAATTTTCGGATTTTCGAAAAAAAAAATTCCGAAAAATTCGGAAAAAATCCGAAAAAATCTTTTTTTTTTTTTTTTTTGTAAAAACGAAAAATTCGGAAAAATTATCTCTGTTTTTTTTATGTACCCTGATATGTTTCCGGAATTTTTCTAGACAATTTTCGGATTTTCGAAAAAAAAAAAAAAATTCGAAAAATTCGGAAAAATTCCGAAAAAATCCGAAAAATTCGGAAAAATTATCTCTGTATTTTTATGTACCCCGATATGTTTCGAACCTTTCTAGACAATTTTCGGATTTTCGAAAAAAAATAAAAAAATTCCGAAAAATTCGGAAAAATTCCAAAAAAAAATCCGAAAAATTCGGAAAAATTATCTCTTTATTTTTATATACCCCTATATGTTTTCGAATTTTTCTAGACAAGTTTTCTGATTTTACGAAAAAAAAAAAAAAAAAAAAAAAAAAATCAGAAAAAAAAGAAAAAAAAAAAAAATTGGAAAAATTCGGAAAAAATCCGAAAAATTCGTGAAAAATTATCTCTGTATTTTTTATGTACCCCGATATGTTCCGAATTTTCTAGACAATTTTCGGATTTTTCGAAAACAAAAAAAAAATTCCGAAGAAAATTCGGAAAAATTCCGAAAAAATCCGAAAAATTCGGAAAAATTATCTCTGTATATTTTTATGTACCCCGATATGTTTTCGAATTTTTCTAGACAATTTTCGGATTTTCGAAAGAAAAAATTCCGAAAAATTCGGAAAAATTCCGAAAAAAATCCGAAAAATTCGGAAAAATTTTATCTCTGTATTTTTATGTACCCCGATATGTTTCGAATTTTTCTAGACAATTTTCGGATTTTCGAAAAAAAATTCCGAAAAATTCGGAAAAATTCCGAAAAAATCCGAAAAATTCGGAAAAATTATCTCTGTATTTTTTATGTACCCCGAATATGTTTCGAATTTTTCTAGACAATTTTCGGATTTTCGAAAAAAAAAAATTCCGAAAAATTCGGAAAAATTCGAAAAAATCCGAAAAAATCGGAAAAATTATCTCTGTATTTTTTTATGTACCCCGATATGTTTCCGAATTTTTCTAGACAATTTTCGGATTTTCGAAAAAAAAAAAAAAATTTGAAAAATTCGGAAAAATTCCGAAAAAATCCGAAAAATTCGGAAAAATTATCTCTGTATTTTTATGTACCCCAATATGTTTCCGAATTTTTCTGAACAATTTTCGGATTTTCGAAAAAAAAATTCCAAAAATACGGAAAAATTCCGAAAAAAATCCGAAAAATTCGGAAAAATTATCTCTGTATTTTTTTATGTACCCCGATATGTTTCCGAATTTTTTCTAGACAATTTTCGGATTTTCGAAAAAAAATTAAAAAAGAAAATTCCGAAAAATTCGGAAAAATTCCGAAAAATCCGAAAAATTCGGAAAAATTATCTCTGTATTTTTTTTTTTTATGTACCCCGATATGTTTCCGAATTTTTCTAGACAATTTTCGGATTTTCGAAAAAAAAACTAAAAATTCCGAAAAATTCGTTTTTTTTTTTTTTTTTTTGAAAAATTCCGAAAAAATCCGAAAAATTCGGAAAAATTATCTCTGTATTTTTTATGTACCCCGATATGTTTCGAATTTTTCTAGACAATTTTCGGATTTTCGAAAAAAATTACGAAAAATTCGGAAAAATTCCGAAAAAATCCGAAAAATTCGGAAAAATTATCTCTGTATTTTTTTATGTACCCCGATATGTTTCGAATTTTCTAGACAATTTTCGGATTTTCGAAAAAAAAAAAAAATTCCGAAAAATTCGGAAAAATTCCGAAAAAATCCGAAAAATTCGGAAAAATTATCTCTGTATTTTTTTATGTACCCCGATATGTTTCCGAATTTTTTCTAGACAATTTTCGGATTTTCGAAAAAAAAAAAATTCCGAAAAATTCGGAAAAATTCCGAAAAATCCGAAAAATTCGGAAAAATTATCTCTGTATTTTTTATGTACCCCGATATGTTTCCGAATTTTTCTAGACAATTTTCGGATTTTCGAAAAAAATTATTCAAATAAAATTCGGAAAAATTCGAAAAAATCCGAAAAATTCGGAAAAATTATCTCTGTATTTTTTTTTGTACCCCGATATGTTTCCGAATTTTTTTCTAGACAATTTTCGGATTTTCGAAAAAATAAAAATTGGAAAAAAATAAAAATTATCTCTGTATTTTTATATTGCTTTTATTTTTAGAGTTTTGTTTTAAATTCCGAAAAATTCGGGAAAATTCCGAAAAAATCCGAAAAATTCGGAAAAATTATCTCTGTATTTTTATGTACCCCGATATGTTTCCGAATTTTTCTAGACAATTTTCGGATTTTCGAAAAAAAAAAAATCCGAAAAATTCGGAAAAATTCCGAAAAAATCCGAAAAATTCGGAAAAATTATCTCTGTATTTTTTATGTACCCCGATATGTTTCCGAATTTTTCTAGACAATTTTCGGATTTTTCGAAAAAGAAAAAAAATTCCGAAAAATTCGGAAAAATTCCGAAAAAATCCGAAAAATTCGGAAAAATTATCTCTGTATTTTTTATGTACCCCGATATGTTTTCGAATTTTTCTAGGACAATTTTCGGATTTTCGAAAAAAAAAAAAAATTCCGAAAAATTCGGAAAAATTCGAAAAAATCCGAAAAATTCGGAAAAATTATCTCTGTATTTTTTTATGTACCCCGATATGTTTCCGAATTTTTCTAGACAATTTTCGGATTTTCGAAAAAAAAAAAAAATTCCGAAAAATTCGGAAAAATTCCGAAAAAATCCGAAAAATTCGGAAAAATTATCTCTGTATTTTTTTATGTACCCCGATATGTTTCCGAATTTTTTCTAGACAATTTTCGGATTTTCGAAAAAAAAAAAAAAAATTCGGAAAATTCGGAAAAATTCCAGAAAAAATCCGAAAAATTCGGAAAAATTATCTCTGTATTTTTTTATGTACCCCGATATGTTTCCGAATTTTTCTAGACAATTTTCGGATTTTCGAGAAAAAAAAAAAATTCGGAAAATTCGGAAAAATTCCGAAAAAATCCGAAAAATTCGGAAAAATTATCTCTGTATTTTTTTATGTACCCCGATATGTTTCGAATTTTTCTAGACAATTTTCGGATTTTCGAAAAAAAAAAATTCGGAAAAATTCCGAAAAATCGAAAAAATCCGAAAAATTCGGAAAAATTATCTCTGTATTTTTTTATGTACCCCGATATGTTTCCGAATTTTTTCTAGGCAATTTTCGGATTTTCGAGAAAAAAAAAAAAATCCGAAAATTCGGAAAAATTCCGAAAAAATCCGAAAAATTCGGAAAAATTATCTCTGTATTTTTATGTACCCCGATATGTTTCCCGAATTTTTTCTAGACAATTTTCGGATTTTTCGAAAAAAAAAAAAAAAAATTCCGAAAAATTCGGAAAAATTCCGAAAAAATCCGAAAAATTCGGAAAAATTATCTCTGTATTTTTTTATGTACCCCGATATGTTTCCGAATTTTTCTAGACAATTTTCGGATTTTCGAAAAAAAATTCCGAAAAATTCGGAAAAATTCCCGAAAAATCCGAAAAATTCGGAAAAATTATCTCTGTATTTTTATGTACCCTGATATGTTTCCGAATTTTTCTAGACAATTTTCGGATTTTCGAAAAAAAAATTAGAAAAAAAAATTCGAAAAATTCGGAAAAATTCAGAAAAAATCCCGAAAAATTCGGAAAAATTATCTCTGTATTTTTATGTACCCCGATATGTTTCCGAATTTTCTAGACCATTTTCGGATTTTCGAAAAAATAAAAAAAAATTCGAAAAATTCCGAAAAATTCCGAAAAAATCCGAAAAATTCGGAAAAATTATCTCTGTATTTTTATGTACCCCGATATGTTTCAGAATTTTTCTAGACATTTTGCAGATTTTCGAAAAAAAATTCCGAAAAATTCGGAAAAATTCCGAAAAAATCCGAAAAATTCGGAAAAATTATCTCTGTATTTTTTCTATGTACCCCGATATGTTTCCGAATTTTCTAGACAATTTTCGGATTTTTCGAAAAGAATAACAAAAAAATTCCGAAAAATTCGGAAAAATTCCGAAAAAATCCGAAAAATTCGGAAAAATTATCTCTGTATTTTTATGTACCCTGATATGTTTCCGAATTTTTCTAGACAATTTTCGGATTTTCGGAAAAAAAAAAAATTCCGAAAAATTCGGAAAAATTCCGAAAAAATCCGAAAAATTCGGAAAAATTATCTCTGTATTTTTTTATGTACCCCGATATGTTTCGAATTTTTTCTAGACAATTTTCGGATTTTTCGAAAAATTAAAATTAAAAAATCCGAAAAATTCCGAAAAAATTTCTAATATTTTCGAAAAAAAAATTTTTTTCGAAAAATTCGAAAATTTTCGGAAAAATCCGAAAAATTCGGAAAAATTATCTCTGTATTTTTATGTACCCCGATATGTTTTCGAATTTTTCTAGACAATTTTCGGATTTTCGAAAAAAAAAAAAAAAATTCCGAAAAATTCGGAAAAATTCCGAAAAAATCCCGAAAAAATTCGGAAAAATTATCTCTGTATTTTTTATGTACCCCGATATGTTTCCGAATTTTTTCTAGACAATTTTCGGATTTTCGGAAAAATAAAATTTAAAAAATTCCGAAAAATTCGGAAAAATAAAAATTGAATTATTTTTTTTTTTTTTCCGAAAAAATCCGAAAAATTCGGAAAAATTATCTCTGTATTTTTTTATGTATCCCTAAATGTTTCCGATTTTTTCTAGACAATTTTCGGATTTTCGAAAAAAAAAGTTCCGAAAAATTCGGAATAATTCCGAAAAAATCCGCAAAATTCGGAAAAATAATCTCTGTATTTTTATGTACCCCGATATGTTTCCGAATTTTTTCTAGACAATTTTCGGATTTTCGAAGAAAAAAAAAATTCCGAAAAATTCGGAAAAATTCCGAAAAAATCCGAAAAATTCGGAAAAATTATCTCTGTATTTTTTTATGTACCCCGATATGTTTCGAATTTTTTCTAGACAATTTTCGGATTTTTCGAAAAAATTAAAATTGATTCGAAAAATTCGGAAAAATTCCGAAAAAATCCGAAAAATTCGGAAAAATTATCTCTGTATTTTTTTATGTACCCCGATATGTTTCCGAATTTTTCTAGACAATTTTCGGATTTTCGAAAAAAAAAATTCGAAAAAATCCGAAAAATTCGGAAAAATTATCTCTGTTTATTTTTATGTACCCCGATATGTTTCGAATTTTTCTAGACAATTTTCGGTTTTCGAAAAATAAATTCGGAAAATTCGGAAAAATCCGAAAAAATCCGAAAAATTCGGAAAAATTATCTCTGTATTTTTATGTACCCCGATATGTTTCGAATTTTTCTAGACAATTTTCGGATTTTCGAAAAAAAAAAAAAATTCCGAAAAATTCGGAAAAATTCCGAAAAAATCCGAAAAATTCGGAAAAATTATCTCTGTATTTTTATGTACCCCGATATGTTTCGAATTTTTTCTAGACAATTTTCGGATTTTCGAAAAAAAAAAAAAAAATTACGAAAAATTCGGAAAAATTCCGAAAAAAATCCGAAAAATTCGGAAAGAATTATCTCTGTATATTTTTATGTACCCCGATATGTTTCCGAAATTTTTATTGATTAAAATTAAAAATTTTTTCAGACAATTTTCGGATTTTCGAAAAAAAAAATTCCGAAAAATTCGGAAAACAATTCGAGAAAAATTCGAAAAATTCGGAAAAATTATCTCTGTATTTTTATGTACCTGATATGTTTCGGATTTTTCTACACAATTTCCAGTTTTTCGAAAAAAATATGCAGAAAAATTACGGAAATATTATCTTTTATTTTTTTATGTACTAATATGTTTCCAATTTTTCTAACAATTTTGATTTCGGAAAAAAACTTCCGAAATTCCAAAAAAATCCAAAAAATCCGGAAAAATTATTCTCTGTATTTTTATGTACCTTAATATGTTTCCGAATTTTCTACGCAATTTTCGGATTTCGAAAACAAAAAAATTCCGAAAAATTCGGAAAAATTCCGAAATATCCGAAAGATTCGGAAAAATTATCTCTGTATTTTTATGTACCCCGATATGTTTCGAATTTTCTAAACAATTTTCGGGTTTTCGAAAAGAAAAACATTCGAAAAATTCGGAAAAATTCCGAAAAAAATCCGAAAGATTCGGAAAAATTATCTCTGTATTTTTAAGTACCCCGATATGTTTCCGAATTTTTCTGACAACCCTTCAGTTTTCGAAAAAAATTCGGAAAAAAATCAAAAATTATCTCTGTATTTTTTTATGTACCCCGTATGTTTAATTTCTAGACTATTTTCGGATTTTTCGAGATAATAAAAAAAAATTCCGAAAAGTCGGAAAAATTCCGAAAAAATCCGAAAGATTCGGAAAAATTATCTCTGTATTTTTTTATGTACCCCGATATGTTTCCGAAATTTTCGAGACAATTTTCGGACTTTCGAAAAAAAGAACAAACCGTATTGAAAAATTCGGAAAAATTCCGAAAAAATCCGAAAAATCCAGTTAAATTATCTCTGTATTTTTTATGTACCCCGATATGTTTCAAAATTTTCTAGACAATTTTCGGATTTTCGAAACAGAACAAAAATAACCAAAAAAAAATTCCGAAAAATTCCAGAAAAATTCCGAAATATTCGGACAAATTATCTCTGTATTTTTTATGTACCCCGATATGTTTCCGAATTTTTCTAGGCAATTTTCGGATTTTCGAAAAATTAACAAAAATTCGAATAATTCCGAAAAATTTCGGAAAATCCGAAAAATTCGGAAAAATTATCTCTGTATTTTTTTTATGTACCCGATATGTTTCCGAATTTTTCTACACAATTTTCGGATTTTCGAAAAAAAAAAATTCCGAAAAATTCGGAAAAATTCCCAAAAATCCGGAAAATTCGGAAAAATTATCTCTGTATTTTTTATGTACCCCGATATGTTTCCGAATTTTTCTAGGCAATTTTCGGATTTTCGAAAAATATAACAAAAAATAATTACGAAAAATTCGGGAAAATTCCGAAAAATTCAGAAAAATTATCTCTGTATTTTTTTTATGTACCCCAATATGTTTCCGAATTTTCTAGACAATTTTCGGATTTTCGAAAAAAAAAAATCGAAATATTCGGAAAAATTCCGAAAAAATCCGAAAGATTCGGAATAATTATCTCTTTATTTTTTATGTACCCCGATATGATTCCGAATTTTCTAGACCATTTTCGGATTTTCGAAAAAATTCCGAAAAATTCCGAAAAATTCCGGAAAAATCAGAAAAATTCGGAAGAATTATCTTTGTATTTTTATGTACCCCGATATGTTTCCGAATTTTTCTAGGGCAATTTTCGGATTTTCGAAAACAAAAAAAAAAATTCGGAAAATTCGGAAAAATTCCGAAAAAATCCGAAAAATTCGGAAAAATTATCTCGTATTTTTATGTACCCCGATATGTTTCCGAATTTTTCTAGACCATTTTCGGATTTTCGAAAAAAAAAAAAATTCCGAAAAATTCCGAAAAAATCCGAAAAATTCGGAAAAATTATCTCTGTATTTTTTTATGTACTGATATGTTTCGAATTTTTCTAGTGAATTTTCGGATTTTTCGGAAAAATTCCGGAAAATTCGGAAAAATTCCGAAAAAATCCGAAAAATTCAGAAAAATTATCTCTGTATTTTTTATGTACCCCGATATGTTTCCGAATTTTTTCTAGACAATTTTCGGATTTTCGAAAAATTCGAAAAATATCGGAAAAATTCCGAAAAATGAAAATTCGAAAAATTATCTCTGTATTTTTTTGTACTGATATGTTTCAATTTTTCTAACCATTTTGATCGAAATAATGGAAAATATCTCTGTATTTTTTTGTACTTACATATGTTTCAATTTTCTAACAATTTTCGGATTTTAAAAAACATTCCGAAAAATTCCGAAAAAATTCCGAATTCGGAAAAATCCGAAAATCGGAAAAATTATCTCTGTATTTTTTTATGTACCCCGATATGTTTCGAATTTTTCTAGACAATTTTCGGACTTTCGAAAAAACAATAAATTTAAAAAATTGAAAAATTATCTCTGTATTTTTATTACCCCTATTTTCATTTCTAGGCAATTTTTCGATTTTAAAAAAATTCCGGAAAATTCGGAAAAATTCCGAAAAAAATCCGAATAATTCGGAAAAATTATCTTTGTATTTTTTATGTACCCCCATATGTTTCGAATTTTCTAGACAATTTTCGGATTTTCGAAACAAAAAAAAATTCCGAAAAATTCGGAAAAATTCCGAAAAATCCGAAAAATTCGGAAATATTATCTCTGTATTTTTATGTACTGATATGTTTCCGAATTTTTCTATACAAATTTCGGATTATCGAAAAAAAAAAAATTCAGAAAAATTCGGAAAAATTCCGAAAAATCCGAAAAATTCGGAAAAATTATCTCTGTATTTTTTTATGTACCCCGATATGTTTCCGAATTTTTCTAGATAATTTTCGGATTTTCGAAAAAAATCGAAAATTCGGAAAAATTCAAAAATCATAAAAATTATCTCTTATTTTTATGTACTATATGTTTATTTGACAATTTTTCTTTTCAAAAAAAATTCCGAAAAATTCGGAAAAATTCCGAAAAAATCCGGAAAATTCGGAAAAATTATCTCTGTATTTTTTTTATGTACCCCGATATTTTTCGAATTTTTCTAGACAATTTTCGGATTTTCGAAATAATAACCATCCAAAAATTACGAAAAGAATTCGGGAAAATTCCGAAAAATTCGCAAAATTCGGAAAAATTATCTCTGTATTTTTATATACCCCGATATGTTTCCGAATTTTTCTAGACAATTTTCGGACTTTCGAAAATAATAACAAAAAAAAATTACGAAAAATTCGGGAAAATTCCGAAAAATTCAGAAAAATTATCTCTGTATATTTTTATGTACCCCGATATGTTTCCGAATTTTTCTAGGCAATTTTCGGTTTTTGCGAAATCAAAAAATTCCGAAAAATTCGGAAAAATTCGAAAAAATCCGAAAAATTCGGAAAAATTATCTCTGTATTTTTTTATGTACCCCGATATGTTTCCGAAATTTTCTAGACAATTTTTCGGATTTTCGAAAAAAAAAAAAAAAAAAAATTCCGAAAAATTCGGAAAAATTCCGAAAAATCCGGAAAAATTCGGAAAAATAATCTCTGTATTTTTTTATTTACCCCGATATGTTTCAACTTTTTCTAGACAATTTTCGGATTTTCGAAAAAAAAAATCCGAAAAAATTCGGAAAAATTCCGAAAAAATCCGAAAAATTCGGAAAAATTATCTCTGTATTTTTTTTATGTACCCCGATATGTTTCCGAATTTTTCTAGACAATTTTCGGACTTTCGAAAATAATAACAAAAAAAAATTACGAAAAATTCGGGAAAATTCCGAAAAATTCAGAAAAATTATCTCTGTATATTTTTATGTACCCCAATATGTTTCCGAATTTTTCTAGACAATTTTCGGATTTTCGAAAAAAAAAAATCGAAAATTCGGAAAAATCCGAAAAAAAATCCGAAAAATTCGGAAAAATTATCTCTGTATTTTTATGTACCCCGATATGTTTCGAAATTTTCTAGACAATTTTCGGACTTTCGAAAAAAAAAAAAGTCCGAAAGATTCGGAAAAATTCCGAAAAATCCGGAAAATTCGGAAAAATTATCTCTGTATTTTTTATGTGCCCCGATATGTTTCGAATTTTTCTAGACAATTTTCGGATTTTCGAAAAAAAAAAATTAGGAAAATTCGAAAAATTCGGAAAAGTTTTTTTTTTTAATTTTTTCGAAAAGAAAAAATCCGAAAAATTCGGAAAAATTATCTCTGTATATTTTTATGTACCCCGATATGTTTCCGAATTTTTCTAGACAATTTTCGGATTTTCGAAAAAAAAAAAAATCCGAAAAATTCGGAAAGAATTCCGAAAAAATTCCGAAAAATTCGGAAAAATTATTTCTGTATTTTTTTATTTACCCCGATATGTTTCCGAATTTTTCTAGACAATTTTCGGATTTTCGAAAAAAAAAAAAAAATTATAATAAAAAAAATTCCGAAAAATTCGGAAAAATTCCGAAAAAATCCGAAAAATTCGGAAAAATTATCTCTGTATTTTTATGTACCTAATATGTTTCGAATTTTTCTAGACAATTTTCGGATTTTCGAGAAAAAAAAAATTCCGAAAAATTCCGGAAAAATTCCGAAAAAATCCGGAAAATTCGGAAAAATTATCTCTGTATTTTTTTATGTACCCCGATATGTTTCGAATTTTTCTAGACAATTTTCGGATTTTTCGAAAAAAAATTCCCGAAAAATTCCGTTTTATTTTTTTTTTTTTTTTTTTAAAAAAAAATTCGGAAAAATTCCGAAAAATCCGAAAAATTCGGAAAAATTATCTCTGTATTTTTTATGTACCCCGATATGTTTCCGAATTTTTCTAGACAATTTTCGGATTTTCGAAAAAAAAAAAAAATCCGAAAAATTCGGAAAAGTTCCGAAAAATCCGAAAAATTCGGAAAAAATTATCTCTGTATTTTTATGTACCCCGATATGTTTCCAATTTTCTAGACAATTTTCGGATTTTCGAAAAAAAAAAATTCCGAAAAATTCGGAAAAATTCCGAAAAAATCCGAAAAATTCGGAAAAATTATCTCTGTATTTTTTTATGTACCCGATATGTTTCCGAAATTTTCTAGACAATTTTTCGGATTTTCGAAAAAGAAAAAAAATTTTAAAAATTCGGAAAAATTCGGAAAAAATCCGAAAAATTCGGAAAAATTATCTCTGTATTTTTATGTACCCCGATATGTTTCCCAATTTTTTTAGACAATTTTCGGATTTTCGAAAAATTGAAAAATAAAAACCGAAAAATTCGGAAAAATTCCGAAAAAATCCCGAAAAATTCGGAAAAATTATCTCTGTATTTTTTATGTACCCCGATATGTTTCCGAATTTTTCTAGACAATTTTCGGATTTTCGAAAAAATTCGAAAAATTCGGAAAAAATTCCGAAAAAAATCCGAAAAATTCGGAAAAATTATCTCTGTATTTTTTTATGTACCCCGATATGTTTCCGAATTTTCTAGACAATTTTCGGATTTTCGAAAAAAGAAAAATTCCGAAAAATTCGGAAAAATTCGAAAAAATCCGAAAAATTCGGAAAAATTATCTCTGTATTTTTTTATGTACCCCGATATGTTTCCGAATTTTTCTAGACAACTTTCGGATTTTCGAAAAAAAAAAAAAAATTCCGAAAAATTCCGGAAAAATTCCGAAAAAATTCCGAAAAATTCGGAAAAATTATCTCTGTATTTTTATGTACCCCGATATGTTTCCGAATTTTTTCTAGACAATTTTCGGATTTTCGAAAAAAAAAATTCCGGAAAATTCGGAAAAATTCCGAAAAAAAAAAATCCGAAAAATTCGGAAAAATTATCTCTGTATTTTTATGTACCCCGATATGTTTCGAATTTTTCTAAGACAATTTTCGGATTTTCGAAAAAAAAAAAAAACAAAAAAATCCGAAAAATTCGGAAAAATTCCGAAAAAAGCCGAAAAATTCGGAAAAATTATCTCTGTATTTTTTTATGTACCCCGATATGTTTCCGAATTTTTCTAGACAATTTTCGGATTTTCGAAAAAAAAAAAATTCCGAAAAATTCGGAAAAATTTCGAAAAAATCCGAAAAATTCGGAAAAATTATCTCTGTATTTTTATGTACCCCGATATGTTTCCGAATTTTTTCTAGACAATTTTCGGATTTTCGAAAAAAAAATCGAAAAATTCGGAAAAATTCCGAAAAATCCGAAAAATTCGGAAAATTATCTCTGTATTTTTATGTACCCCGATATGTTTCCAAAAAATTCGAAAAATTCGGAAAAATTCCGAAAAATCCGAAAAATTCGGAAAAATTATCTCTGTATTTTTTTATGTACCCCGATATGTTTCCGAATTTTTCTAGACAATTTTCGGATTTTCGAAAAAAAAAAAAAAAAATTCCGAAAAATTCGGAAAAATTCCGAAAAAATCCGAAAAATTCGGAAAAATTATCTCTGTATTTTTATGTACCCCGATATGTTTCGAATTTTTCTAGACAATTTTCGGTTTTTCGAAAAAAAAAAAATTCCGAAAAATTCGGAAAAATTCCGAAAAAATCCGAAAAATTCGGAAAAATTATCTCTGTATTTTTTTATGTACCCCGATATGTTTCCGAATTTTTCTAGACAATTTTCGGATTTTCGAAAAAAAAAAAAAAAAAAAATTCCGAAAAATTCGGAAAAATTCCGAAAAAATCCGAAAAATTCGGAAAAATTATCTCTGTATTTTTTTATGTACCCCGATATGTTTCGAATTTTTCTAGACAATTTTCGGATTTTCGAAAAAAAAAAATTCGAAAAATTCGGAAAAATTCCGAAAAAATCCGAAAAATTCGGAAAAATTATTTCTGTATTTTTTTATGTACCCCGATATGTTTCCGAATTTTTCTAGACAATTTTCGGATTTTCGAAAAAAAAATTCCGAAAAATTTCGAAAAATTCGGAAAAATTCGAAAAATCCGAAAAATTCGGAAAAATTATCTCTGTATTTTTTTATGTACCCCGATATGTTTCCGAATTTTTCTAGACAATTTTCGGATTTTCGAAAAAAAAAAAAAAATTCCGAAAAATTCGGAAAAATTCCGAAAAAAATCCGAAAAATTCGGAAAAATTATCTCTGTATTTTTTTATGTACCCCGATATGTTTCCGAATTTTTCTAGACAATTTTCGGATTTTCGAAAAAAAAATTCCGAAAAATTCGGAAAAATTCCGAAAAAATCCGAAAAATTCGGAAAAATTATCTCTGTATTTTTATGTACCCCGATATGTTTCCGAATTTTTCTAGACAATTTTCGGATTTTCGAAAAAAAAAAAAAAAAAAATTCCGAAAAATTCGGAAAATTCGAAAAAATCCGAAAAATTCGGAAAAATTATCTCTGTATTTTTATGTACCCCGATATGTTTCCGAATTTTTCTAGACAATTTTCGGATTTTCGAAAAAAAAGAAAATTCGGAAAAATTCGGAAAAATTCCGAAAAAAATCCGAAAAATTCGGAAAAATTATCTCTGTATTTTTTTATGTACCCCGATATGTTTCGAATTTTTCTAGACAATTTTCGGATTTTCGAAAAAAAAATTCGAAAAATTCGGAAAAATTCCGAAAAAATCCGAAAAATTCGGAAAAATTATCTCTGTATTTTTATGTACCCCGATATGTTTCCGAATTTTTCTAGACAATTTTCGGATTTTCGAAAAAAAATTCCGAAAAATTCGGAAAAATTCCGAAAAAATCCGAAAAATTCGGAAAAATTATTTCTGTATTTTTTTATGTACCCCGATATGTTTCCGAATTTTTCTAGACAATTTTCGGATTTTCGAAAAAAAAAAAAAAAATTCCGAAAAATTCGGAAAAATTCCGAAAAAAATCCGAAAAATTCGGAAAAATTATCTCTGTATTTTTTTATGTACCCCGATATGTTTCCGAATTTTTCTAGACAATTTTCGGATTTTCGAAATTAAAAATAATTAAGAAAAATTCGGAAAAATTCCGAAAAAAAAATCCGAAAAATTCGGAAAAATTATTTCTGTATTTTTATGTACCCCGATATGTTTCGAATTTTTCTAGACAATTTTCGGATTTTCGAAAAAAAAAAAAAAATTCCGAAAAATTCCGGAAAATTCCGAAAAATCCGAAAAATTCGGAAAAATTATCTCTGTATTTTTTTATGTACCCCGATATGTTTCCGAATTTTTCTAGACAATTTTCGGATTTTCGAAAAAAATTTATAAAAATTCGGAAAAATTCCGAAAAAAATCCGAAAAATTCGGAAAAATTATTTCTGTATTTTTTATGTACCCCGATATGTTTCGAATTTTTCTAGACAATATTTTCGAAAAAAAAAAATTCAGAAAAATTCGAAATCCGAAAAATTCGGAAAAATTATTCTGTATTTTTATCTACATATGTTCCGAATTTTTCTAGACAATTTAATTTTTAAAAAAAAAAAAATTCGAAAAATTCGGAAAAATTCCGAAAAAAAATTCGGAAAAATTATCTCTGTATTTTTATGTACCCCGATATGTTTCGAATTTTTCTAGACAATTTTCGGATTTTCGAAAAAAAAAAAATCCGAAAAATTCGGAAAAATTCCGAAAAAATCCGAAAAATTCGGAAAAATTATCTCTGTATTTTTTATGTACCTCGATATGTTTCCGAATTTTTCTAGACAATTTTCGGATTTTCGAAAAAAAAAAAAAAAAAAAATGCGAAAAATTCGGAAAAATTCCGAAAAAAAAAATCCGAAAAATTCGGAAAAATTATCTCTGTATTTTTATGTACCCCGATATGTTTCGAATTTTTCTAGACAATTTTCGGATTTTCGAAAAAAAATTGAAAAATTCGGAAAAATTCCGAAAAAATCCGAAAAATTCGGAAAAATTATCTCTGTATTTTTATGTACCCCGATATGTTTCGAATTTTTCTAGACAATTTTCGGATTTTCGAAAAAAAAAAATAGAAAATTCGAAAAATTCGGAAAAAAAATCCGAAAAATTCGGAAAAATTATCTCTGTATTTTTATGTACCCCGATATGTTTCCGAATTTTTCTAGACAATTTTCGGATTTTCGAAATAAAAAAAATTCCGAAAAATTCGGAAAAATTCCGAAAAATCCGAAAAATTCGGAAAAATTATCTCTGTATTTTTTATGTACCCCGATATGTTTCGAATTTTTCTAGACAATTTTCGGATTTTCGAAAAAAATTATTTTTAAAAAAAAAAATTGAAAATTCTGAAAAATTATTTGAAAAACTAAAAAAAATTCAAAAAAATTTTTTTATTTTTATGTACCCCGATAAAATTTTTTTCGGAAAAATTTTCGAAAAAAATTCGGAAAATTTCGAAAAATCCGAAAAATTCGGAAAAATTATCTCTGTATTTTTATGTACCCCGATATGTTTCCGAATTTTTCTAGACAATTTTCGGATTTTCGAAAAAAAATTCCGAAAAATTCGGAAAAATTCCGAAAAAATCCGAAAAATTCGGAAAAATTATCTCTGTATTTTTTTATGTACCCCGATATGTTTCCGAATTTTTCTAGACAATTTTCGGCTTTTCGAAAAAAATTCCGAAAAATTCGGAAAAATTCCGAAAAAATCCTAAAAATTCGGAAAAATTATCTCTGTATTTTTTTATGTACCCCGATATGTTTCCGAATTTTTCTAGACAATTTTCGGATTTTCGAAAAAAAAAATTCCGAAAAATTCGGAAAAATTCGAAAAAACTTTAAAAATCCGAAAAATTCGGAAAAATTATCTCTGTATTTTTATGTACCCCGATATGTTTCGATTTTTCTAGACAATTTTCGGATTTTCGAAAAAAAGAAAAAAATTCCGAAAAATTCGGAAAAATTCCGAAAAAATCCGAAAAATTCGGAAAAATTATTCTCTGTATTTTTTTATGTACCCCGATATGTTTCCGAATTTTTCTAGACAATTTTCGGATTTTCGAAAAAAAAAAAAATTCCCAAAAATTCGGAAAAATTCCGAAAAATCCGAAAAATTCGGAAAAATTATCTCTGTATTTTTATGTACCCCGATATGTTTCCGAATTTTTCTAAACAATTTTCGGATTTTCGAAAAATAATTCCGAAAAATTCGGAAAAATTCCGAAAAAAAAATCCGAAAAATTCGGAAAAATTATCTCTGTATTTTTTTATGTACCCCGATATGTTTCCGAATTTTTCTAGACAATTTTCGGATTTTCGAAAAAAAAAAAAAATTCGAAAAATTCGGAAAAATCCCCGAAAAATCCGAAAAATTCGGAAAAATTATCTCTGTATTTTTTTATGTACCCCGATATGTTTCCGAATTTTTCTAGACAATTTTCGGATTTTCGAAAAAAAAAAAAATTCCGAAAAATTCGGGAAAAATTCCGAAAAAAATCGAAAAATTCGGAAAAATTATCTCTGTTATTTTTATGTACCCCGATATGTTTCCGAATTTTTCTAGACAATTTTCGGATTTTCGAAAAAAAAAAAAAAATTCCGAAAAATTCGGAAAAATTCCGAAAAAATCCGAAAAATTCGGAAAAATTATTTCTGTATTTTTTATGTACCCCGATATGTTTCGAATTTTTCTAGACAATTTTCGGATTTTCGAAAAAAAAAAAAAAAAAATTCGAAAAATTCGGAAAAATTCGAAAAAATCCGAAAAATTCGGAAAAATTATCTCTGTATTTTTATGTACCCCGATATGTTTCCGAATTTTTCTAGACAATTTTCGGATTTTCGAAAAAAAAATTCGAAAAATTCGGAAAAATTCCGAAAAAAAATCCGAAAATTCGGAAAATTATCTCTGTATTTTTTATGTACCCCGATATGTTTCCGAATTTTTCTAGACAAATTTTCGGATTTTTTAAAAAAAAAATTCCGAAAAATTCGGAAAAATTCGAAGAAAAAATCCGAAAAATTCGGAAAAATTATCTCTGTATTTTTTTATGTACCCCGATATGTTTCCGAATTTTTCTAGACAATTTTCGGATTTTCAAAAAAAAAAATTTTTTTTTTCAAAAAAAATTCGAAAAATTCGGAAAAATTCCGAAAAAATCCGAAAAATTCGGAAAAATTATCTCTGTATTTTTATGTACCCCGATATGTTTCCGAATTTTTCTAGACAATTTTCGGATTTTTCGAAAAAAAAAATTCCGAAAAATTCGGAAAAATTCCGAAAAAAATCCGAAAAATTCGGAAAAATTATCTCTGTATTTTTTTATGTACCCCGATATGTTTCGAATTTTTCTAGACAATTTTCGGATTTTCGAAAAAAAAAAAAAAAATTCGAAAAATTCGGAAAAATTCCGAAAAAATCCGAAAAATTCGGAAAAATTATTTCTGTATTTTTTTATGTACCCCGATATGTTTCGAATTTTTTCTAGACAATTTTCGGATTTTCGAAAAAAAAAAAATCCGAAAAATTCGGAAAAATTCCGGAAAAATCCGAAAAATTCGGAAAAATTATCTCTGTATTTTTTTATGTACCCCGATATGTTTCCGAATTTTTCTAGACAATTTTCGGATTTTCGAAAAAAAAAATTCCGAAAAATTCGGAAAAATTCCGAAAAAATCCGAAAAATTCGGAAAAATTATCTCTGTATTTTTTATGTACCCCGATATGTTTCCGAATTTTTCTAGACAATTTTCGGATTTTAAAAAAAAAAAAAAAATTCGAAAAATTCGGAAAAATTCCGAAAAATCCGAAAAATTCGGAAAAATTATCTCTGTATTTTTTTATGTACCCCGATATGTTTCGAATTTTTCTAGACAATTTTCGGATTTTCGAAAAAAATAAAAAATTCGAAAAATTCGGAAAAATTCCGAAAAAAATCCGAAAAATTCGGAAAAATTATCTCTGTATTTTTTTATGTACCCCGATATGTTTCCGAATTTTTCTAGACAATTTTCGGATTTTCGAAAAAATAATTAAAAATTCCGAAAAATTCGGAAAAATTCCGAAAAATCCGAAAAATTCGGAAAAATTATCTCTGTATTTTTATGTACCCCGATATGTTTCCGAATTTTTCTAGACAATTTTCGGATTTTCGAAAAAAAAAATTCCGAAAAATTCGGAAAAATTCCGAAAAAATCCGAAAAATTCGGAAAAATTATCTCTGTATTTTTTATGTACCCCGATATGTTTCCGAATTTTTTCTAGACAATTTTCCGGATTTTCGAAAAAAAAAAAATAAAAAAGTCCGAAAAATTCGGAAAAATTCCGAAAAAATCCGGAAAATTCGGAAAAATTATCTCTGTATTTTTTTATGTACCCCGATATGTTTCGAATTTTTCTAGACAATTTTCGGATTTTAAAGAAAAAAATTCCGAAAAATTCGGAAAAATTCCGAAAAAATCCGAAAAATTCGGAAAAATTATCTCTGTATTTTTTTATGTACCCCGATATGTTTCGAATTTTTCTAGACAATTTTCGGATTTTCGAAAAAAAATTCGAAAAATTCGGAAAAATTCCGAAAAATCCGAAAAATTCGGAAAAATTATCTCTGTATTTTTATGTACCTGATATGTTTCCGAATTTTTCTAGACAATTTTCGGATTTTCGAAAAAATTTTTTTTTTTTTTAAAAAAATTCCGAAAAATTCGGAAAAATTCCGAAAAAATCCGAAAAATTCGGAAAAATTATCTCTGTATTTTTTTATGTACCCCGATATGTTTCGAATTTTTCTAGACAATTTTCGGATTTTCGAAAAAAAAAAATTCCGAAAAATTCGGAAAAATTCCGAAAAATCCCGAAAAATTCGGAAAAATTATCTCTGTATTTTTTATGTACCCCGATATGTTTCGAATTTTTCTAGACAATTTTCGGATTTTCGAAAAAAAAATATTATAAAAATTCGGGAAAAATTCGAAAAAATCCGAAAATTCGGAAAAATTATCTCTGTATTTTTTATGTACCCTGATATGTTTCGAATTTTTCTAGACAATTTTCGGATTTTCGAAAAAAAAAAAAAAAATTCCGGAAAATTCGGAAAAATTCCGAAAAAATCCGAAAAATTCGGAAAAATTATCTCTGTATTTTTTTATGTACCCCGATATGTTTCCGAATTTTTTCTAGACAATTTTCGGATTTTCGAAAAAAAAAAAAATTCCGAAAAATTCGGAAAAATTCCGAAAAATTCGAAAAATTCGGAAAAATTATCTCTGTATTTTTTTATGTACCCCGATATGTTTCCGAATTTTCTAGACAATTTTCGGATTTTCGAAAAAAAAAAAAATTCGAAAAATTCGGAAAAATTCCGAAAAAAATCATCGAAAAATTCGGAAAAATTATCTCTGTATTTTTTTATGTACCCCGATATGTTTCCGAATTTTTCTAGACCAATTTTCGGATTTTCGAAAAAAAAAAAAAAATTTTTTTTTTTTTTTTTTTTTTTAAAAAAAAATTCCGAAAAATTCGGAAAAATTCCGAAAAAATCCGAAAAATTCGGAAAAATTATCTCTGTATTTTTATGTACCCCGATATGTTTCCGAATTTTTCTAGACAATTTTCGGATTTTCGAAAAAAACATTCCGAAAAATTCGGAAAAATTCCGAAAAAATCCGAAAAATTCGGAAAAATTATCTCTGTATTTTTTTTATGTACCCCGATATGTTTCCGAAATTTTCGAGACAATTTTCGGATTTTCGAAAGAAAAAAATTCCGTAAAAATTCGAAAAATTCGGAAAAATTCCGAAAAATCCGAAAAATTCGGAAAAATTATCTCTGTATTTTTTATGTACCCCGATATGTTTCCGAATTTTTCTAGACAATTTTCGGATTTTCGAAAAAAAAAATTCCGAAAAATTCGGAAAAATTCCGAAAAAATCCGAAAAATTCGGAAAAATTATCTCTGTATTTTTATGTACCCCGATATGTTTCCGAATTTTTCTAGACAATTTTCGGATTTTTCGAAAAAAAGGAAAAAAATTCCGAAAAATTCGGAAAAATTCCGAAAAATCCGAAAAATTCGGAAAAATTATCTCTGTATTTTTTTATGTACCCCGATATGTTTCCGAATTTTTCTAGACAATTTTCGGATTTTCGAAAAAATTTTTTTTTTTTTTTTTTTTTTTTTGTTGAAAAAAATTTTTTTTTTCGAAAAATTCGGAAAAATTCCGAAAAAATCCGAAAAATTCGGAAAAATTATCTCTGTTATTTTTTATGTACGCCGATATGTTTCGAATTTTTCTAGACAATTTTCGGATTTTCGAAAAAAAAAAAATTCCGAAAAATTCGGAAAAATTCCGAAAAAATCCGAAAAATTCGGAAAAATTATCTCTGTATTTTTTTATGTACCCCGATATGTTTCCGAATTTTTCTAGATAATTTTCGGATTTTCGAAAAAAAAAAAATTCCGAAAAATTCGGAAAAATTCGGAAAAATCCGAAAAATTCGGAAAAATTATCTCTGTATTTTTATGTACCCCGATATGTTTCCGAATTTTTCTAGACAATTTTCGGATTTTCGAAAAAAAAAAAAAATTCCGAAAAATTCGGAAAAATTCCGAAAAAATCCGAAAAATTCGGAAAAATTATCTCTGTATTTTTTTATGTACCCCGATATGTTTCCGAATTTTTCTAGACAATTTTCGGTTTTCGAAAAAAAAAATTCCGAAAAATTCGGAAAAATTCCGAAAAAATCCGAAAAATTCGGAAAAATTATCTCTGTATTTTTATGTACCCCGATATGTTTCCGAATTTTTCTAGACAATTTTCGGATTTTCGAAAAAAAAAGAAAATTCCGAAAAATTCGGAAAAATTCCGAAAAAATCCGAAAAATTCGGAAAAATTATCTCTGTATTTTTATGTACCCCGATATGTTTCCGAAATTTTTTAGACAATTTTCAAATATTCGAAAAAAAAATAATCCGAAAAATTCGGAAAAATTCCGAAAAAATCCGAAAAATTCGGAAAAATTTTTTCTGTATTTTTTTATGTACCCCGATATGTTTCGAATTTTTCTAGACAATTTTCGGATTTTCGAAAAAAAAAAAATTCCGAAAAATTCCGGAAAAATTCCGGAAAAATCCGAAAAATTCGGAAAAATTATCTCTGTATTTTTTATGTACCCCGATATGTTTCCGAATTTTTCTAGACAATTTTCGGATTTTCGAAAAAAAATTCAAAAAATTCGGAAAAATTTTCGGAAAAAATCCGAAAAATTCGGAAAAATTATCTCTGTATTTTTATGTACCCTGATATGTTTCCGAATTTTTCTAGACAATTTTCGGATTTTCGAAAAAAATTCCGAAAAATTCGGAAAAATTCCGAAAAAATCAAAAATTCGGAAAAATTATCTCTGTATTTTTTTATGTACCCCGATATGTTTCAGAATTTTTCTAGACAATTTTCGGATTTTCGAAAAAAAAAGAAATTAAAATTCGGAAAAAATTCCGAAAAATCCGAAAAATTCGGAAAAATTATCTCTGTATTTTTATGTACCCCGATATGTTTCGAATTTTTCTAGACAATTTTCGGATTTTCGAAAAATAAAAAAAAATTCCGAAAAATTCGGAAAAATTCCGAAAAAATTCCGAAAAATTCGGAAAAATTATCTCTGTATTTTTTTATGTACCCCGATATGTTTCCGAATTTTTCTAGACAATTTTCGGATTTTCGAAAAAAAAAATTCCGAAAAATTCGGAAAAATTCGGAAAAATTCCGAAAAATCCGAAAAATTCGGAAAAATTATCTCTGTATTTTTTTATGTACCCCGATATGTTTCCGAAATTTTCGAGACAATTTTCGGACTTTCGAAAAAAAAAAATTACGAAAAATTCGGAAAAATTCCGAAAAATCCGAAAAATTCGGACAAATTATCTCTGTATTTTTATGTACCCCGATATGTTTCGAATTTTTCTAGACAATTTTCGGATTTTCAAAAAGAAAAACATTCCGAAAAATTCGGAAAAATTCCGGAGAAAAAATCCGAAAAATTCGGAAAAATTATCTCTGTATTTTTATGTACCCCGATATGTTTCCGAATTTTTCTAGACAATTTTCGGATTTTCGAAAAAGAAAAAAATTCCGAAAAATTCGGAAAAATTCCGAAAAAATCCGAAAAATTCGGAAAAATTATCTCTGTATTTTTATGTACCCCGATATGTTTCCGAATTTTTCTAGACAATTTTCGGATTTTCGAAAAAAAAATTCCGAAAAATTCGGAAAAATTCCGAAAAAATCCGAAAAATTCGGAAAAATTATCTCTGTATTTTTTTATGTACCCCGATATGTTTCCGAATTTTTCTAGACAATTTTCGGATTTTCGAAAAAAAAATTCCGAAAAATTCGGAAAAATTCCGAAAAAATCCGAAAAATTCGGAAAAATTATCTCTGTATTTTTTTTATGTACCCCGATATGTTTCCGAATTTTTCTAGACAATTTTCGGATTTTCGAAAAAAAAAAAAATTCGAAAAAAAAATTCGGAAAAAATTCCGGAAAAAAAATCCGAAAAATTCGGAAAAATTATCTCTGTATTTTTATGTACCCCGATATGTTTCCGAATTTTTCTAGACAATTTTCAGATTTTCGAAAAAATTAAATTCGAAAAATTCGGAAAAATTCCGAAAAAATCCGAAAAATTCGGAAAAATTATCTCTGTATTTTTATGTACCCCGATATGTTTCCGAATTTTTCTAGACAATTTTCGGATTTTCGAAAAAAAAAAAATTCCGAAAAATTCGGAAAAATTCCGAAAAAATCCGAAAAATTCGGAAAAATTATCTCTGTATATTTTTATGTACCCCGATATGTTTCCGAATTTTTCTAGACAATTTTCGGACTTTCGAAAAAAAAAACAAAAAAAAATTACGAAAAATTCGGAAAAATTCCGAAAAAAATCCGAAAAATTCGGAAAAATTATCTCTGTATTTTTTTATGTACCCCGATATGTTTCCGAATTTTTCTAGACAATTTTCGGATTTTCGAAAAAAAATTCCGAAAAATTCGGAAAAATTCGGAAAAATTCCGAAAAAAAATCCGAAAAATTCGGAAAAATTAACTCTGTATTTTTTATGTACCCTGATATGTTTCCGAATTTTTCTAGACAATTTTCGGATTTTCGAAAAAGTTTTTTGAAAAAAAAAAAATTCCGAAAAATTCGGAAAAATTCCGAAAAAAAATCCGAAAAATTCGGAAAAATTATCTCTGTATTTTTTATGTACCCCGATATGTTTCCGAATTTTTCTAGACAATTTTCGGATTTTCGAAAAAAAATTCCGAAAAATTCGGAAAAATTCCGGAAAAATCCGAAAAATTCGGAAAAATTATCTCTGTATTTTTTTTATGTACCCCGATATGTTTCCGAATTTTTCTAGACAATTTTCGGATTTTCGGAAGAAAAAAAATTCCGAAAAATTCGGAAAAATTCCGAAAAAATCCGAAAAATTCGGAAAAATTATCTCTGTATTTTTATGTACCCCGATATGTTTCCGAATTTTTCTAGACAATTTTCGGATTTTCGAAAAATAAAAAAAAATTCCGAAAAATTCGGAAAAATTCCGAAAAAATCCGAAAAATTCGGAAAAATTATCTCTGTATTTTTTTATGTACCCCGATATGTTTCGAATTTTTCTAGACAATTTTCGGATTTTCGAAAAAAATAAAAAAGTCCGAAAAATTCGGAAAAATTCCGAAAAAATCCGAAAAATTCGGAAAAATTATCTCTGTATTTTTTATGTACCCCGATATGTTTCCGAATTTTCTAGACAATTTTTCGGATTTTCGAAAAAAACATTCGAAAAATTCGGAAAAATTCCGAAAAAATCCGAAAAATTCGGAAAAATTATCTCTGTATTTTTTATGTACCCCGATATGTTTCCGAATTTTTCTAGACAATTTTCGGATTTTCGAAAAAAATTCCGAAAAATTCGGAAAAATTCCGAAAAGAAAAATCCGAAAAATTCGGAAAAATTATCTCTGTATTTTTTATGTACCCCGATATGTTTCCGAATTTTTCTAGACAATTTTCGGATTTTCGAAAAAAAAAAAAAAAAAAAATTCCGAAAAATTCGGAAAAATTCCGAAAAAATCCGAAAAATTCGGAAAAATTATCTCTGTATTTTTTATGTACCCCGATATGTTTCCGAATTTTTCTAGACAATTTTCGGATTTTCGAAAAAATAAAAATTCGAAAAATTCGGAAAAAGTTCCGAAAAAATCCGAAAAATTCGGAAAAATTATCTCTGTATTTTTTTATGTACCCCGATATGTTTCCGAATTTTCTAGACAAATTTTCGGATTTTCGAAAAATTCCGAAAAAAAAAAATTCAAAAATACTTTTGAAAAATTCGAAGAAAAATTCCGAAAAAATCCGAAAAATTCGGAAAAATTATCTCTGTATTTTTTTATGTACCCCGATATGTTTCGAAATTTTCTAGACAATTTTCGGATTTTCGAAAAAAAAAAATTTCTTAAAAAATTCGGAAAAATTCCGAAAAAATCCGAAAAATTCGGAAAAATTATCTCTGTATTTTTATGTACCCCGATATGTTTCCGAATTTTTCTAGACAATTTTCGGATTTTCGAAAAAAAAAAAAAAAATCCGAAAAAATTCTGGAAAAATTCCGAAAAAATCCGAAAAATTCGGAAAAATTATCTCTGTATTTTTTTATGTACCCCGATATGTTTTCGAATTTTTATAGACAATTTTCGGATTTTCGAATAAAAAAAATCCCGAAAAATTCGGAAAAATTCCGAAAAAATCCGAAAAATTCGGAAAAATTATCTCTGTATATTTTTATGTACCCCGATATGTTTCCGAATTTTTCTAGACAATTTTCGGATTTTCGAAAAAAAATTCGAAAAATTCGGAAAAATTCCGAAAAAATCCGAAAAATTCGGAAAAATTATCTCTGTATTTTTTTATGTACCCCGATATGTTTCCGAATTTTTCTAGACAATTTTCGGATTTTCGAAAAAAATAAAAATTCCGGTTAAAAATTCGGAAAAATTCCGGAAAAATCCGAAAAATTCGGAAAAATTATCTCTGTATTTTTTATGTACCCCGATATGTTTCCGAATTTTTCTAGACAATTTTCGGATTTTCGAAAAAAAATTCCGAAAAATTCGGAAAAATTCCGAAAAATTCGGAAAAATTATCTCTGTATTTTTTTATGTACCCCGATATGTTTCCGAATTTTTCTAGACAATTTTCGGATTTTCGAAAAAAAAAGAAAAAGAAAAATCGAAAAATTCGGAAAAATTATCAATTTTCGAAAAAAAAGAAAAATTCGGAAAAATTCCGGGAAAAATCCGAAAGAATCCGGAAAAATTATCTCTGTATTTTTTTATGTAGCCCGATATGTTTCCGAATTTTTCTAGACAATTTTCGGATTTTCGAAAAAAAATTCCGAAAAATTCGGAAAAATTCCGAAAAAATCCGAAAATTCGGAAAAATTATCTCTGTAATTTTTTATGTACCCCGATATGTTTCCGAATTTTTCTAGACAATTTTCGGATTTTCGGAAAAAAATTCCGGAAAATTCGGAAAAATTCCGAAAAAATCCGAAAAATTCTGAAAAATTATCTCTGTATTTTTTTATGTACCCCGATATGTTTCCGAATTTTTTCTAGACAATTTTCGGATTTTCGAAAAAAAAAAATTCCGAAAAATTCGGAAAAATTCCGGAAAAAAATCCGAAAAATTCGGAAAAATTATCTCTGTATTTTTTTATGTACCCCGATATGTTTCGAATTTTTCTAGACAATTTTCGGATTTTCGAAAAAAAAATTCCGAAAAATTCGGAAAAAATTCGAAAAAATCCGAAAAATTCGGAAAAATTATCTCTGTATTTTTATGTACCCCGATATGTTTCCGAATTTTTTTTAAATTTTGTTAAAAAAAAATTAAAAATTTTTCTAGACAATTTTCGGATTTTCGAAAAAAAAAAAAATTCCGAAAAATTCGGAAAAATTCCGAAAAAATCCGAAAAATTCGGAAAAATTATCTCTGTATTTTTTTATGTACCCCGATATGTTTCGAAATTTTCTAGACAATTTTCGGATTTTAAAAAAAAAATTTTTGAAAAAAAATTACGAAAAATTCGGAAAAATTCCGGAAAAAATCCGAAAAATTCGGAAAAATTATCTCTGTATTTTTTTATGTACCCCGATATGTTTCCGAATTTTTCTAGACAATTTTCGGATTTTCGAAAAAAAATTCGAAAAATTCGGAAAAATTCCGAAAAAATCCGAAAAATTCGGAAAAATTATCTCTGTATTTTTTTATGTACCCTGATATGTTTCCGAATTTTTCTAGACAATTTTCGGATTTTCGAAAAAAAAAAAAATTCCGAAAAATTCGGAAAAATTCCGAAAAAAAATCCGAAAAATTCGGAAAAATTATCTCTGTATTTTTTTATGTACCCCGATATGTTTCCGAATTTTCTAGACAATTTTCGGATTTTCGAAAAAAAAAATTCCGAAAAATTCGGAAAAATTCCGAAAAAAATCCGAAAAATTCGGAAAAATTATCTCTGTATTTTTATGTACCCCGATATGTTTCCGAATTTTTCTAGACAATTTTCGGATTTTCGAAAAAAAAATTCCGAAAAATTCGGAAAAATTCCGAAAAAATCCGAAAAATTCGGAAAAATTATCTCTGTATTTTTTATGTACCCCGATATGTTTCCGAATTTTTCTAGACAATTTTCGGATTTTCGAAAAAAAAAAAAAATTCCGAAAAATTCGGAAAAATTCCGAAAAAATCCGAAAAATTCGGAAAAATTATCTCTGTATTTTTTTATGTACCCCGATATGTTTCCGAATTTTTCTAGACAATTTTCGGATTTTCGAAAAAAAAAATTTCCGAAAAATTCGGAAAAATTCCGAAAAAATCCGAAAAATTCGGAAAAATTATCTCTGTATTTTTATGTACCCCGATATGTTTCCGAATTTTTCTAGACAATTTTCGGATTTTCGAAAAAAAATCCGAAAAATTCTTTTTTTTTTTTTTTTTTTTTTGGAAAAATTCGGAAAAATTCGAAAAAATCCGAAAAATTCGGAAAAATTATCTCTGTATTTTTATGTACCCCGATATGTTTCCGAATTTCTCTAGACAATTTTCGGATTTTCGAAAAAAAAAAAAATTCCGAAAAATTCGGAAAAATTCCGGAAAAAATCCGAAAAATTCGGAAAAATTATCTCTGTATTTTTTATGTACCCCGATATGTTTCCGAATTTTTCTAGACAATTTTCGGATTTTCAAAAAAAAAAAAATTCCGAAAAATTCGGAAAAATTCGAAAAAATCCGAAAAATTCGGAAAAATTATCTCTGTATTTTTATGTACCCCGATATGTTTCCGAATTTTTCTAGACAATTTTCGGATTTTCGAAAAAAAAAAAAAATTCCGAAAAATTCGGAAAAATTCCGAAAAAATCCGAAAAATTCGGAAAAATTATCTCTGTATTTTTTTATGTACCCCGATATGTTTCGAATTTTTCTAGACAATTTTCGGATTTTCGAAAAAAAAAATTCCGAAAAATTCGGAAAAATTCCGGAAAAAATCCGAAAAATTCGGAAAAATTATCTCTGTATTTTTATGTACCCCGATATGTTTCCGAATTTTTCTAGACAATTTTCGGATTTTCGAAAAAAAATTCCGAAAAATTCGGAAAAATTCCGAAAAAAATCCGAAAAATTCGGAAAAATTATCTCTGTATTTTTTTATGTACCCCGATATGTTTCCGAATTTTTCTAGACAATTTTCGGATTTTCGAAAAAAAATTCCGAAAAATTCGGAAAAATTCCGAAAAAATCCGAAAAAATCGGAAAAATTATCTCTGTATTTTTATGTACCCCGATATGTTTCCGAATTTTTCTAGACAATTTTCGGATTTTCGAAAAAAAAAAAAAAATTCGAAAAATTCGGAAAAATTCCGAAAAATCCGAAAAATTCGGAAAAATTATCTCTGTATTTTTTTATGTACCCCGATATGTTTCCGAATTTTTCTAGACAATTTTCGGATTTTCGAAAAAAAAAATCCGAAAAATTCGGAAAAATTCCGAAAAAAATCCGAAAAATTCGGAAAAATTATCTCTGTATTTTTATGTACCCCGATATGTTTCGAATTTTTCTAGACAATTTTCGGATTTTCGAAAAAAAAAAAATTCCGAAAAATTCGGAAAAATTCGGAAAAATCCGAAAAATTCGGAAAAATTATCTCTGTATTTTTTATGTACCCCGATATGTTTCCGAATTTTTCTAGACAATTTTCGAAAACAAAAAAAAATATTCCGAAAAATTCGGAAAAATTCCGAAAAAAATCCGAAAAATTCGGAAAAATTAGCTCTGTATTTTTTATGTACCCGATATGTTTCCGAATTTTTCTAGACAATTTTCGGATTTTCGAAAAAAAAAATTCGAAAAATTCGGAAAAATTCCGAAAAATCCGAAAAATTCGGAAAAATTATCTCTGTATTTTTTTATGTACCCCGATATGTTTCCGAATTTTTCTAGACAATTTTCGGATTTTCGAAAAAAAAAAAAAATTCCGAAAAATTCGGAAAAATTCCGAAAAAAATCCGAAAAATTCGGAAAAATTATCTCTGTATTTTTTTATGTACCCCGATATGTTTCCGAATTTTTCTAGACAATTTTCGGATTTTCGAAAAAAAAAAAAAAAAAATTCCGAAAAATTCGGAAAAATTCCGAAAAAATCCGAAAAATTCGGAAAAATTATCTCTGTATTTTTTTATGTACCCCGATATGTTTCCGAATTTTTCTAGACAATTTTCGGATTTTCAAGAAAAAGTTCCGAAAAATTCCGAAAAAATCCGAAAAATTCGGAAAAAATTATCTCTGTATTTTTTTATGTACCCCGATATGTTTCCGAATTTTTCTAGACAATTTTCGGATTTTCGAAAAAAAAAAAAAAAATTCGAAAAATTCGGAAAAATTCGAAAAAATCCGAAAAATTCGGAAAAATTATCTCTGTATTTTTTTATGTACCCCGATATGTTTCCGAATTTTTCTAGACAATTTTCGGATTTTCGAAAAAAAAATTCCGAAAAATTCGGAAAAATTCCGAAAAATCCGAAAAATTCGGAAAAATTATCTCTGTATTTTTTATGTACCCCGATATGTTTCCGAATTTTTCTAGACAATTTTCGGATTTTCGAAAAAAAAAAAAATTCCGAAAAATTCGGAAAATTCCGAAAAAATCCGAAAAATTCGGAAAAATTATCTCTGTATTTTTTATGTACCCCGATATGTTTTCGAATTTTTCTAGACAATTTTCGGATTTTCGAAAAAAATTCCGAAAAATCAAAAATTATCGAAAAATTCGGAAAAATTCCGAAAAATCCGAAAAATTCGGAAAAATTATCTCTGTATTTTTTTATGTACCCCGATATGTTTCGAATTTTTCTAGACAATTTTCGGATTTTCGAAAAAATTAATTAAAAATTCCGAAAAATTCGGAAAAATTCCGAAAAATCCGAAAAATTCGGAAAAATTATCTCTGTATTTTTTTATGTACCCCGATATGTTTCCGAATTTTTCTAGACAATTTTCGGATTTTCGAAAAAAAAAAAAAAATTCCGAAAAATTCGGAAAAATTCGAAAAAACTCCGAAAAATTCGGAAAAATTATCTCTGTATTTTTATGTACCCCGATATGTTTCCGAATTTTTCTAGACAATTTTCGGATTTTCGAAAAAAAAAAATTCCGAAAAATTCGGAAAAATTCCGTAAAAAATCCGAAAAATTCGGAAAAATTATCTCTGTATTTTTTATGTACCCCGATATGTTTCCGAATTTTTCTAGACAATTTTCGGATTTTCGAAAAAAAAATTCCGAAAAATTCGGAAAAATTCCGAAAAAATCCGAAAAATTCGGAAAAATTATTTCTGTATTTTTATGTACCCCGATATGTTTCGAATTTTTCTAGACAATTTTCGGATTTTCGAAAAAAAAAAAAGAAAAATTCGAAAAATTCGGAAAAATTCCGAAAAATCCGAAAAATTCGGAAAAATTATCTCTGTATTTTTTTATGTACCCCGATATGTTTCCGAATTTTTCTAGACAATTTTCGGATTTTCGAAAAAAAAAAAAATTCCGAAAAATTCGGAAAAATTCCGAAAAAATCCGAAAAATTCGGAAAAATTATCTCTGTATTTTTATGTACCCCGATATGTTTCCGAATTTTTTCTAGACAATTTTCGGATTTTCGAAAAAAAATTCCGAAAAATTCGGAAAAATTCCGAAAAAATCCGAAAAATTCGGAAAAATTATCTCTGTATTTTTTATGTACCCCGATATGTTTCGAATTTTTCTAGACAATTTTCGGATTTTCGAAAAAAAAAAAAAAATTCGGAAAAATTCGGAAAATTCAAAAAATCCGAAAAATTCGGAAAAATTATCTCTGTATTTTTTTATGTACCCCGATATGTTTCCGAATTTTTCTAGACAATTTTCGGATTTTCGAAAAAAAAAAAATAAATAAATCCGAAAAATTCGGAAAAATTCCGAAAAAATCCGAAAAATTCGGAAAAATTATCTCTGTATTTTTTTATGTACCCCGATATGTTTCCGAATTTTTCTAGACAATTTTCGGATTTTCGAAAAAAAAAATTCCGAAAAATTCGGAAAAATTCCGAAAAAATCCGAAAAATTCGGAAAAATTATCTCTGTATTTTTTTATGTACCCCGATATGTTTCCGAATTTTTCTAGACAATTTTCGGATTTTCGAAAACAAAAAAAAATTCCGAAAAATTCGGAAAAATTCCGAAAAAATCCGAAAAATTCGGAAAAATTATCTCTGTATTTTTTTTATGTACCCCGATATGTTTCCGAATTTTTCTAGACAATTTTCGGATTTTCGAAAAAAAAAAAAATTCCGAAAAATTCGGAAAAATTCCGAAAAAATCCGAAAAATTCGGAAAAATTATCTCTGTATTTTTATGTACCCCGATATGTTTCCGAATTTTTTCTAGACAATTTTCGGATTTTCGAAAAAAAAAAAAAAAAAAATTCCGAAAAATTCGGAAAAATTCCGAAAAAATCCGAAAAATTCGGAAAAATTATCTCTGTATTTTTTTATGTACCCCGATATGTTTCCGAATTTTTCTAGACAATTTTCGGATTTTCGAAAAAAAATTCCGAAAAATTCGGAAAAATTCCGAAAAAATCCGAAAAATTCGGAAAAATTATCTCTGTATTTTTATGTACCCCGATATGTTTCGAATTTTTCTAGACAATTTTCGGATTTTCGAAAAAAAAAAAAATTCCGAAAAATTCGGAAAAATTCCGAAAAAATCCGAAAAATTCGGAAAAATTATCTCTGTATTTTTTATGTACCCCGATATGTTTCCGAATTTTTCTAGACAATTTTCGGATTTTCGAAAAAAAAAAATAAAAAAATTCCGAAAAATTCGGAAAAATTCCGAAAAAATCCGAAAAATTCGGAAAAATTATCTCTGTATTTTTTTATGTACCCCGATATGTTTCCAAATTTTTCTAGATAATTTTCGGATTTTCGAAAATTAAATTCCGAAAAATTCGGAAAAATTCCGAAAAAATCCTAAAAATTCGGAAAAATTATCTCTGTATTTTTTATGTACCCTGATATGTTTCCGAATTTTTCTAGACAATTTTCGGATTTTCGAAAAAAAAAAAAATAAATAAATCCAAAATATTCGGAAAAATTCCGAAAAAATCCTAAGAATTCGGAAAAATTATCTCTGTATTTTTTATGTACCCCGATATGTTTCGAATTTTTCTAGACAATTTTCGGATTTTCGAAAAAAAAAAATTCGGAAAAATTCCGAAAAAATCCGAAAAATTCGGAAAAATTATCTCTGTATTTTTTATGTACCCCGATATGTTTCCAAATTTTTCTAGACAATTTTCGGATTTTCCAAAAAAAAAAAATTCCGAAAAATTCGGAAAAATTCCGAAAAAATCCCAAAAATTCGGAAAAATTATCTCTGTATTTTTTTATGTACCCCGATATGTTTCCGAATTTTTCTAGACAATTTTCGGATTTTCGAAAAAAAAAAAAAAAAATTCGAAAAATTCGGAAAAATTCCGAAAAAATCCGAAAAATTCGGAAAAATTATCTCTGTATTTTTTTATGTACCCCGATATGTTTCCGAATTTTTCTAGACAATTTTCGGATTTTCGAAAAAAAAAAAAAATTCCGAAAAATTCGGAAAAATTCGAAAAATCCGAAAAATTCGGAAAAATTATCTCTGTATTTTTTATGTACCCCGATATGTTTCCGAATTTTTCTAGACAATTTTCGGATTTTCGAAAAAAAAATTCGAAAAAAAAAATTCAGAAAAATCCGAAAAATTCGGAAAAATTCCGAAAAAATCCGAAAAATTCGGAAAAATTATCTCTGTATTTTTTTATGTACCCCGATATGTTTCCGAATTTTTCTAGACAATTTTCGGATTTTCGAGGGAAAAAAAATCCGAAAAATTCGGAAAAATTCGAAAAAATCCGAAAAATTCGGAAAAATTATCTCTGTATTTTTTATGTACCCCGATATGTTTCCGAATTTTTCTAGACAATTTTCGGATTTTCGAAAAAAAATTCCGAAAAATTCGGAAAAATTCCGAAAAAATCCGAAAAATTCGGAAAAATTATCTCTGTATTTTTTTATGTACCCCGATATGTTTCGAATTTTCTAGACAATTTTCGGATTTTCGAAAAAAAAAAAGAAAAATTCCGAAAAATTAAAAATCGAAAAATTCGGAAAAATTCCGAAAAAATCCGAAAAATTCGGAAAAATTATCTCTGTATTTTTTATGTACCCCGATATGTTTCCGAATTTTTCTAGACAATTTTCGGATTTTCGAAAAAAAAATTCCGAAAAATTCGGAAAAATTCCGAAAAAATCCGAAAAATTCGGAAAAATTATCTCTGTATTTTTATGTACCCCGATATGTTTCGAATTTTTCTAGACAATTTTCGGATTTTCGAAAAAAAAAAAAATTCGAAAAATTCGGAAAAATTCGAAAAAAATCCGAAAAATTCGGAAAAATTATCTCTGTATTTTTTATGTACCCCGATATGTTTCCGAATTTTTCTAGACAATTTTCGGATTTTCGAAAAAAAAAAATTCCGAAAAATTCGGAAAAATTTCGAAAAAATTCGAAAAATTCGGAAAAATTATCTCTGTATTTTTATGTACCCCGATATGTTTCGAATTTTTCTAGACAATTTTCGGATTTTCGAAAAAAAAAAATTCCGAAAAATTCGGAAAAATTCCGAAAAAAATCCGAAAAATTCGGAAAAATTATCTCTGTATTTTTTTATGTACCCCGATATGTTTCGAATTTTTCTAGACAATTTTCGGATTTTCAAAAAAAAAAATTCCGAAAAATTCGGAAAAATTCCGAAAAAATCCGAAAAATTCGGAAAAATTATCTCTGTATTTTTTTATGTACCCCGATATGTTTCCGAATTTTTCTAGACAATTTTCGGATTTTCAAAAAAAAATTCCGAAAAATTCGGAAAAATTCCGAAAAAAATCCGAAAAATTCGGAAAAATTATCTCTGTATTTTTATGTACCCCGATATGTTTCCGAATTTTTCTAGACAATTTTCGGATTTTCGAAAAAAAAATAAAATTCCGAAAAATTCGGAAAAATTCCGAAAAAATCCGAAAAATTCGGAAAAATTATCTCTGTATTTTTTTATGTACCCCGATATGTTTCCGAATTTTTCTAGACAATTTTCGGATTTTCGATAAAAAAAAAAATTCCGAAAAATTCGGAAAAATTCCGAAAAAATCCGAAAAATTCGGAAAAATTATCTCTGTATTTTTTTATGTACCCCGATATGTTTCCGAATTTTTCTAGACAATTTTCGGTTTTCGAAAAAAAAAAAAATCCGAAAAATTCGGAAAAATTCGAAAAAATCCGAAAAATTCGGAAAAATTATCTCTGTATTTTTTTATGTACCCCGATATGTTTCCGAATTTTTCTAGACAATTTTCGGATTTTCGAAAAAAAATTCCGAAAAATTCGGAAAAATTCCGAAAAAATCCGAAAAATTCGGAAAAATTATCTCTGTATTTTTTTATGTACCCCGATATGTTTCCGAATTTTTCTAGACAATTTTCGGATTTTCGAAAAAAATTCCGAAAAATTCGGAAAAATTCCGAAAAAATCCGAAAAATTCGGAAAAATTATCTCTGTATTTTTTTATGTACCCCGATATGTTTCCGAATTTTTCTAGACAATTTTCGGATTTTCGAAAAAAAAAAATTCCGAAAAATTCGGAAAAATTCCGAAAAAATCCGAAAAATTCGGAAAAATTATCTCTGTATTTTTTTATGTACCCCGATATGTTTCGAATTTTTCTAGACAATTTTCGGATTTTCGAAAAAAAAAAAAATTCCGAAAAATTCGGAAAAATTCCGAAAAAATCCGAAAAATTCGGAAAAATTATCTCTGTATTTTTATGTACCCCGATATGTTTCCGAATTTTTCTAGACAATGTTCGGATTTTCGAAAAAAAAATTCCGAAAAATTCGGAAAAATTCCGAAAAAATCCGAAAAATTCGGAAAAATTATCTCTGTATTTTTTATGTACCCCGATATGTTTCCGAATTTTTCTAGACAATTTTCGGATTTTCGAAAAAATAAAAAAAAAAAATTCGAAAAATTCGAAAAATTCGGAAAAATTTCCGAAAAAATATCCGAAAAATTCGGAAAAATTATCTCTGTATTTTTTTATGTACCCCGATATGTTTCCGAATTTTTCTAGACAATTTTCGGATTTTCGAAAAAAAAATTCCGAAAAATTCGGAAAAAATCCGAAAAATTCGGAAAAATTATCTCTGTATTTTTTTATGTACCCCGATATGTTTCCGAATTTTTCTAGACAATTTTCGGATTTTCGAAAAAAAATTCCGAAAAATTCGGAAAAATTCCGAAAAAAATCCGAAAAATTCGGAAAAATTATCTCTGTATTTTTTTATGTACCCCGATATGTTTCCGAATTTTTCTAGACAATTTTCGGATTTTCGAAAAAAAAAAATTCCGAAAAATTCGGAAAAATTCCGAAAAAATCCGAAAAATTCGGAAAAATTATCTCTGTATTTTTTATGTACCCCGATATGTTTCCGAATTTTTCTAGACAATTTTCGGATTTTCGAAAAAAAAAATTCCGAAAAATTCGGAAAAATTCCGAAAAAATCCGAAAAATTCGGAAAAATTATCTCTGTATTTTTTTATGTACCCCGATATGTTTCCGAATTTTTCTAGACAATTTTCGGATTTTCGAAAAAAAAATTCCGAAAAATTCGGAAAAATTCCGAAAAAAATTTCGAAAAATTCGGAAAAATTATCTCTGTATTTTTTTATGTACCCCGATATGTTTCCGAATTTTTCTAGACAATTTTCGGATTTTCGAAAAAATAAAAAAAAAATTCCGAAAAATTCGGAAAAATTCCGAAAAAAATCCGAAAAATTCGGAAAAATTATCTCTGTATTTTTTTATGTACCCCGATATGTTTCCGAATTTTTCTAGACAATTTTCGGATTTTCGAAAAAAAAAAATTCCGAAAAATTCGGAAAAATTCCGAAAAATCCGAAAAATTCGGAAAAATTATCTCTGTATTTTTTTATGTACCCCGATATGTTTCCGAATTTTTCTAGACAATTTTCGGATTTTCGAAAAAAAAAAATTCCGAAAAATTCGGAAAAATTCCGAAAAAATCCGAAAAATTCGGAAAAATTATCTCTGTATTTTTTTATGTACCCCGATATGTTTCGAATTTTTCTAGACAATTTTCGGATTTTCGAAAAAAAAATCGAAAAATTCGGAAAAATTCCGAAAAAAATCCGAAAAATTCGGAAAAATTATCTCTGTATTTTTTTATGTACCCCGATATGTTTCGAATTTTTCTAGACAATTTTCGAGATTTTCGAAAAAAAAAAAAAAAAATTCCGAAAAATTCGGAAAAATTCCGAAAAAATCCGAAAAATTCGGAAAAATTATCTCTGTATTTTTTTATGTACCCCGATATGTTTCCGAATTTTTCTAGACAATTTTCGGATTTTCGAAAAAAAAAATTCCGAAAAATTCGGAAAAATTCCGAAAAAATCCGAAAAATTCGGAAAAATTATCTCTGTATTTTTTATGTACCCCGATATGTTTCCGAATTTTTCTAGACAATTTTCGGATTTTCGAAAAAAAAAAAAAAAAAATTCCGAAAAATTCGGAAAAATTCCGAAAAAATCCGAAAAATTCGGAAAAATTATCTCTGTATTTTTTATGTACCCCGATATGTTTCGAATTTTTCTAGACAATTTTCGGATTTTCGAAAAAAAAAAAAAAATTCGAAAAATTCGGAAAAATTCCGAAAAAATCCGAAAAATTCGGAAAAATTATCTCTGTATTTTTTTATGTACCCCGATATGTTTCCGAATTTTTCTAGACAATTTTCGGATTTTCGAAAAAAACATTCCGCAAAATTCGGAAAAATTCCGAAAAATGAAATTATTATTTTTTATATATTCCGATATGTTGAATTTTTTAAATTTTCGGATTTTCGAAAAAATTGAAAAAGATTAAAAATCCGAAAAATTCGGAAAAATTATCTCTGTATTTTTTTATGTACCCCGATATGTTTCCGAATTTTTCTAGACAATTTTCGGATTTTCGAAAAAAAAAAAAAATTCCGAAAAATTCGGAAAAATTCCGAAAAAATCCGAAAAATTCGGAAAAATTATCTCTGTATTTTTTTATGTACCCCGATATGTTTCCGAATTTTTCTAGACAATTTTCGGATTTTCGAAAAAAAATTCCGAAAAATTCGGAAAAATTCCGAAAAAATCCGAAAAATTCGGAAAAATTATCTCTGTATTTTTTTATGTACCCCGATATGTTTCCGAATTTTTCTAGACAATTTTCGGATTTTCGAAAAAAAAATTCCGAAAAATTCGGAAAAATTCCGAAAAAAATCCGAAAAATTCGGAAAAATTATCTCTGTATTTTTTTATGTACCCCGATATGTTTCCGAATTTTTCTAGACAATTTTCGGATTTTCGAAAAAAAAAAAAAAAATTCCGAAAAATTCGGAAAAATTCCGAAAAAATCCGAAAAATTCGGAAAAATTATCTCTGTATTTTTTATGTACCCCGATATGTTTCCGAATTTTTCTAGACAATTTTCGGATTTTCGAAAAAAAAAATTCCGAAAAATTCGGAAAAATTCCGAAAAAATCCGGAAAATTCGGAAAAATTATCTCTGTATTTTTTTATGTACCCCGATATGTTTCCGAATTTTTCTAGACAATTTTCGGATTTTCGAAAAAAAAATCCGAAAAATTCCGAAAATTATTAAAAATCCGAAAAATTCGGAAAAATTATCTCTGTATTTTTATGTACCCCGATATGTTTCCGAATTTTTCTAGACAATTTTCGGATTTTCGAAAAAAAAATAAAAAAAATAATACGAAAAATTCGGAAAAATTCCGAAAAAATCCGAAAAATTCGGAAAAATTATCTCTGTATTTTTATGTACCCCGATATGTTTCGAATTTTTCTAGACAATTTTCGGATTTTCGAAAAAAAAAAATTCCGAAAAATTCGGAAAAATTCCGAAAAAATCCGAAAAATTCGGAAAAATTATCTCTGTATTTTTTTATGTACCCCGATATGTTTCCGAATTTTTCTAGACAATTTTCGGATTTTCGAAAAAAAAAAAAAAAATTCCGAAAAATTCGGAAAAATTCCGAAAAAATCCGAAAAATTCGGAAAAATTATCTCTGTATTTTTTTATGTACCCCGATATGTTTCCGAATTTTTCTAGACAATTTTCGGATTTTCGAAAAAAAAAAAAAAAATTCCGAAAAATTCGGAAAAATTCCGAAAAAATCCGAAAAATTCGGAAAAATTATCTCTGTATTTTTTATGTACCCCGATATGTTTCCGAATTTTTCTAGACAATTTTCGGATTTTCAAAAAAAAAAAAATTCCGAAAAATTCGGAAAAATTCCGAAAAAATCCGAAAAATTCGGAAAAATTATCTCTGTATTTTTTTATGTACCCCGATATGTTTCCGAATTTTTCTAGACAATTTTCGGATTTTCGAAAAAAAATTCCGAAAAATTCGGAAAAATTCGAAAAAATCCGAAAAATTCGGAAAAATTATCTCTGTATTTTTTTATGTACCCCGATATGTTTCCGAATTTTTCTAGACAATTTTCGGATTTTCGAAAAAAAAAATTCCGAAAAATTCGGAAAAATTCCGAAAAAATCCGAAAAATTCGGAAAAATTATCTCTGTATTTTTTTATGTACCCCGATATGTTTCCGAATTTTTCTAGACAATTTTCGGATTTTCGAAAAAAAAAAAATTCCGAAAAATTCGGAAAAATTCCGAAAAAATCCGAAAAATTCGGAAAAATTATCTCTGTATTTTTTTATGTACCCCGATATGTTTCCGAATTTTTCTAGACAATTTTCGGATTTTCGAAAAAAAAAAATTCCGAAAAATTCGGAAAAATTCCGAAAAAATCCGAAAAATTCGGAAAAATTATCTCTGTATTTTTTATGTACCCCGATATGTTTCGAATTTTTCTAGACAATTTTCGGATTTTCGAAAAAAAAAAAAATTCCGAAAAATTCGGAAAAATTCCGAAAAAAATCCGAAAAATTCGGAAAAATTATCTCTGTATTTTTATGTACCCCGATATGTTTCCGAATTTTTCTAGACAATTTTCGGATTTTCGAAAAAAAAATCCGAAAAATTCGGAAAAATTCCGAAAAAATCCGAAAAATTCGGAAAAATTATCTCTGTATTTTTTTATGTACCCCGATATGTTTCCGAATTTTTCTAGACAATCTTCGAATTTTCTAAAAAAAAAAAAAAATTCCGAAAAATTCGGAAAAATTCCGAAAAAAATCCGAAAAATTCGGAAAAATTATCTCTGTATTTTTTTATGTACCCCGATATGTTTCCGAATTTTTCTAGACAATTTTCGGATTTTCAAACAAAGAAAAAATTCCGAAAAATTCGGAAAAATTCCGAAAAAATCCTAAAAATTCGGAAAAATTATCTCTGTATTTTTTTATGTACCCCGATATGTTTCCGAATTTTTCTAGACAATTTTCGGATTTTCGAAAAAAAAATTCCGAAAAATTCGGAAAAATTCGAAAAAATCCGAAAAATTCGGAAAAATTATCTCTGTATTTTTTTATGTACCCCGATATGTTTCGAATTTTTTCTAGACAATTTTCGGAATTTTCGAAAAAAAAAAAAAAAAATTCCGAAAAATTCGGAAAAATTCCGAAAAAATCCGAAAAATTCGGAAAAATTATCTCTGTATTTTTATGTACCCCGATATGTTTCCGAATTTTTCTAGACAATTTTCGGATTTTCGAAAAAAAATTCCGAAAAATTCGGAAAAATTCGAAAAAATCCGAAAAATTCGGAAAAATTATCTCTGTATTTTTATGTACCCCGATATGTTTCCGAATTTTTCTAGACAATTTTCGGATTTTCAAAAAAAAAATTCAAAAAATTCGGAAAAATTCCGAAAAAAATCCGAAAAATTCGGAAAAATTATCTCTGTATTTTTTTATGTACCCCGATATGTTTCCGAATTTTTCTAGACAATTTTCGGATTTTCGAAAAAAAAAAATTCCGAAAAATTCGGAAAAATTCCGAAAAAATCCGAAAAATTCGGAAAAATTATCTCTGTATTTTTTATGTACCCCGATATGTTTCGAATTTTTCTAGACAATTTTCGGATTTTCGAAAAATAATTTTGAAAAATTCGAAAAAATCCGAAAAATTCGGAAAAATTATCTCTGTATTTTTTATGTACCCCGATATGTTTCCGAATTTTTCTAGACAATTTTCGGATTTTCGAAAAAAAAAATTCCGAAAAATTCGGAAAAATTCCGAAAAAAATCCGAAAAATTCGGAAAAATTATCTCTGTATTTTTTATGTACCCCGATATGTTTCCGAATTTTTCTAGACAATTTTCGGATTTTCGAAAAAAAAAAAATTCCGAAAAATTCGGAAAAATTCCGAAAAAAATCCGAAAAATTCGGAAAAATTATCTCTGTATTTTTTTATGTACCCCGATATGTTTCCGAATTTTTCTAGACAATTTTCGGATTTTCGAAAAAAAAAAAAAAATTCCGAAAAATTCGGAAAAATTCCGAAAAAATCCGAAAAATTCGGAAAAATTATCTCTGTATTTTTTTATGTACCCCGATATGTTTCCGAATTTTTCTAGACAATTTTCGGATTTTCGAAAAAAAAAATTCCGAAAAATTCGGAAAAATTCCGAAAAAATCCGAAAAATTCGGAAAAATTATCTCTGTATTTTTTTATGTACCCCGATATGTTTCCGAATTTTTCTAGACAATTTTCGGATTTTCGAAAAAAAAAAAAATTCCGAAAAATTCGGAAAAATTCCGAAAAAAATCCGAAAAATTCGGAAAAATTATCTCTGTATTTTTTATGTACCCCGATATGTTTCCGAATTTTTCTAGACAATTTTCGGATTTTCGAAAAAAAAAATTCCGAAAAATTCGGAAAAATTCGAAAAAATCCGAAAAATTCGGAAAAATTATCTCTGTATTTTTTATGTACCCCGATATGTTTCCGAATTTTTCTAGACAATTTTCGGATTTTCGAAAAAAAAAAAAATTCCGAAAAATTCGGAAAAATTCCGAAAAAAATCCGAAAAATTCGGAAAAATTATCTCTGTATTTTTTTATGTACCCCGATATGTTTCCGAATTTTTCTAGACAATTTTCGGATTTTCGAAAAAAAAAAATTCCGAAAAATTCGGAAAAATTCCGAAAAAATCCGAAAAATTCGGAAAAATTATCTCTGTATTTTTTTATGTACCCCGATATGTTTCCGAATTTTTCTAGACAATTTTCGGATTTTCGAAAAAAAAAAAAATTCCGAAAAAAATCCGAAAAATTATCTCTATATTTTTTTATGTACCCCGATATGTTTCCGAATTTTTCTAGACAATTTTCGGATTTTCGAAAAAAAAAATTCCGAAAAATTCGGAAAAATTCCGAAAAATCCAAAAAATTCGGAAAAATTATCTCTGTATTTTTTTATGTACCCCGATATGTTTCCGAATTTTTCTAGACAATTTTCGGATTTTCGAAAAAAAAAAAAATTCCGAAAAATTCGGAAAAATTCCGAAAAAATCCGAAAAATTCGGAAAAATTATCTCTGTATTTTTTTATGTACCCCGATATGTTTCCGAATTTTTCTAGACAATTTTCGGATTTTCGAAAAAAAAAAAAAAATTCCGAAAAATTCGGAAAAATTCCGAAAAAATCCGAAAAATTCGGAAAAATTATCTCTGTATTTTTTTATGTACCCCGATATGTTTCCGAATTTTTCTAGACAATTTTCGGATTTTCGAAAAAAAAAATTCCGAAAAATTCGGAAAAATTCCGAAAAAATCCGAAAAATTCGGAAAAATTATCTCTGTATTTTTTTATGTACCCCGATATGTTTCCGAATTTTTCTAGACAATTTTCGGATTTTCGAAAAAAAATTCCGAAAAATTCGGAAAAATTCCGAAAAAATCCGAAAAATTCGGAAAAATTATCTCTGTATTTTTATGTACCCCGATATGTTTCCGAATTTTTCTAGACAATTTTCGGATTTTCGAAAAAAAAATTCCGAAAAATTCGGAAAAATTCCGAAAAATTCGAAAAAAATCCGAAAAATTCGGAAAAATTATCTCTGTATTTTTTTATGTACCCCGATATGTTTCCGAATTTTTCTAGACAATTTTCGGATTTTCGAAAAAAAAAAAAAAAATTCCGAAAAATTCGGAAAAATTCCGAAAAAATCCGAAAAATTCGGAAAAATTATCTCTGTATTTTTTTATGTACCCCGATATGTTTCCGAATTTTTCTAGACAATTTTCAAATTTTCGAAAAAAAAAAAATTCCGAAAAATTCGGAAAAATTCCGAAAAATCCGAAAAATTCGGAATAATTATCTCTGTATTTTTTTATGTACCCCGATATGTTTCCGAATTTTTCTAGACAATTTTCGGATTTTCGAAAAAAATTCCGAAAAATTCGGAAAAATTCCGAAAAATCCGAAAAATTCGGAAAAATTATCTCTGTATTTTTTATGTACCCCGATATGTTTCCGAATTTTTCTAGACAATTTTCGGATTTTCGAAAAAAAAAAAATTCCGAAAAATTCCGAAAAAATCCGAAAAATTCGGAAAAATTATCTCTGTATTTTTTATGTACCCCGATATGTTTTCGAATTTTTCTAGCAATTTTTGGATTTTTAAAAAAAAAAAAAAAAAAAAAACGAAAAAATCCGAAAAATTCGGAAAAATTATCTCTGTATTTTTTATGTACCCCGATATGTTTCCGAATTTTTCTAGACAATTTTCGGATTTTCGAAAAAAAAAATTCGGAAAAATTCGGAAAAAATCCGAAAAATTCGGAAAAATTATCTCTGTATATTTTTATGTACCCCGATATGTTTCCGAATTTTTCTAGACAATTTTCGGATTTTCGAAAAAAAAAAAAAAATTCCGAAAAATTCGGAAAAATTCCGAAAAAAATCCGAAAAATTCGGAAAAATTATCTCTGTATTTTTTTATGTACCCCGATATGTTTCGAATTTTTCTAGACAATTTTCGGATTTTCGAAAAAAAATTCAAAAAATTCGGAAAAATTCCGAAAAAATCCGAAAAATTCGGAAAAATTATCTCTGTATTTTTTTATGTACCCCGATATGTTTCCGAATTTTTCTAGACAATTTTCGGATTTTCAAAAAAAAAATTCCGAAAAATTCGGAAAAATTCCGAAAAAATCCGAAAAATTCGGAAAAATTATCTCTGTATTTTTTTATGTACCCCGATATGTTTCCGAATTTTTCTAGACAATTTTCGGATTTTCGAAAAAAATTCCGAAAAATTCGGAAAAATTCCGAAAAAAAATCCGGAAAATTCGGAAAAATTATCTCTGTATTTATTTTATGTACCCCGATATGTTTCCGAATTTTTCTAGACAATTTTCGGATTTTCGAAAAAAAAAAAAAAATTCCGAAAAATTCGGAAAAAATTCGAAAAAATCCGAAAAATTCGGAAAAATTATCTCTGTATTTTTTTATGTACCCCGATATGTTTCCGAATTTTTTCTAGACAATTTTCGGATTTTCGAAAAAAAAAAAAAAATTCCGAAAAATTCGGAAAAATTCCGAAAAAATCCGAAAAATTCGGAAAAATTATCTCTGTATTTTTTTATGTACCCCGATATGTTTCCGAATTTTTCTAGACAATTTTCGGATTTTCGAAAAAAAAAAAAAATTCCGAAAAATTCGGAAAAATTCCGAAAAAATCCGAAAAATTCGGAAAAATTATCTCTGTATTTTTTTATGTACCCCGATATGTTTCCGAATTTTTCTAGACAATTTTCGGATTTTCGAAAAAAAAAAAATTCCGAAAAATTCGGAAAAATTCCGAAAAAAATCCGAAAAATTCGGAAAAATTATCTCTGTATTTTTTTATGTACCCCGATATGTTTCCGAATTTTTCTAGACAATTTTCGGATTTTCGAAAAAAAAAAAAATTCCGAAAAATTCGGAAAAATTCCGAAAAAATCCGAAAAATTCGGAAAAATTATCTCTGTATTTTTTTATGTACCCCGATATGTTTCCGAATTTTTCTAGACAATTTTCGGATTTTCGAAAAAAAATTCCGAAAAATTCGGAAAAATTCGAAAAAATTCGAAAAAATCCGAAAAATTCGGAAAAATTATCTCTGTATTTTTTATGTACCCCGATATGTTTCCGAATTTTTCTAGACAATTTTCGGATTTTCAAAAAAAAAAAATTCGGAAAAATTCCGAAAAAATCCGAAAAATTCGGAAAAATTATCTCTGTATTTTTTATGTACCCCGATATGTTTCCGAATTTTTCTAGACAATTTTCGGATTTTCGAAAAAAAAAAAATTCCGAAAAATTCGGAAAAATTCCGAAAAAATCCGAAAAATTCGGAAAAATTATCTCTGTATTTTTTTATGTACCCCGATATGTTTCCGAATTTTTCTAGACAATTTTCGGATTTTCGAAAAAAAATTCCGAAAAATTCGGAAAAATTCCGAAAAAATCCGAAAAATTCGGAAAAATTATCTCTGTATTTTTTTATGTACCCCGATATGTTTCCGAATTTTTCTAGACAATTTTCGGATTTTCGAAAAAAAATTCCGAAAAATTCGGAAAAATTCCGAAAAAATCCGAAAAATTCGGAAAAATTATCTCTGTATTTTTTTATGTACCCCGATATGTTTCCGAATTTTTCTAGACAATTTTCGGATTTTCGAAAAAAAAAATTCCGAAAAATTCGGAAAAATTCCGAAAAAATCCGAAAAATTCGGAAAAATTATCTCTGTATTTTTTATGTACCCCGATATGTTTCCGAATTTTTCTAGACAATTTTCGGATTTTCGAAAAAATAAAAAAAAAAATTCGAAAAATTCGGAAAAATTCCGAAAAATTCGGAAAAATTATCTCTGTATTTTTTTATGTACCCCGATATGTTTCCGAATTTTTCTAGACAATTTTCGGATTTTCGAAAAAAAAAAATATCGGAAAAATTCCGAAAAAATCTGAAAAATTCGGAAAAATTATCTCTGTATTTTTTTATGTACCCCGATATGTTTCCGAATTTTTCTAGACAATTTTCGGATTTTCGAAAAAAAAAAAAATTCCGAAAAATTCGGAAAAATTCCGAAAAAATCCGAAAAATTCGGAAAAATTATCTCTGTATTTTTTTATGTACCCCGATATGTTTCCGAATTTTTCTAGACAATTTTCGGATTTTCGAAAAAAAAAATTCCGAAAAATTCGGAAAAATTCCGAAAAAATCCGAAAAATTCGGAAAAATTATCTCTGTATTTTTTATGTACCCCGATATGTTTCGAATTTTTCTAGACAATTTTCGGATTTTCGAAAAAAAAAAATTCCGAAAAATTCGGAAAAATTCCGAAAAAAATCCGAAAAATTCGGAAAAATTATCTCTGTATTTTTTATGTACCCCGATATGTTTCCGAATTTTTCTAGACAATTTTCGGATTTTCGAAAAAAAAAAAAATTCCGAAAAATTCGGAAAAATTCCGAAAATTCCGAAAAAATCCGAAAAATTCGGAAAAATTATCTCTGTATTTTTTTATGTACCCCGATATGTTTCCGAATTTTTCTAGACAATTTTCGGATTTTCGAAAAAAAATAAAAAAAATTCGGAAAAATTCCGAAAAAATCCGAAAAATTCGGAAAAATTATCTCTGTATTTTTTATGTACCCCGATATGTTTCCGAATTTTTCTAGACAATTTTCGGATTTTCGAAAAAAAATAAAAAAATTCGGAAAAATTCCGAAAAATCCGAAAAATTCGGAAAAATTATCTCTGTATTTTTTTATGTACCCCGATATGTTTCCGAATTTTTCTAGACAATTTTCGGATTTTCGAAAAAAAAAATTCCGAAAAATTCGGAAAAATTCCGAAAAAATCCGAAAAATTCGGAAAAATTATCTCTGTATTTTTATGTACCCCGATATGTTTCCGAATTTTTCTAGACAATTTTCGGATTTTCGAAAAAAAAATTCGAAAAAAAAATTCCGAAAAATTCGGAAAAATTCCGAAAAAATCCGAAAAATTCGGAAAAATTATCTCTGTATTTTTTATGTACCCCGATATGTTTCCGAATTTTTCTAGACAATTTTCGGATTTTCGAAAAAAAAAATAAAAAAATTCGGAAAAATTCCGAAAAAATCCGAAAAATTCGGAAAAATTATCTCTGTATTTTTTTATGTACCCCGATATGTTTCCGAATTTTTCTAGACAATTTTCGGATTTTCGAAAAAAAAAATTCCGAAAAATTCGGAAAAATTCCGAAAAAATCCGAAAAATTCGGAAAAATTATCTCTGTATTTTTTTATGTACCCCGATATGTTTCCGAATTTTTCTAGACAATTTTCGGATTTTCGAAAAAAAAAAAATTCCGAAAAATTCGGAAAAATTTCGAAAAAATCCGAAAAATTCGGAAAAATTATCTCTGTATTTTTTATGTACCCCGATATGTTTCCGAATTTTTCTAGACAATTTTCGGATTTTCGAAAAAAAAATTCCGAAAAATTCGGAAAAATTCCGAAAAAATCCGAAAAATTCGGAAAAATTATCTCTGTATTTTTTATGTACCCCGATATGTTTCCGAATTTTTCTAGACAATTTTCGGATTTTCAAAAAAAAAAAATTCCGAAAAATTCGGAAAAATTCCGAAAAAATCCGAAAAATTCGGAAAAATTATCTCTGTATTTTTTTATGTACCCCGATATGTTTCCGAATTTTTCTAGACAATTTTCGGATTTTCGAAAAAAAAAAAAAAATTCCGAAAAATTCGGAAAAATTCTATTCCGAAAAAATCCGAAAAATTCGGAAAAATTATCTCTGTATTTTTTTATGTACCCCGATATGTTTCCGAATTTTTTCTAGACAATTTTCGGATTTTCGAAAAAAAAAATTCCGAAAAATTCGGAAAAATTCCGAAAAAAATCCGAAAAATTCGGAAAAATTATCTCTGTATTTTTTATGTACCCCGATATGTTTCCGAATTTTTCTAGACAATTTTCGGATTTTCGAAAAAAAAAAAAATTCCGAAAAATTCGGAAAAATTCCGAAAAAATCCGAAAAATTCGGAAAAATTATCTCTGTATTTTTTTATGTACCCCGATATGTTTCCGAATTTTTCTAGACAATTTTCGGATTTTCGAAAAAAAAAAATTCCGAAAAATTCGGAAAAATTCCGAAAAAAATCCGAAAAATTCGGAAAAATTATCTCTGTATTTTTTTATGTACCCCGATATGTTTCCGAATTTTTCTAGACAATTTTCAGATTTTCGAAATAAAAAAAATTCCGAAAAATTCGGAAAAATTCCGAAAAAATCCGAAAAATTCGGAAAAATTATCTCTGTATTTTTTTATGTACCCCGATATGTTTCCGAATTTTTCTAGACAATTTTCGGATTTTCGAAAAAAAAAATTCCGAAAAATTCGGAAAAATTCCGAAAAAAATCCGAAAAATTCGGAAAAATTATCTCTGTATTTTTTTATGTACCCCGATATGTTTCCGAATTTTTCTAGACAATTTTCGGATTTTCGAAAAAAAAAAAAAATTCCGAAAAATTCGGAAAAATTCCGAAAAAATCCGAAAAATTCGGAAAAATTATCTCTGTATTTTTTTATGTACCCCGATATGTTTCCGAATTTTTTCTAGACAATTTTCGGATTTTCGAAAAAAAAAATTCCGAAAAATTCGGAAAAATTTCGAAAAAATCCGAAAAATTCGGAAAAATTATCTCTGTATTTTTTATGTACCCCGATATGTTTCGAATTTTTCTAGACAATTTTCGGATTTTCGAAAAAAAAATTCCGAAAAATTCGGAAAAATTCCGAAAAAATCCGAAAAATTCGGAAAAATTATCTCTGTATTTTTTTATGTACCCCGATATGTTTCCGAATTTTTCTAGACAATTTTCGGATTTTTTAAAAAAAAAACAAAAAAAAAAATATTCGGAAAAATTCCGAAAAAATCCGAAAAGTTCGGAAAAAATATTTCTGTATTTTTTTATGTACCCCGATATGTTTCCGAATTTTTCTAGGCAATTTTCGGATTTTCGAAAAAAAAATTCCGAAAAATTCGGAAAAATTCCGAAAAAATCGGAAAAATTATCTCTGTATTTTTTTATGTACCCCGATATGTTTCCGAATTTTTCTAGGCAATTTTCGGATTTTCGAAAAAAAATTCCGAAAAATTCGGAAAAATTCCGAAAAATTCGGAAAAATTCCGAAAAAATCCGAAAAATTCGGAAAAATTATCTCTGTATTTTTTTTATGTACCCCGATATGTTTTCGAAATTTTTCTAAAAATGACAATTTTCGGATTTTCGAAAAAAAAAATTCGAAAATTTCGAAAAATTCGGAAAAATTCCGAAAAAATCCGAAAAATTCGGAAAAATTATCTCTGTATTTTTTTATGTACCCCGATATGTTTCCGAATTTTTCTAGACAATTTTCGGATTTTCGAAAAAAAAAAATTCCGAAAAATTCGGAAAAATTCCGAAAAAATCCGAAAAATTCGGAAAAATTATCTCTGTATTTTTTTATGTACCCCGATATGTTTCCGAATTTTTCTAGACAATTTTCGGATTTTCGAAAAAAAAAAATTCCGAAAAATTCGGAAAAATTCCGAAAAAATCCGAAAAATTCGGAAAAATTATCTCTGTATTTTTTTATGTACCCCGATATGTTTCCGAATTTTTCTAGACAATTTTCGGATTTTCGAAAAAAAATTCCGAAAAATTCGGAAAAATTCCGAAAAAATCCGAAAAATTCGGAAAAATTATCTCTGTATTTTTTTATGTACCCCGATATGTTTCCGAATTTTTCTAGACAATTTTCGGATTTTCGAAAAAAAAAATTCCGAAAAATTCGGAAAAATTCCGAAAAAATCCGAAAAATTCGGAAAAATTATCTCTGTATTTTTTTATGTACCCCGATATGTTTCCGAATTTTTCTAGACAATTTTCGGATTTTCGAAAAAAAATTCCGAAAAATTCGGAAAAATTCCGAAAAAATCCGAAAAATTCGGAAAAATTATCTCTGTATATTTTTATGTACCCCGATATGTTTCCGAATTTTTCTAGACAATTTTCGGATTTTCGAAAAAAAAATTCCGAAAAATTCGGAAAAATTCCGAAAAAAATCCGAAAAATTCGGAAAAATTATCTCTGTATTTTTTTATGTACCCCGATATGTTTCCGAATTTTTCTAGACAATTTTCGGATTTTCGAAAAAAAAAATTAAAAAAAAATTCCGAAAAATTCGGAAAAATTCCGAAAAAAATCCGAAAAATTTGGAAAAATTATCTCTGTATTTTTTTATGTACCCCGATATGTTTCCGAATTTTTCTAGACAATTTTCGGATTTTCGAAAAAAAAAATTCGAAAAATTCGGAAAAATTCCGAAAAAATCCGAAAAATTCGGAAAAATTATCTCTGTATTTTTTATGTACCCCGATATGTTTCCGAATTTTTCTAGACAATTTTCGGATTTTCGAAAAAAATATTTTCAAAAATTCGGAAAAATTCCGAAAAAATCCGAAAAATTCGGAAAAATTATCTCTGTATTTTTTTATGTACCCCGATATGTTTCCGAATTTTTCTAGACAATTTTCGGATTTTCGAAAAAAAAAAAAAAATTCCGAAAAATTCGGAAAAATTCCGAAAAAATCCGAAAAATTCGGAAAAATTATCTCTGTATTTTTTTATGTACCCCGATATGTTTCCGAATTTTTCTAGACAATTTTCGGATTTTCGAAAAAAAAAAAAAAAAATTCCGAAAAATTCGGAAAAATTCCGAAAAAATCCGAAAAATTCGGAAAAATTATCTCTGTATTTTTTTATGTACCCCGATATGTTTCCGAATTTTTCTAGACAATTTTCGGATTTTCGAAAAAAAAAAAAAAAAATTCCGAAAAATTCGGAAAAATTCCGAAAAAATCCGAAAAATTCGGAAAAATTATCTCTGTATTTTTTTATGTACCCCGATATGTTTCCGAATTTTTCTAGACAATTTTCGGATTTTCGAAAAAAAAAAAAATTCCGAAAAATTCGGAAAAATTCCGAAAAAATCCGAAAAATTCGGAAAAATTATCTCTGTATTTTTTATGTACCCCGATATGTTTCCGAATTTTTCTAGACAATTTTCGGATTTTCGAAAAAAAAAATTCCGAAAAATTCGGAAAAATTCCGAAAAAATCCGAAAAATTCGGAAAAATTATCTCTGTATTTTTTATGTACCCCGATATGTTTCCGAATTTTTCTAGACAATTTTCGGATTTTCGAAAAAAAAATTCCGAAAAATTCGGAAAAATTCCGAAAAAATCCGAAAAATTCGGAAAAATTATCTCTGTATTTTTTTATGTACCCCGATATGTTTCCGAATTTTTCTAGACAATTTTCGGATTTTCGAAAAAAAAAATTCCGAAAAATTCGGAAAAATTCCGAAAAAATCCGAAAAATTCGGAAAAATTATCTCTGTATTTTTTTATGTACCCCGATATGTTTCCGAATTTTTCTAGACAATTTTCGGATTTTCGAAAAAAAAAATTCCGAAAAATTCGGAAAAATTCCGAAAAAATCCGAAAAATTCGGAAAAATTATCTCTGTATTTTTTTATGTACCCCGATATGTTTCCGAATTTTTCTAGACAATTTTCGGATTTTCGAAAAAAAAAAAATTCCGAAAAATTCGGAAAAATTCCGAAAAAAAATCCGAAAAATTCGGAAAAATTATCTCTGTATTTTTTATGTACCCCGATATGTTTCCGAATTTTTCTAGACAATTTTCGGATTTTCGAAAAAAAAAATTCCGAAAAATTCGGAAAAATTCCGAAAAAATCCGAAAAATTCGGAAAAATTATCTCTGTATTTTTTATGTACCCCGATATGTTTCCGAATTTTTCTAGACAATTTTCGGATTTTCGAAAAAAAATTCCGAAAAATTCGGAAAAATTCCGAAAAAATCCGAAAAATTCGGAAAAATTATCTCTGTATTTTTTATGTACCCCGATATGTTTCCGAATTTTTCTAGACAATTTTCGGATTTTCGGAAAAAAAAAAAAAATTCCGAAAAATTCGGAAAAATTCCGAAAAAATCCGAAAAATTCGGAAAAATTATCTCTGTATTTTTTTATTTACCCCGATATGTTTCCGAATTTTTCTAGACAATTTTCGGATTTTCGAAAAAAATTTCGAAAAATTCGGAAAAATTCCGAAAAAATCCGAAAAATTCGCAAAAATTATCTCTGTATTTTTTTATGTACCCCGATATGTTTCCGAATTTTTCTAGACAATTTTCGGATTTTCGAAAAAAAAAAATTCCGAAAAATTCGGAAAAATTCCGAAAAAATCCGAAAAATTCGGAAAAATTATCTCTGTATTTTTTATGTACCCCGATATGTTTCCGAATTTTTCTAGACAATTTTCGGATTTTCGAAAAAAAAAAAATTCCGAAAAATTCGGAAAAATTCCGAAAAAATCCGAAAAATTCGGAAAAATTATCTCTGTATTTTTTTATGTACCCCGATATGTTTCCGATTTTTTCTAGACAATTTTCGGATTTTCGAAAAAAAAAAAATTCCGAAAAATTCGGAAAAATTCCGAAAAAATCCGAAAAATTCGGAAAAATTATCTCTGTATTTTTTATGTACCCCGATATGTTTCCGAATTTTTCTAGACAATTTTCGGATTTTCGAAAAAAATTCCGAAAAAAAAAAATTCGAAAAATTCGGAAAAATTCCGAAAAAATCCGAAAAATTCGGAAAAATTATCTCTGTATTTTTTTATGTACCCCGATATGTTTCCGAATTTTTCTAGACAATTTTCGGATTTTCGAAAAAAAAATTCCGAAAAATTCGAAAAATTCGAAAAATTCCGAAAAAATCCGAAAAATTCGGAAAAATTATCTCTGTATTTTTTTATGTACCCCGATATGTTTCCGAATTTTTCTAGACAATTTTCGGATTTTCGAAAAAAAAAAAATTCCGAAAAATTCGGAAAAATTCGAAAAAATCCGAAAAATTCGGAAAAATTATCTCTGTATTTTTTTATGTACCCCGATATGTTTCCGAATTTTTCTAGACAATTTTCGGATTTTCGAAAAAAAAAATTCCGAAAAATTCGGAAAAATTCCGAAAAAATCCGAAAAATTCGGAAAAATTATCTCTGTATTTTTTATGTACCCCGATATGTTTCCGAATTTTTCTAGACAATTTTCGGATTTTCGAAAAAAAAATTCCGAAAAATTCGGAAAAATTCCGAAAAAATCCGAAAAATTCGGAAAAATTATCTCTGTATTTTTTTATGTACCCCGATATGTTTCCGAATTTTTCTAGACAATTTTCGGATTTTCAAAAAAAAAAAATTCCGAAAAATTCGGAAAAATTCCGAAAAAAATCCGAAAAATTCGGAAAAATTATCTCTGTATTTTTTTATGTACCCCGATATGTTTCCGAATTTTTCTAGACAATTTTCGGATTTTCGAAAAAAAAAAAAAAAAATTCCGAAAAATTCGGAAAAATTTCGAAAAAATCCGAAAAATTCGGAAAAATTATCTCTGTATTTTTTTATGTACCCCGATATGTTTCCGAATTTTTCTAGACAATTTTCGGATTTTCGAAAAAAAAATTCCGAAAAATTCGGAAAAATTCCGAAAAAATCCGAAAAATTCGGAAAAATTATCTCTGTATTTTTTTATGTACCCCGATATGTTTCCGAATTTTTCTAGACAATTTTCGGATTTTCGAAAAAAAATTCCGAAAAATTCGGAAAAATTCCGAAAAAATCCGAAAAATTCGGAAAAATTATCTCTGTATTTTTTTATGTACCCCGATATGTTTCCGAATTTTTCTAGACAATTTTCGGATTTTCGAAAAAAAATTCCGAAAAATTCGGAAAAATTCCGAAAAAATCCGAAAAATTCGGAAAAATTATCTCTGTATTTTTTTATGTACCCCGATATGTTTCCGAATTTTTCTAGACAATTTTCGGATTTTCGAAAAAAATAAAAATTCCGAAAATTTGGAAAAATTCCGAAAAAATCCGAAAAATTCGGAAAAATTATCTCTGTATTTTTTTATGTACCCCGATATGTTTCCGAATTTTTCTAGACAATTTTCGGATTTTCGAAAAAAAAAAATTCCGAAAAATTCGGAAAAATTCCGAAAAATCCGAAAAATTCGGAAAAATTATCTCTGTATTTTTTTATGTACCCCGATATGTTTCCGAATTTTTCTAGACAATTTTCGGATTTTCGAAAAAAAAATTCCGAAAAATTCGGAAAAATTCCGAAAAATCCGAAAAATTCGGAAAAATTATCTCTGTATTTTTATGTACCCCGATATGTTTCCGAATTTTTCTAGACAATTTTCGGATTTTCGAAAAAAAATTCCGAAAAATTCGGAAAAATTCCGAAAAAAATCCGAAAAATTCGGAAAAATTATCTCTGTATTTTTTATGTACCCCGATATGTTTCCGAATTTTTCGAGACAATTTTCGGATTTTCGAAAAAAAGAACAAAAAAAAAACAAAACAAAATTACGAAAAATTCGGAAAAATTCCGAAAAATCCGAAAAATTCGGAAAAATTATCTCTGTATTTTTTATGTACCCCGATATGTTTCCGAATTTTTCTAGACAATTTTCGGATTTTCGAAAAAAAAATTCCGAAAAATCCGAAAAATTCGGAAAAATTCCGAAAAAATCCGAAAAATTCGGAAAAACTATCTCTATATTTTTTTATGTACCCCGATATGTTTCCGAATTTTTCTAGACAATTTTCGGATTTTCGAAAAAAAAAATTCCGAAAAATTCGGAAAAATTCCGAAAAATCCGAAAAATTCGGAAAAATTATCTCTGTATTTTTTTATGTACCCCGATATGTTTCCGAATTTTTCTAGACAATTTTCGGATTTTCGAAAAAAAAATTCCGAAAAATTCGGAAAAATTCCGAAAAATCCGAAAAATTCGGAAAAATTATCTCTGTATTTTTTTATGTACCCCGATATGTTTCCGAATTTTTCTAGACAATTTTCGGATTTTCGAAAAAAAATTCCGAAAAATTCGGAAAAATTCCGAAAAAAATCCGAAAAATTCGGAAAAATTATCTCTGTATTTTTTATGTACCCCGATATGTTTCCGAATTTTTCTAGACAATTTTCGGATTTTCGAAAAATTCAAAAAAAAAAATTTCGAAAAATTCGGAAAAATTTCGAAAAAATCCGAAAAATTCGGAAAAATTATCTCTGTATTTTTTTATGTACCCCGATATGTTTCCGAATTTTTCTAGACAATTTTCGGATTTTCGAAAAAAAAATTCCGAAAAATTCGGAAAAATTTCCGAAAAAATCCGAAAAATTCGGAAAAATTATCTCTGTATTTTTTTATGTACCCCGATATGTTTCCGAATTTTTCTAGACAATTTTCGGATTTTCGAAAAAAAAATTCGGAAAAATTCGGAAAAATTCCGAAAAAATCCGAAAAATTCGGAAAAATTATCTCTGTATTTTTTATGTACCCCGATATGTTTCCGAATTTTTCTAGACAATTTTCGGATTTTCGAAAAAAAAAAAAATTCCGAAAAATTCGGAAAAATTCCGAAAAAATCCGAAAAATTCGGAAAAATTATCTCTGTATTTTTTATGTACCCCGATATGTTTCCGAATTTTTCTAGACAATTTTCGGATTTTCGAAAAAAAAAAATTCCGAAAAATTCGGAAAAATTCCGAAAAAAATCCGAAAAATTCGGAAAAATTATCTCTGTATTTTTTTATGTACCCCGATATGTTTCCGAATTTTTCTAGACAATTTTCGGATTTTCGAAAAAAATTCCGAAAAATTCGGAAAAATTCCGAAAAATTCGGAAAAATTATCTCTGTATTTTTTTATGTACCCCGATATGTTTCCGAATTTTTCTAGACAATTTTCGGATTTTCGAAAAAAAAAATTCCGAAAAATTCGGAAAAATTCCGAAAAATTCGGAAAAATTCCGAAAAAATCCGAAAAATTCGGAAAAATTATCTCTGTATTTTTTTATGTACCCCGATATGTTTCCGAATTTTTCTAGACAATTTTCGGATTTTCGAAAAAAAATTCCGAAAAATTCGGAAAAATTCCGAAAAAATCCGAAAAATTCGGAAAAATTATCTCTGTATTTTTTTATGTACCCCGATATGTTTCCGAATTTTTCTAGACAATTTTCGGATTTTCGAAAAAAAAAAAATTCCGAAAAATTCGGAAAAATTCCGAAAAAAATCCGAAAAATTCGGAAAAATTATCTCTGTATTTTTTATGTACCCCGATATGTTTCCGAATTTTTCTAGACAATTTTCGGATTTTCGAAAAAAAAATTCCGAAAAATTCGGAAAAATTCCGAAAAAATCCGAAAAATTCGGAAAAATTATCTCTGTATTTTTTTATGTACCCCGATATGTTTCCGAATTTTTCTAGACAATTTTCGGATTTTCGAAAAAAAATTCCGAAAAATTCGGAAAAATTCCGAAAAATCCGAAAAATTCGGAAAAATTATCTCTGTATTTTTTTATGTACCCCGATATGTTTCCGAATTTTTCTAGACAATTTTCGGATTTTCGAAAAAAAAAAAAAAAAATCCGAAAAATTCGGAAAAATTCCGAAAAAATCCGAAAAATTCGGAAAAATTATCTCTGTATTTTTTTATGTACCCCGATATGTTTCCGAATTTTTCTAGACAATTTTCGGATTTTCGAAAAAAAATTCCGAAAAATTCGGAAAAATTCCGAAAAAAATCCGAAAAATTCGGAAAAATTATCTCTGTATTTTTTTATGTACCCCGATATGTTTCCGAATTTTTCTAGACAATTTTCGGATTTTCGAAAAAAAATTCCGAAAAATTCGGAAAAATTCCGAAAAAATCCGAAAAATTCGGAAAAATTATCTCTGTATTTTTTTATGTACCCCGATATGTTTCCGAATTTTTCTAGACAATTTTCGGATTTTCGAAAAAAAATTCCGAAAAATTCGGAAAAATTCCGAAAAAATCCGAAAAATTCGGAAAAATTATCTCTGTATTTTTTATGTACCCCGATATGTTTCCGAATTTTTCTAGACAATTTTCGGATTTTCGAAAAAAAATTCCGAAAAATTCGGAAAAATTCCGAAAAATCCGAAAAATTCGGAAAAATTATCTCTGTATTTTTTTATGTACCCCGATATGTTTCCGAATTTTTCTAGACAATTTTCGGATTTTCGAAAAAAAATTCCGAAAAAATCCGAAAAATTCGGAAAAATTATCTCTGTATTTTTTATGTACCCCGATATGTTTCCGAATTTTTCTAGACAATTTTCGGATTTTCGAAAAAAAAATTCCGAAAAATTCGGAAAAATTCCGAAAAAATCCGAAAAATTCGGAAAAATTATCTCTGTATTTTTTTATGTACCCCGATATGTTTCCGAATTTTTCTAGACAATTTTCGGATTTTCGAAAAAAAATTCCGAAAAATTCCGAAAAATTCGGAAAAATTATCTCTGTATTTTTTTATTACCATTATTTTCAATTTTTTTTGCAATTTTCGGATTTTCGAAAAATTCGGAAAAATTCCGAAAAAATCCGAAAAATTCGGAAAAATTATCTCTGTATTTTTTTTATGTACCCCGATATGTTTCCGAATTTTTCTAGACAATTTTCGGATTTTCGAAAAAAATTCCGAAAAATTCGGAAAAATTCCGAAAAATCCGAAAAATTCGGAAAAATTATCTCTGTATTTTTTTATGTACCCCGATATGTTTCCGAATTTTTCTAGACAATTTTCGGATTTTCGAAAAAATTCGAAAAATAAAAATTCGGAAAAATTCGGAAAAAAATCCGAAAAATTCGGAAAAATTATCTCTGTATTTTTTTTATGTACCCCGATATGTTTCCGAATTTTTCTAGACAATTTTCGGATTTTCGAAAAAAAAAAAAAATTCCGAAAAATTCGGAAAAATTCCGAAAAAATCCGAAAAATTCGGAAAAATTATCTCTGTATTTTTTTATGTACCCCGATATGTTTCCGAATTTTTCTAGACAATTTTCGGATTTTCGAAAAAAATAAAAAAAAAATTCCGAAAAATTCGGAAAAATTCCGAAAAAATCCGAAAAATTCGGAAAAATTATCTCTGTATTTTTTTATGTACCCCGATATGTTTCCGAATTTTTCTAGACAATTTTCGGACTTTCGAAAAAAAGAACAAAAAAAAAACAAAACAAAATTCCGAAAAATTCGGAAAAATTCCGAAAAATCCGAAAAATTCGGAAAAATTATCTCTGTATTTTTTATGTACCCCGATATGTTTCCGAAATTTTCGAGACAATTTTCGGACTTTCGAAAAAAAGAACAAAAAAAAAACAAAACAAAATTACGAAAAATTCGGAAAAATTCCGAAAAATCCGAAAAATTCGGACAAATTATCTCTGTATTTTTTATGTACCCCGATATGTTTCCGAATTTTTCTAGACAATTTTCGGATTTTCGAAAAAAAATTCCGAAAAATTCGGAAAAATTCCGAAAAAATCCGAAAAATTCGGAAAAATTATCTCTGTATTTTTTTATGTACCCCGATATGTTTCCGAATTTTTCTAGACAATTTTCGGATTTTCGAAAAAAAAAAAATTCCGAAAAATTCGGAAAAATTCCGAAAAAATCCGAAAAATTCGGAAAAATTATCTCTGTATTTTTTATGTACCCCGATATGTTTCCGAATTTTTCTAGACAATTTTCGGATTTTCGAAAAAAAATTCCGAAAAAATCCGGAAAAATTCGGAAAAATTATCTCTGTATTTTTTTATGTACCCCGATATGTTTCCGAATTTTTCTAGACAATTTTCGGATTTTCGAAAAAAAAAAAAATTCGGAAAAAAATTCGGAAAAATTTCGAAAAAAATCCGAAAAATTCGGAAAAATTATCTCTGTATTTTTTTATGTACCCCGATATGTTTCCGAATTTTTCTAGACAATTTTCGGATTTTCGAAAAAAAATTCCGAAAAATTCGGAAAAATTCCGAAAAAATCCGAAAAATTCGGAAAAATTATCTCTGTATTTTTTTATGTACCCCGATATGTTTCCGAATTTTTCAAGACAATTTTCGGATTTTCGAAAAAAAAAATTCCGAAAAATTCGGAAAAATTCCGAAAAAATCCGAAAAATTCGGAAAAATTATCTCTGTATTTTTTATGTACCCCGATATGTTTCCGAATTTTTTCTAGACAATTTTCGGATTTTCGGAAAAAAAAAATTCCGAAAAATTCGGAAAAATTCCGAAAAATCCGAAAAATTCGGAAAAATTATCTCTGTATTTTTTTATGTACCCCGATATGTTTCCGAATTTTTCTAGACAATTTTCGGATTTTCGAAAAAAAAAAATTCCGAAAAATTCGGAAAAATTCCGAAAAAATCCGAAAAATTCGGAAAAATTATCTCTGTATTTTTTATGTACCCCGATATGTTTCCGAATTTTTCTAGACAATTTTCGGATTTTCGAAAAAAAAAATTCCGAAAAATTCGGAAAAATTCCGAAAAAATCCGAAAAATTCGGAAAAATTATCTCTGTATTTTTTTATGTACCCCGATATGTTTCCGAATTTTTCTAGACAATTTTCGGATTTTCGAAAAAAAAAAAAAAAAAAAAAAAATTCCGAAAAATTCGGAAAAATTCCGAAAAAATCCGAAAAATTCGGAAAAATTATCTCTGTATTTTTTTATGTACCCCGATATGTTTCCGAATTTTTCTAGACAATTTTCGGATTTTCGAAAAAAAAAATTCCGAAAAATTCGGAAAAATTCCGAAAAAATCCGAAAAATTCGGAAAAATTATCTCTGTATTTTTTATGTACCCCGATATGTTTCCGAATTTTTCTAGACAATTTTTCGGATTTTCGAAAAAAAAAATTCCGAAAAATTCGGAAAAATTCCGAAAAAATCCGAAAAATTCGGAAAAATTATCTCTGTATTTTTTTATGTACCCCGATATGTTTCCGAATTTTTCTAGACAATTTTCGGATTTTCGAAAAAAAAAAAATTCGGAAAAATTCGGAAAAAATCCGAAAAATTCGGAAAAATTATCTCTGTATTTTTTATGTACCCCGATATGTTTCCGAATTTTTCTAGACAATTTTCGGATTTTCGAAAAAAAAAAAAAAAATTCCGAAAAATTCGGAAAAATTCCGAAAAAATCCGAAAAATTCGGAAAAATTATCTCTGTATTTTTTTATGTACCCCGATATGTTTCCGAATTTTTCTAGACAATTTTCGGATTTTCGAAAAAAAAAAAATTCCGAAAAATTCGGAAAAATTCCGAAAAAATCCGAAAAATTCGGAAAAATTATCTCTGTATTTTTTATGTACCCCGATATGTTTCCGAATTTTTCTAGACAATTTTCGGATTTTCGAAAAAAAAAAAATTCCGAAAAATTCGGAAAAATTCCGAAAAAATCCGAAAAATTCGGAAAAATTATCTCTGTATTTTTTATGTACCCCGATATGTTTCCGAATTTTTCTAGACAATTTTCGGATTTTCGAAAAAAAAAATAATTAAAAATTCGGAAAAATTCCGAAAAAAACCAAAAATTCGGAAAAATTATCTCTGTATTTTTTTATGTACCCCGATATGTTTCCGAATTTTTCTAGACAATTTTCGGATTTTTCGAAAAAAAATTCAAGAAAAATTCGGAAAAATTCCGAAAAAATCCGAAAAATTCGGAAAAATTATCTCTGTATTTTTTTATGTACCCCGATATGTTTCCGAATTTTTCTAGACAATTTTCGGATTTTCGAAAAAAAAAAATTTCGAAAAATTCGGAAAAATTCCGAAAAAATCCGAAAAATTCGGAAAAATTATCTCTGTATTTTTTATGTACCCCGATATGTTTCCGAATTTTTCTAGACAATTTTCGGATTTTCGAAAAAAAATTCCGAAAAATTCGGAAAAATTCCGAAAAAATCCGAAAAATTCGGAAAAATTATCTCTGTATTTTTTATGTACCCCGACATGTTTCCGAATTTTCTAGACAATTTTCGGATTTTCGAAAAAAAAAAATTCAAAAAAAAAAAATTCCGAAAAATTCGGAAAAATTTCGAAAAAAGCCGAAAAATTCGGAAAAATTATCTCTGTATTTTTTTATGTACCCCGATATGTTTCCGAATTTTTCTAGACAATTTTCGGATTTTCGAAAAAAAAAAAAAAATTCCGAAAAATTCGGAAAAATTCCGAAAAAATCCGAAAAATTCGGAAAAATTATCTCTGTATTTTTTATGTACCCCGATATGTTTCCGAATTTTTCTAGACAATTTTCGGATTTTCAAAAAAAAAAAAAATTCCGAAAAATTCGGAAAAATTCCGAAAAAAATCCGAAAAATTCGGAAAAATTATCTCTGTATTTTTTTATGTACCCCGATATGTTTCCGAATTTTTCTAGACAATTTTCGGATTTTCGAAAAATTAAAAAAAAAAAATTCGGAAAAATTCCGAAAAAAAATCCGAAAAATTCGGAAAAATTATCTCTGTATTTTTTTATGTACCCCGATATGTTTCCGAATTTTTCTAGACAATTTTCGGATTTTCGAAAAAAATTCCGAAAAATTCGGAAAAATTCCGAAAAAATCCGAAAAATTCGGAAAAATTATCTCTGTATTTTTTTATGTACCCCGATATGTTTCCGAATTTTTCTAGACAATTTTCGGATTTTCGAAAAAAAAATTCCGAAAAATTCGGAAAAATTCCGAAGTTTCGAAAAAATCCGAAAAATTCGGAAAAATTATCTCTGTATTTTTTATGTACCCCGATATGTTTCCGAATTTTTCTAGACAATTTTCGGATTTTCGAAATAATAAAAAAAACTCCGAAAAATTCGGAAAAATTCCGAAAAAAAAATCCAAAAAATTCGGAAAAATTATCTCTGTATTTTTTATGTACCCCGATATGTTTCCGAATTTTTCTAGACAATTTTCGGATTTTCGAAAAAAAATTCCGAAAAATTCGGAAAAATTCCGAAAAAAATCCGAAAAATTCGGAAAAATTATCTCTGTATTTTTTATGTACCCCGATATGTTTCCGAATTTTTCTAGACAATTTTCGGATTTTCGAAAAAATTCCGAAAAAAAAAAAATTCCGAAAAATTCGGAAAAATTCCGAAAAATCCGAAAAATTCGGAAAAATTATCTCTGTATTTTTTTATGTACCCCGATATGTTTCCGAATTTTTCTAGACAATTTTCGGATTTTCGAAAAAAAATATAAAAAAAAAAATTCCGAAAAATTCGGAAAAATTTCGAAAAAATCCGAAAAATTCGGAAAAATTATCTCTGTATTTTTTATGTACCCCGATATGTTTCCGAATTTTTCTAGACAATTTTCGGATTTTCGAAAAAATAATTCCGAAAAATTCGGAAAAATTCCGAAAAAATCCGAAAAATTCGGAAAAATTATCTCTGTATTTTTTTATGTACCCCGATATGTTTCCGAATTTTTCTAGACAATTTTCGGATTTTCGAAAAAAAAAAATTCCGAAAAATTCGGAAAAATTCCGAAAAAATCCGAAAAATTCGGAAAAATTATCTCTGTATTTTTTTATGTACCCCGATATGTTTCCGAATTTTTCTAGACAATTTTCGGATTTTCGAAAAAAAATACAAAAATTCGGAAAAATTCCGAAAAAATCCGAAAAATTCGGAAAAATTATCTCTGTATTTTTTATGTACCCCGATATGTTTCCGAATTTTTCTAGACAATTTTCGGATTTTCGAAAAAAAAAATTCCGAAAAATTCGGAAAAATTCCGAAAAAATCCGAAAAATTCGGAAAAATTATCTCTGTATTTTTTTATGTACCCCGATATGTTTCCGAATTTTTCTAGACAATTTTCGGATTTTCGAAAAAAAAAATAAAAAAATTCCGAAAAATTCGGAAAAATTTTCCGATTTTTCTGCATTTTCGGTTTTCGAAAAAAAATCCGAAAAATTCGGAAAAATTATCTCTGTATTTTTTATGTACCCCGATATGTTTCCGAATTTTTCTAGACAATTTTCGGATTTTCGAAAAAAAAAAAAAATTCCGAAAAATTCGGAAAAATTCCGAAAAATCCGAAAAATTCGGACAAATTATCTCTGTATTTTTTATGTACCCCGATATGTTTCCGAATTTTTCTAGACAATTTTCGGATTTTCGAAAAAAATAAAAAAATTCCGAAAAATTCGGAAAAATTCCGAAAAAATCCGAAAAATTCGGAAAAATTATCTCTGTATTTTTTTATGTACCCCGATATGTTTCCGAATTTTTCTAGACAATTTTCGGATTTTCGAAAAAAAAATTCCGAAAAATTCGGAAAAATTCCGAAAAAATCCGAAAAATTCGGAAAAATTATCTCTGTATTTTTTATGTACCCCGATATGTTTCCGAATTTTTCTAGACAATTTTCGGATTTTCGAAAAAAAAAATTCCGAAAAATTCGGAAAAATTCCGAAAAAAATCCGAAAAATTCGGAAAAATTATCTCTGTATTTTTTTATGTACCCCGATATGTTTCCGAATTTTTCTAGACAATTTTCGGATTTTCGAAAAATTCGGAAAAAAAAATTCCGAAAAATTCGGAAAAATTTCGAAAAATCCGAAAAATTCGGAAAAATTATCTCTGTATTTTTTTATGTACCCCGATATGTTTCGAATTTTTCTAGACAATTTTCGGATTTTCGAAAAAAAAAATTCCGAAAAATTCGGAAAAATTCCGAAAAAATCCGAAAAATTCGGAAAAATTATCTCTGTATTTTTTATGTACCCCGATATGTTTCCGAATTTTTCTAGACAATTTTCGGATTTTCGAAAAAAAAAAATTCCGAAAAATTCGGAAAAATTCCGAAAAAATCCGAAAAATTCGGAAAAATTATCTCTGTATTTTTTTATGTACCCCGATATGTTTCCGAATTTTTCTAGACAATTTTCGGATTTTCGAAAAAAAATTCCGAAAAATTCGGAAAAATTCCGAAAAAATCCGAAAAATTCGGAAAAATTATCTCTGTATTTTTTTATGTACCCCGATATGTTTCCGAATTTTTCTAGACAATTTTCGGATTTTCGAAAAAAAAAATTCCGAAAAATTCGGAAAAATTCGGAAAAAATCCGAAAAATTCGGAAAAATTATCTCTGTATTTTTTATGTACCCCGATATGTTTCCGAATTTTTCTAGACAATTTTCGGATTTTCGAAAAAAAAAAAAATTCCGAAAAATTCGGAAAAATTCCGAAAAAATCCGAAAAATTCGGAAAAATTATCTCTGTATTTTTTTATGTACCCCGATATGTTTCCGAATTTTTCTAGACAATTTTCGGATTTTCGAAAAAAAAATTCCGAAAAAAAAAAATTCCGAAAAATTCGGAAAAATTCCGAAAAATCCGAAAAATTCGGAAAAATTATCTCTGTATTTTTTATGTACCCCGATATGTTTCCGAATTTTTCTAGACAATTTTCGGATTTTCGAAAAAAAAAAAAATTCCGAAAAAAATCCGAAAAATTCGGAAAAATTATCTCTGTATTTTTTTATGTACCCCGATATGTTTCCGAATTTTTCTAGACAATTTTCGGATTTTCGAAAAAAAAAAATTCCGAAAAATTCGGAAAAATTCCGAAAAAATCCGAAAAATTCGGAAAAATTATCTCTGTATTTTTTTATGTACCCCGATATGTTTCCAATTTTTCTAGACAATTTTCGGATTTTCGAAAAAGTTCGGAAAAATTCCGAAAAAATCCGAAAAATTCGGAAAAATTATCTCTGTATTTTTTATGTACCCCGATATGTTTCCGAATTTTTCTAGACAATTTTCGGATTTTCGAAAAATAAAAAAATTCCGAAAAATTCGGAAAAATTCCGAAAAAATCCGAAAAATTCGGAAAAATTATCTCTGTATTTTTTTATGTACCCCGATATGTTTCCGAATTTTTCTAGACAATTTTCGGATTTTCGAAAAAAAAATTCCGAAAAATTCGGAAAAATTCCGAAAAAATCCGAAAAATTCGGAAAAATTATCTCTGTATTTTTTTATGTACCCCGATATGTTTCCGAATTTTTCTAGACAATTTTCGGATTTTCGAAAAAAAATTAAAAAAATTCCGAAAAATTCGGGAAATTTCGAAAAATCCGAAAAATTCGGAAAAATTATCTCTGTATTTTTTATGTACCCCGATATGTTTCCGAATTTTTCTAGACAATTTTCGGATTTTCGAAAAAAAAAAATTCCGAAAAATTCGGAAAAATTCGAAAAAATCCGAAAAATTCGGAAAAATTATCTCTGTATTTTTTTATGTACCCCGATATGTTTCCGAATTTTTCTAGACAATTTTCGGATTTTCGAAAAAAAAAATTCTGAAAAATTCGGAAAAATTCCGAAAAAATCCGAAAAATTCGGAAAAATTATCTCTGTATTTTTTTATGTACCCCGATATGTTTCCGAATTTTTCTAGACAATTTTCGGATTTTCGAAAAAAAAAAAAAATTCCGAAAAATTCGGAAAAATTCCGGAAAAAATCCGAAAAATTCGGAAAAATTATCTCTGTATTTTTTTATGTACCCCGATATGTTTCCGAATTTTTCTAGACAATTTTCGGATTTTCGAAAAAAAAATTCCGAAAAATTCGGAAAAATTCCGAAAAAATCCGAAAAATTCGGAAAAATTATCTCTGTATTTTTTTATGTACCCCGATATGTTTCCGAATTTTTCTAGACAATTTTCGGATTTTCGAAAAAAAAAAAATTCCGAAAAATTCGGAAAAATTCCGAAAAAATCCGAAAAATTCGGAAAAATTATCTCTGTATTTTTTATGTACCCCGATATGTTTCCGAATTTTTCTAGACAATTTTCGGATTTTCGAAAAAAAAAAAAAAATTCCGAAAAATTCGGAAAAATTCCGAAAAAATCCGAAAAATTCGGAAAAATTATCTCTGTATTTTTTATGTACCCCGATATGTTTCCGAATTTTTCTAGACAATTTTCGGATTTTCGAAAAAAAATTCCGAAAAATTCGGAAAAATTCCGAAAAAATCCGAAAAATTCGGAAAAATTATCTCTGTATTTTTTTATGTACCCCGATATGTTTCCGAATTTTTCTAGACAATTTTCGGATTTTCGAAAAAAAATTCCGAAAAATTCGGAAAAATTCCGAAAAAATCCGAAAAATTCGGAAAAATTATCTCTGTATTTTTTTATGTACCCCGATATGTTTCCGAATTTTTCTAGACAATTTTCGGATTTTCGAAAAAAAAAAAAAAATTCCGAAAAATTCGGAAAAATTCCGAAAAAATCCGAAAAATTCGGAAAAATTATCTCTGTATTTTTTTATGTACCCCGATATGTTTCCGAATTTTTCTAGACAATTTTCGGATTTTCGAAAAAATAAAAATTCCGAAAAATTCCGAAAAAATCCGAAAAATTCGGAAAAATTATCTCTGTATTTTTTATGTACCCCGATATGTTTCCGAATTTTTCTAGACAATTTTCGGATTTTCGAAAAAAAAAAAATTCCGAAAAATTCGGAAAAATTCCGAAAAAATCCGAAAAATTCGGAAAAATTATCTCTGTATTTTTTTATGTACCCCGATATGTTTCCGAATTTTTCTAGACAATTTTCGGATTTTCGAAAAAAAAAAAAAATTCCGAAAAATTCGGAAAAATTCCGAAAAAAATCCGAAAAATTCGGAAAAATTATCTCTGTATTTTTTTATGTACCCCGATATGTTTCCGAATTTTTCTAGACAATTTTCGGATTTTCGAAAAAAAAAATTCCGAAAAATTCGGAAAAATTCCGAAAAAATCCGAAAAATTCGGAAAAATTATCTCTGTATTTTTATGTACCCCGATATGTTTCCGAATTTTTCTAGACAATTTTCGGATTTTCGAAAAAAAAATTCCGAAAAATTCGGAAAAATTCCGAAAAAATCCGAAAAATTCGGAAAAATTATCTCTGTATTTTTTTATGTACCCCGATATGTTTCCGAATTTTTCTAGACAATTTTCGGATTTTCGAAAAAAAAAAAAAAAATTCCGAAAAATTCGGAAAAATTCCGAAAAAATCCGAAAAATTCGGAAAAATTATCTCTGTATTTTTTTATGTACCCCGATATGTTTCCGAATTTTTCTAGACAATTTTCGGATTTTCGAAAAAAAAAAAAAATTCCGAAAAATTCGGAAAAATTCCGAAAAAATCCGAAAAATTCGGAAAAATTATCTCTGTATTTTTTATGTACCCCGATATGTTTCCGAATTTTTCTAGACAATTTTCGGATTTTCGAAAAAAAAAAAAAAAAATTCGGAAAAATTCCGAAAAATCCGAAAAATTCGGAAAAATTATCTCTGTATTTTTTATGTACCCCGATATGTTTCCGAATTTTTCTAGACAATTTTCGGATTTTCGAAAAAAAAAATTCCGAAAAATTCGGAAAAATTCCGAAAAATCCGAAAAATTCGGAAAAATTATCTCTGTATTTTTTTATGTACCCCGATATGTTTCCGAATTTTTCTAGACAATTTTCGGATTTTCGAAAAAAAAATTCCGAAAAATTCGGAAAAATTCCGAAAAAATCCGAAAAATTCGGAAAAATTATCTCTGTATTTTTTATGTACCCCGATATGTTTCCGAATTTTTCTAGACAATTTTCGGATTTTCGAAAAAAAAATAAAAAAAATTCCGAAAAATTCGGAAAAATTCCGAAAAATTCGGAAAAATTATCTCTGTATTTTTTATGTACCCCGATATGTTTCCGAATTTTTCTAGACAATTTTCGGATTTTCGAAAAAAAAAAAATTCCGAAAAATTCGGAAAAATTCCGAAAAAAATCCGAAAAATTCGGAAAAATTATCTCTGTATTTTTTTATGTACCCCGATATGTTTCCGAATTTTTCTAGACAATTTTCGGATTTTCGAAAAAAAAAAAAATCAAAAATTCCGAAAAATTCGGAAAAATTCCGAAAAAAATCCGAAAAATTCGGAAAAATTATCTCTGTATTTTTTATGTACCCCGATATGTTTCCGAATTTTTCTAGACAATTTTCGGATTTTCGAAAAAAAAAATTCCGAAAAATTCGGAAAAATTCCGAAAAAATCCGAAAAATTCGGAAAAATTATCTCTGTATTTTTTATGTACCCCGATATGTTTCCGAATTTTTCTAGACAATTTTCGGATTTTCGAAAAAAAAATTCCGAAAAATTCGGAAAAATTCCGAAAAAATCCGAAAAATTCGGAAAAATTATCTCTGTATTTTTTATGTACCCCGATATGTTTCCGAATTTTTCTAGACAATTTTCGGATTTTCGAAAAAAATTCCGAAAAATTCGGAAAAATTCCGAAAAAATCCGAAAAATTCGGAAAAATTATCTCTGTATTTTTTATGTACCCCGATATGTTTCCGAATTTTTCTAGACAATTTTCGGATTTTCGAAAAAAAAAAATTCCGAAAAATTCGGAAAAATTCCGAAAAAATCCGAAAAATTCGGAAAAATTATCTCTGTATTTTTTTATGTACCCCGATATGTTTCCGAATTTTTCTAGACAATTTTCGGATTTTCGAAAAAAAAATCCGAAAAATTCGGAAAAATTCCGAAAAAATCCGAAAAATTCGGAAAAATTATCTCTGTATTTTTTTATGTACCCCGATATGTTTCCGAATTTTTCTAGACAATTTTCGGATTTTCGAAAAAAAATTCCGAAAAATTCGGAAAAATTCCGAAAAATCCGAAAAATTCGGAAAAATTATCTCTGTATTTTTTATGTACCCCGATATGTTTCCGAATTTTTCTAGACAATTTTCGGATTTTCGAAAAATTAAAAAAAAAATTCCGAAAAATTCGGAAAAATTCCGAAAAAATCCGAAAAATTCGGAAAAATTATCTCTGTATTTTTTATGTACCCCGATATGTTTCCGAATTTTTCTAGACAATTTTCGGATTTTCGAAAAAAAAAATTCCGAAAAATTCGGAAAAATTCCGAAAAAATCCGAAAAATTCGGAAAAATTATCTCTGTATTTTTTATGTACCCCGATATGTTTCCGAATTTTTCTAGACAATTTTCGGATTTTCGAAAAAAAAAAAAATTCCGAAAAATTCGGAAAAATTCCGAAAAAAATCCGAAAAATTCGGAAAAATTATCTCTGTATTTTTTATGTACCCCGATATGTTTCCGAATTTTTTCTAGACAATTTTCGGATTTTCGAAAAAAAAAAAAAAATTCCGAAAAATTCGGAAAAATTCCGAAAAAATCCGAAAAATTCGGAAAAATTATCTCTGTATTTTTTTATGTACCCCGATATGTTTCCGAATTTTTCTAGACAATTTTCGGATTTTCGAAAAAAAAATTCCGAAAAATTCGGAAAAATTCCGAAAAAAATCCGAAAAATTCGGAAAAATTATCTCTGTATTTTTTTATGTACCCCGATATGTTTCCGAATTTTTCTAGACAATTTTCGGATTTTCGAAAAAAAAATTCCGAAAAATTCGGAAAAATTCCGAAAAAAATCCGAAAAATTCGGAAAAATTATCTCTGTATTTTTTTATGTACCCCGATATGTTTCCGAATTTTTCTAGACAATTTTCGGATTTTCGAAAAAAAAAATTCCGAAAAATTCGGAAAAATTCCGAAAAAATCCGAAAAATTCGGAAAAATTATCTCTGTATTTTTTTATGTACCCCGATATGTTTCCGAATTTTTCTAGACAATTTTCGGATTTTCGAAAAAAATTCGAAAAAAAAAAATCCGAAAAATTCGGAAAAATTCCGAAAAATCCGAAAAATTCGGAAAAATTATCTCTGTATTTTTTTATGTACCCCGATATGTTTCCGAATTTTTCTAGACAATTTTCGGATTTTTCGAAAAAAAAAATTCCGAAAAATTCGGAAAAATTCCGAAAAAATCCGAAAAATTCGGAAAAATTATCTCTGTATTTTTTTATGTACCCCGATATGTTTCCGAATTTTTCTAGACAATTTTCGGATTTTCGAAAAAAAAAAAAAAATTCCGAAAAATTCGGAAAAATTCCGAAAAAATCCGAAAAATTCGGAAAAATTATCTCTGTATTTTTTTTATGTACCCCGATATGTTTCCGAATTTTTCTAGACAATTTTCGGATTTTCGAAAAAAAAATTCCGAAAAATTCGGAAAAATTCCGAAAAAATCCGAAAAATTCGGAAAAATTATCTCTGTATTTTTTATGTACCCCGATATGTTTCCGAATTTTTCTAGACAATTTTCGGATTTTCGAAAAAAAATTCCGAAAAATTCGGAAAAATTCCGAAAAAATCCGAAAAATTCGGAAAAATTATCTCTGTATTTTTATGTACCCCGATATGTTTCCGAATAAATTTCGGATTTTCGAAAAAATCCGAAAAATTCGGAAAAATTATCTCTGTATTTTTTTATGTACCCCGATATGTTTCTGAATTTCTCTAGACAATTTTCGGATTTTCGAAAAAAAAAAATAATTCCAAAAAATTCGGAAAAATTCCGGAAAAAATCCGAAAGATTCGGAAAAATTATCTCTGTATTTTTTTATGTACCCCGATATGTTTCCGAATTTTTCTAGACAATTTTCGGATTTTCGAAAAAAAAATTCCGAAAAATTCGGAAAAATTCCGAAAAAATCCGAAAAATTCGGAAAAATTATCTCTGTATTTTTTATGTACCCCGATATGTTTCCGAATTTTTCTAGACAATTTTCGGATTTTCGAAAAAAAAAAATTCCGAAAAATTCGGAAAAATTCCGAAAAAATCCGAAAAATTCGGAAAAATTATCTCTGTATTTTTTTATGTACCCCGATATGTTTCCGAATTTTTCTAGACAATTTTCGGATTTTCGAAAAAAAAAAAAATTCGAAAAATTCGGAAAAATTCCGAAAAAATCCGAAAAATTCGGAAAAATTATCTCTGTATTTTTTTATGTACCCCGATATGTTTCCGAATTTTTCTAGACAATTTTCGGATTTTCGAAAAAAAATTCCGAAAAATTCGGAAAAATTCCGAAAAAATCCGAAAAATTCGGAAAAATTATCTCTGTATTTTTTTATGTACCCCGATATGTTTCCGAATTTTTCTAGACAATTTTCGGATTTTCGAAAAAAAAAAAATTCCGAAAAATTCCGAAAAAATCCGAAAAATTCGGAAAAATTATCTCTGTATTTTTTTTATGTACCCCGATATGTTTCCGAATTTTTCTAGACAATTTTCGGATTTTCAAAAAAAAATTCCGAAAAATTCCGAAAAAATCCGAAAAATTCGGAAAAATTATCTCTGTATTTTTTTATGTACCCCGATATGTTTCCGAATTTTTCTAGACAATTTTCGGATTTTCGAAAAAAAATTCCGAAAAATTCGGAAAAATTCCGAAAAAATCCGAAAAATTCGGAAAAATTATCTCTGTATTTTTTTATGTACCCCGATATGTTTCCGAATTTTTCTAGACAATTTTCGGATTTTCGAAAAAAAAAAATTCGAAAATTCGAAAATTCGGAAAAATTCCGAAAAAATCCGAAAAATTCGGAAAAATTATCTCTGTATTTTTTTATGTACCCCGATATGTTTCCGAATTTTTCTAGACAATTTTCGGATTTTCGAAAAAAAAAAATTCCGAAAAATTCGGAAAAATTCCGAAAAAATCCGAAAAATTCGGAAAAATTATCTCTGTATTTTTTTATGTACCCCGATATGTTTCCGAATTTTTCTAGACAATTTTCGGATTTTCGAAAATAAATTCCGAAAAATTCGGAAAAATTCCGAAAAAATCCGAAAAATTCGGAAAAATTATCTCTGTATTTTTTTATGTACCCCGATATGTTTCCGAATTTTTCTAGACAATTTTCGGATTTTCGAAAAAAAAAAAAAATTCCGAAAAATTCGGAAAAATTCCGAAAAAATCCGAAAAATTCGGAAAAATTATATCTGTATTTTTATGTACCCCGATATGTTTCGAATTTTTCTAGACAATTTTCGGATTTTCGAAAAAAAAAAAATTCCGAAAAATTCGGAAAAATTCCGAAAAAAATCCGAAAAATTCGGAAAAATTATCTCTGTATTTTTTATGTACCCCGATATGTTTCGAATTTTTCTAGACAATTTTCGGATTTTCGAAAAAAAAAAATTCCGAAAAATTCGGAAAAATTCCGAAAAAATCCGAAAAATTCGGAAAAATTATCTCTGTATTTTTTATGTACCCCAATATGTTTCCGAATTTTTCTAGACAATTTTCGGATTTTCAAAAAAAAAAAAAAAAAATTCCGAAAAATTCGGAAAAATTCCGAAAAAATCCGAAAAATTCGGAAAAATTATCTCTGTATTTTTTATGTACCCCGATATGTTTCCGAATTTTTCTAGACAATTTTCGGATTTTCGAAAAAAAAAAAAATTCCGAAAAATTCGGAAAAATTCCGAAAAAAATCCGAAAAATTCGGAAAAATTATCTCTGTATTTTTTTATGTACCCCGATATGTTTCCGAATTTTTCTAGACAATTTTCGGATTTTCGAAAAAAATAAAATGGAAAAATTCGGAAAAATTCCGAAAAATCCGAAAAATTCGGAAAAATTATCTCTGTATTTTTTATGTACCCCGATATGTTTCCGAATTTTTCTAGACAATTTTCGGATTTTCGAAAAAAAAAAATTCCGAAAAATTCGGAAAAATTCCGAAAAAAATCCGAAAAATTCGGAAAAATTATCTCTGTATTTTTTTATGTACCCCGATATGTTTCCGAATTTTTCTAGACAATTTTCGGATTTTCGAAAAAAAAAAATTCGAAAAATTCGGAAAAATTCCGAAAAAAATCCGAAAAATTCGGAAAAATTATCTCTGTATTTTTTATGTACCCCGATATGTTTCCGAATTTTTCTAGACAATTTTCGGATTTTCGAAAAAAAAAATTCCGAAAAATTCGGAAAAATTCCGAAAAAATCCGAAAAATTCGGAAAAATTATCTCTGTATTTTTTTATGTACCCCGATATGTTTCCGAATTTTTCTAGACAATTTTCGGATTTTCGAAAAAAATTCGGAAAAATTCCGAAAAAATTCGGAAAAATTCCGTAAAAAAATCCGAAAAATTCGGAAAAATTATCTCTGTATTTTTTATGTACCCCGATATGTTTCCGAATTTTTCTAGACAATTTTCGGATTTTCGAAAAAAATAAAAAAAATTCGGAAAAATTCCGAAAAAATCCGAAAAATTCGGAAAAATTATCTCTGTATTTTTTTATGTACCCCGATATGTTTCCGAATTTTTCTAGACAATTTTCGGATTTTCGAAAAAAAAATTCCGAAAAATTCGGAAAAATTCCGAAAAAATAAGAAAAATTCGGAAAAATTATCTCTGTATTTTTTTATGTACCCCGATATGTTTCCGAATTTTTCTAGACAATTTTCGGATTTTCGAAAAAAATTCGAAAAATTAAAAATTCCGAAAAATTTCGAATTTTTCTAGAAAATTCCGAAAAATTCCGGAAAAAAAATCCGAAAAATTCGGAAAAATTATCTCTGTATTTTTTATGTACCCCGATATGTTTCCGAATTTTTCTAGACAATTTTCGGATTTTCGAAAAAAAAAAAAAAAAAATTCCGAAAAATTCGGAAAAATTCCGAAAAAATCCGAAAAATTCGGAAAAATTATCTCTGTATTTTTTATGTACCCCGATATGTTTCCGAATTTTTCTAGACAATTTTCGGATTTTCGAAAAAAAAAATTCCGAAAAATTCGGAAAAATTCCGAAAAAATCCGAAAAATTCGGAAAAATTATCTCTGTATTTTTTATGTACCCCGATATGTTTCCGAATTTTTCTAGACAATTTTCGGATTTTCGAAAAAAAAAAATAAAATTCCGAAAAATTCGGAAAAATTCCGAAAAAATCCGAAAAATTCGGAAAAATTATCTCTGTATTTTTTATGTACCCCGATATGTTTCGAATTTTTCTAGACAATTTTCGGATTTTCGAAAAAAAAAATAAAAAAAATTCGAAAAATTCGGAAAAATTCCGAAAAAATCCGAAAAATTCGGAAAAATTATCTCTGTATTTTTTTATGTACCCCGATATGTTTCCGAATTTTTCTAGACAATTTTCGGATTTTCGAAAAAAAATTCCGAAAAATTCGGAAAAATTCCGAAAAAATCCGAAAAATTCGGAAAAATTATCTCTGTATTTTTTATGTACCCCGATATGTTTCCGAATTTTTCTAGACAATTTTCGGATTTTCGAAAAAAAATTCCGAAAAATTCGGAAAAATTCCGAAAAAATCCGAAAAATTCGGAAAAATTATCTCTGTATTTTTTATGTACCCCGATATGTTTCCGAATTTTTCTAGACAATTTTCGGATTTTCGAAAAAAAAATTCCGAAAAATTCGGAAAAATTCCGAAAAAATCCGAAAAATTCGGAAAAATTATCTCTGTATTTTTTATGTACCCCGATATGTTTCCGAATTTTTCTAGACAATTTTCGGATTTTCGAAAAAAAATTCCGAAAAAATCCGAAAAATTCGGAAAAATTATCTCTGTATTTTTTTATGTACCCCGATATGTTTCCGAATTTTTCTAGACAATTTTCGGATTTTCGAAAAAAAAAATTCCGAAAAATTCGGAAAAATTCCGAAAAAATCCGAAAAATTCGGAAAAATTATCTCTGTATTTTTTATGTACCCCGATATGTTTCCGAATTTTTCTAGACAATTTTCGGATTTTCGAAAAAAAAAAAATTCCGAAAAATTCGGAAAAATTCCGAAAAAATCCGAAAAATTCGGAAAAATTATCTCTGTATTTTTTATGTACCCCGATATGTTTCCGAATTTTTCTAGACAATTTTCGGATTTTCGAAAAAAAAAAAAAAATCCGAAAAATTCGGAAAAAATCTCGAAAAAATCCGAAAAATTCGGAAAAATTATCTCTGTATTTTTTTATGTACCCCGATATGTTTCCGAATTTTTCTAGACAATTTTCGGATTTTCGAAAAAAAAATTCCGAAAATTCGGAAAAATTCCGAAAAAATCCGAAAAATTCGGAAAAATTATCTCTGTATTTTTTATGTACCCCGATATGTTTCCGAATTTTTCTAGACAATTTTCGGATTTTCGAAAAAAAAATTCCGAAAAATTCGGAAAAATTCCGAAAAAATCCGAAAAATTCGGAAAAATTATCTCTGTATTTTTTTTATGTACCCCAATATGTTTCCGAAATTTTCGAGACAATTTTCGGACTTTCGAAAAAAAGAACAAAAAAAAATTACGAAAAATTCGGAAAAATTCCGAAAAATCCGAAAAATTCGGACAAATTATCTCTGTATTTTTTATGTACCCCGATATGTTTCGAATTTTTCTAGACAATTTTCGGATTTTCGAAAAAAAAAAAAAAAAATTCGGAAAAATTCCGAAAAAATCCGAAAAATTCGGAAAAATTATCTCTGTATTTTTTATGTACCCCGATATGTTTCCGAATTTTTCTAGACAATTTTCGGATTTTCAGAAAAAAAAAATTCCGAAAAATTCGGAAAAATTCCGAAAAAATCCGAAAAATTCGGAAAAATTATCTCTGTATTTTTTATGTACCCCGATATGTTTCCGAATTTTTCTAGACAATTTTCGGATTTTCGAAAAAAAAATTCCGAAAAATTCGGAAAAATTCCGAAAAAATCCGAAAAATTCGGAAAAATTATCTCTGTATTTTTTATGTACCCCGATATGTTTCCGAATTTTTCTAGACAATTTTCGGATTTTCGAAAAAAATTCCGAAAAAATCCGAAAAATTCGGAAAAATTATCTCTGTATTTGTTTTATGTACCCCGATATGTTTCCGAATTTTTCTAGACAATTTTCGGATTTTCGAAAAAAATTCCGAAAAAATCCGAAAAATTCGGAAAAATTATCTCTGTATTTTTTTATGTACCCCGATATGTTTCCGAATTTTTCTAGACAATTTTCGGATTTTCGAAAAAAAATTCCGAAAAATTCGGAAAAATTCCGAAAAAATCCGAAAAATTCGGAAAAATTATCTCTGTATTTTTTATGTACCCCGATATGTTTCCGAATTTTTCTAGACAATTTTCGGATTTTCGAAAAAAAAAATTCGAAAAAAAATTCCGAAAAATTCGGAAAAATTCCGAAAAATCCGAAAAATTCGGAAAAATTATCTCTGTATTTTTTTATGTACCCCGATATGTTTCCGAATTTTTCTAGACAATTTTCGGATTTTCGAAAAAAAAAAAAAAATTCCGAAAAATTCGGAAAAATTCGAAAAAAATCCGAAAAATTCGGAAAAATTATCTCTGTATTTTTTATGTACCCCGATATGTTTCCGAATTTTTCTAGACAATTTTCGGATTTTCGAAAAAAAATTCCGAAAAATTCGGAAAAATTCCGAAAAAATCCGAAAAATTCGGAAAAATTATCTCTGTATTTTTTTATGTACCCCGATATGTTTCGAATTTTTTTAGACAATTTTCGGATTTTCGAAAAAAAATTCCGAAAAATTCGGAAAAATTCCGAAAAAAAAATCCGAAAAATTCGGAAAAACTATCTCTGTATTTTTTTATGTACCCCGATATGTTTCCGAATTTTTCTAGACAATTTTCGGATTTTCGAAAAAAATTCGAAAAATTCCGAAAAATTCAAAAAAAAAAAAATTTTCGAAAAATTCGGAAAAATTCCGAAAAAAAAATCCGAAAAATTCGGAAAAATTATCTCTGTATTTTTTTATGTACCCCGATATGTTTCCGAATTTTTCTAGACAATTTTCGGATTTTCGAAAAAAAAAAAAATTCCGAAAAATTCGGAAAAATTCCGAAAAAAATCCGAAAAATTCGGAAAAATTATCTCTGTATTTTTTTATGTACCCCGATATGTTTCCGAATTTTTTCTAGACAATTTTCGGATTTTCGAAAAAAAAATTCCGAAAAATTCGGAAAAATTCGAAAAAATCCGAAAAATTCGGAAAAATTATCTCTGTATTTTTTATGTACCCCGATATGTTTCCGAATTTTTCTAGACAATTTTCGGATTTTCGAAAAAAAAATTCCGAAAAATTCGGAAAAATTCCGAAAAAATCCGAAAAATTCGGAAAAATTATCTCTGTATTTTTTTATGTACCCCGATATGTTTCCGAATTTTTCTAGACAATTTTCGGATTTTCGAAAAAAAAAAAAAAAATTCCGAAAAATTCGGAAAAATTCCGAAAAAAATCCGAAAAATTCGGAAAAATTATCTCTGTATTTTTTTATGTACCCCGATATGTTTCCGAATTTTTCTAGACAATTTTCGGATTTTCGAAAAAAAATTCGAAAAATTCGGAAAAATTCCGAAAAATTCGGAAAAATTCCGAAAAAATCCGAAAAATTCGGAAAAATTATCTCTGTATTTTTTATGTACCCCGATATGTTTCCGAATTTTTCTAGACAATTTTCGGATTTTCGAAAAAAAATTCCGAAAAATTCGGAAAAATTCCGAAAAAATCCGAAAAATTCGGAAAAATTATCTCTGTATTTTTTATGTACCCCGATATGTTTCCGAATTTTTCTAGACAATTTTCGGATTTTCGAAAAAAAAAATTCCGAAAAATTCGGAAAAATTCCGAAAAAATCCGAAAAATTCGGAAAAATTATCTCTGTATTTTTTTATGTACCCCGATATGTTTCCGAATTTTTCTAGACAATTTTCGGATTTTCGAAAAAAAAAAAAATTCCGAAAAATTCGGAAAAATTCCGAAAAATCCGAAAAATTCGGAAAAATTATCTCTGTATTTTTTTATGTACCCCGATATGTTTCCGAATTTTTCTAGACAATTTTCGGATTTTCGAAAAAAAATTCCGAAAAATTCGGAAAAATTCCGAAAAAATCCGAAAAATTCGGAAAAATTATCTCTGTATTTTTTTATGTACCCCGATATGTTTCCGAATTTTTCTAGACAATTTTCGGATTTTCGAAAAAATTAAAAATAAAAAATCCGAAAAATTCGGAAAAATTATTCTGTATTTTTTATTTCCGAAAAATTTTCGGAAAAATTCCGAAAAAATCCGAAAAATTCGGAAAAATTATCTCTGTATTTTTTATGTACCCCGATATGTTTCCGAATTTTTCTAGACAATTTTCGGATTTTCGAAAAAAAAAAAAATCCGAAAAATTCGGAAAAATTATCTCTGTATTTTTTATGTACCCCAATATGTTTCCGAATTTTTCTAGACAATTTTCGGATTTTCGAAAAAAAAAATAAATCCGAAAAATTCGGGAAAAATCCGAAAAAATCCGAAAAATTCGGAAAAATTATCTCTGTATTTTTTTATGTACCCCGATATGTTTCCGAATTTTTCTAGACAATTTTCGGATTTTCGAAAAAAAAAAAAAAAAAAAAATTCCGAAAAAATCCGAAAAATTCGGAAAAATTATCTCTGTATTTTTTATGTACCCCGATATGTTTCCGAATTTTTCTAGACAATTTTCGGATTTTCGAAAAAAAATTCCGAAAAATTCGGAAAAAATCCGAAAAATTCGGAAAAATTATCTCTGTATTTTTTTATGTACCCCGATATGTTTCCGAATTTTTCTAGACAATTTTCGGATTTTCGAAAAAAAAAAAATCCGAAAAATTCGGAAAAATTCCGAAAAAATCCGAAAAATTCGGAAAAATTATCTCTGTATTTTTTTATGTACCCCGATATGTTTCCGAATTTTTCTAGACAATTTTCGGATTTTCGAAAAAAAAAATTCCGAAAAATTCGGAAAAATTCCGAAAAAATCCGAAAAATTCGGAAAAATTATCTCTGTATTTTTTTATGTACCCCGATATGTTTCCGAATTTTTCTAGACAATTTTCGGATTTTCGAAAAAAAAATCCGAAAAATTCGGAAAAATTCCGAAAAAATCCGAAAAATTCGGAAAAATTATCTCTGTATTTTTTATGTACCCCGATATGTTTCCGAATTTTTCTAGACAATTTTCGGATTTTCGAAAAAAAAAAAATTCCGAAAAATTCGGAAAAATTCCGAAAAAATCCGAAAAATTCGGAAAAATTATCTCTGTATTTTTTTATGTACCCCGATGTGTTTCGAATTTCTCTAGACAATTTTCGGATTTTCGAAAAAAAAAAAATTCCGAAAAATTCGGAAAAATTCCGAAAAAAATCCGAAAAATTCGGAAAAATTATCTCTGTATTTTTTTATGTACCCCGATATGTTTCCGAATTTTTCTAGACAATTTTCGGATTTTCGAAAAAAAAATAAAAAAATTAAAAAATATAAAATTCGGAAAAATTATCTCTGTATTTTTTATGTACCCCGATATGTTTCGAATTTTTTTAACAATTTTCGGTTTTCGAAAAAAAAATTCCGAAAAATTCGGAAAAATTCGAAACGAAAAATTCGGAAAAATTATCTCTGTATTTTTTTATGTACCCCGATATGTTTCCGAATTTTTCTAGACAATTTTCGGATTTTCGAAAAAAAAAATTCCGAAAAATTCGGAAAAATTCCGAAAAAATCCGAAAAATTCGGAAAAATTATCTCTGTATTTTTTATGTACCCCGATATGTTTCCGAATTTTTCTAGACAATTTTCGGATTTTCGAAAAAAAAAAATTCCGAAAAATTCGGAAAAATTCCGAAAAAAATCCGAAAAATTCGGAATAATTATCTCTGTATTTTTTTATGTACCCCGATATGTTTCCGAATTTTTCTAGACAATTTTCGGATTTTCGAAAAATAATTCCGAAAAATTCGGAAAAATTCCGAAAAAAATCAGAAAAATTCGGAAAAAATTATCTCTGTATATTTTTTATGTACCCCGATATGTTTCCGAATTTTTCTAGACAATTTTCGGATTTTCGAAAAAAAAAAAAAAATTCCGAAAAATTCGGAAAAATTCCGAAAAAATCCGAAAAATTCGGAAAAATTATCTCTGTATTTTTTATGTACCCCGATATGTTTCCGAATTTTTCTAAACAATTTTCGGATTTTCGAAAAAAAAAAAATTCCGAAAAATTCGGAAAAATTCCGAAAAAATCCGAAAAATTCGGAAAAATTATCTCTGTATTTGTTATGTACCCCGATATGTTTCGAATTTTTCTAGACAATTTTCGGATTTTCGAAAAAAAAAAATTCCGAAAAATTCGGAAAAATTCCGAAAAAATCCGAAAAATTCGGAAAAATTATCTCTGTATTTTTTTATGTACCCCGATATGTTTCGAATTTTTCTAGACAATTTTCGGATTTTTCGAAAAAAAAAATTCGAAAAATTCGGAAAAATTCCGAAAAAATCCGAAAAATTCGGAAAAATTATCTCTGTATTTTTTATGTACCCCGATATGTTTCCGAATTTTTCTAGACAATTTTCGGATTTTCGAAAAAAAAAAATTCCGAAAAATTCGGAAAAATTCCGAAAAAATCCGAAAAATTCGGAAAAATTATCTCTGTATTTTTTATGTACCCCGATATGTTTCGAATTTTTCTAGACAATTTTCGGATTTTCGAAAAAAAAAAAATCCGAAAAATTCGGAAAAATTCCGAAAAAATCCGAAAAATTCGGAAAAATTATCTCTGTATTTTTTATGTACCCCGATATGTTTCCGAATTTTTCTAGACAATTTTCGGATTTTCGAAAAATAAAAAAAAAAAAAAAATATTTTCGAAAAATTCGGAAAAATTCCGAAAAAATCCGAAAAATTCGGAAAAATTATCTCTGTATTTTTTTATGTACCCCGATATGTTTCCGAATTTTTCTAGACAATTTTCGGATTTTCGAAAAAAAAAAATTCCGAAAAATTCGGAAAAATTCCGAAAAAATCCGAAAAATTCGGAAAAATTATCTCTGTATTTTTTTATGTACCCCGATATGTTTCCGAATTTTTCTAGACAATTTTCGGATTTTCGAAAAAAAAAAAAATTCCGAAAAATTCGGAAAAATTCCGAAAAAAATCCGAAAAATTCGGAAAAATTATCTCTGTATTTTTTTATGTACCCCGATATGTTTCCGAATTTTTCTAGACAATTTTCGGATTTTCGAAAAAAAAAACAAAAAAAAAAATTCCGAAAAATTCGGAAAAATTCCGAAAAATCCGAAAAATTCGGAAAAATTATCTCTGTATTTTTTATGTACCCCGATATGTTTCCGAATTTTTCTAGACAATTTTCGGATTTTCGAAAAAAAATTCCGAAAAATTCGGAAAAATTCCGGAAAAATCCGAAAAATTCGGAAAAATTATCTCTGTATTTTTTTATGTACCCCGATATGTTTCCGAATTTTTCTAGACAATTTTCGGATTTTCGAAAAAAATTCCGAAAAATTCGGAAAAATTCCGAAAAAATCCGAAAAATTCGGAAAAATTATCTCTGTATTTTTTTATGTACCCCGATATGTTTCCGAATTTTTCTAGACAATTTTCGGATTTTCGAAAATATATACAGAAAAATTCCGAAAAAATCCGAAAACTTCGGAAAAATTATATCTGTATTTTTTTATGTACCCCGATATGTTTCCGAATTTTTCTAGACAATTTTCGGATTTTCGAAAAAAAATTCCGAAAAATTCGGAAAAATTCCGAAAAAATCCGAAAAATTCGGAAAAATTATCTCTGTATTTTTTATGTACCCCGATATGTTTCCGAATTTTTCTAGACAATTTTCGGATTTTCGAAAAAAAAAAATTCCGAAAAATTCGGAAAAAATTCGAAAAAAATCCGAAAAATTCGGAAAAATTATCTCTGTATTTTTTTATGTACCCCGATATGTTTCCGAATTTTTCTAGACAATTTTCGGATTTTCGAAAAAAAAAAAAATTCCGAAAAATTCGGAAAAATTCCGAAAAAAATCCGAAAAATTCGGAAAAATTATCTCTGTATTTTTATGTACCCCGATATGTTTCCGAATTTTTCTAGACAATTTTCGGATTTTCGAAATAATAAAAAAAAATTCCGAAAAATTCGGAAAAATTCCGAAAAAATCCGAAAAATTCGGAAAAATTATCTCTGTATTTTTTTATGTACCCCGATATGTTTCCGAATTTTTCTAGACAATTTTCGGATTTTCAAAAAAAAAATTCCGAAAAATTCGGAAAAATTTCGAAAAAAAATCCGAAAAATTCGGAAAAATTATCTCTGTATTTTTTATGTACCCCGATATGTTTCCGAATTTTTCTAGACAATTTTCGGATTTTCGAAATAATAAAAAAAAATTCCGAAAAATTCGGAAAAATTCCGAAAAAATCCGAAAAATTCGGAAAAATTATCTCTGTATTTTTTTATGTACCCCGATATGTTTCCGAATTTTTCTAGACAATTTTCGGATTTTCGAAAAAAAAAAAAAATTCCGAAAAATTCGGAAAAATTCCGAAAAATCCGAAAAATTCGGAAAAATTATCTCTGTATTTTTTTATGTACCCCGATATGTTTCGAATTTTTCTAGACAATTTTCGGATTTTCGAAAAAAAAAAATTCCGAAAAATTCGGAAAAATTCCGAAAAATTCGAAAAATTCGAAAAATTCGGAAAAATTATCTCTGTATATTTTTATGTACCCCGATATGTTTCCGAATTTTTCTAGACAATTTTCGGATTTTCGAAAAAAAAGTCCGAAAAATTCGGAAAAATTCGAAAAATCCGAAAAATTCGGAAAAATTATCTCTGTATTTTTTTATGTACCCCGATATGTTTCGAATTTTTCTAGACAATTTTCGGATTTTCGAAAAAAAAAAATTCCGAAAAATTCGGAAAAATTCCGAAAAAATCCGAAAAATTCGGAAAAATTATCTCTGTATTTTTTTATGTACCCCAATATGTTTCTGAATTTTTCTAGACAATTTTCGGATTTTCGAAAAAAAAAAAATCCGAAAAATTCGGAAAAATTCTGAAAAAATCCGAAAAATTCGGAAAAATTATCTCTGTATTTTTATGTACCCCGATATGTTTCCGAATTTTTCTAGACAATTTTCGGATTTTCAAAAAAAAAAAAAAAAAATCCGAAAAATTCGAAAAAAAAATTTCGAAAAATCCGAAAAATTCGGAAAAATTATCTCTGTATTTTTTATGTACCCCGATATGTTTCTGAATTTTTCTAGACAATTTTCGGATTTTCGAAAAAAAAAATCCGAAAAATTCGGAAAAATTCCGAAAAAATCCGAAAAATTCGGAAAAATTATCTCTGTATTTTTAATGTACCCCGATATGTTTCCGAATTTCTCTAGACAATTTTCGGATTTTCGAAAAAAAAAAAAAATTCCGAAAAATTCGGAAAAATTCCGAAAAAATCCGAAAAATTCGGAAAAATTATCTCTGTATTTTTTATGTACCCCGATATGTTTCCGAATTTTTCTAGACAATTTTCGGATTTTCGAAAAAAACATTCCGAAAAATTCGGAAAAATTCCGAAAAAATCCGAAAAATTCGGAAAAATTATCTCTGTATTTTTTATGTACCCCGATATGTTTCGAATTTTTTCTAGACAATTTTCGGATTTTCGAAAAAAAAAAAAAAAAATTCCGAAAAATTCGGAAAAATTCCGAAAAAATCCGAAAAATTCGGAAAAATTATCTCTGTATTTTTATGTACCCCGATATGTTTCCGAATTTTTCTAGACAATTTTCGGATTTTCGAAAAAAACATTCCGAAAAATTCGGAAAAATTTCGAAAAAATCCGAAAAATTCGGAAAAATTATCTCTGTATTTTTTATGTACCCCGATATGTTTCCGAATTTTTCTAGACAATTTTCGGATTTTCGAAAAAAAAAAAAATTCCGAAAAATTCGGAAAAATTCCGAAAAAATCCGAAAAATTCGGAAAAATTATCTCTGTATTATTTTTATGTACCCCGATATGTTTCCGAATTTTTCTAGACAATTTTCGGATTTTCGAAAAAAAAAAAAAATTCCGAAAAATTCGGAAAAATTCCGAAAAAATCCGAAAAATTCGGAAAAATTATCTCTGTATTTTTTTATGTACCCCGATATGTTTCCGAATTTTTCTAGACAATTTTCGGATTTTCGAAAAAAAAAAAAATTCCGAAAAATTCGGAAAAATTCCGAAAAAATCCGAAAAATTCGGAAAAATTATCTCTGTATTTTTTTATGTACCCCGATATGTTTCCGAATTTTTCTAGACAATTTTCGGATTTTCGAAAAAAAAATTAAAAAAATTCGGAAAAATTCCGAAAAAATCCGAAAAATTCGGAAAAATTATCTCTGTATTTTTTTATGTACCCCGATATGTTTCCGAATTTTTCTAGACAATTTTCGGATTTTCGAAAAAAAAAAAAAAATCCGAAAAATTCGGAAAAATTCCGAAAAAATCCGAAAAATTCGGAAAAATTATCTCTGTATTTTTTTATGTACCCCGATATGTTTCCGAATTTTTCTAGACAATTTTCGGATTTTCGAAAAAAAAAAAATCCGAAAAATTCGGAAAAATTCCGAAAAAATCCGAAAAATTCGGAAAAATTATCTCTGTATTTTTTATGTACCCCGATATGTTTCCGAATTTTTCTAGACAATTTTCGGATTTTCGAAAAAAAAAAAAAAAAAAAATTCCGAAAAATTCGGAAAAATTCCGAAAAAATCCGAAAAATTCGGAAAAATTATCTCTGTATTTTTTATGTACCCCGATATGTTTCCGAATTTTTCTAGACAATTTTCGGATTTTCGAAAAAAAAAAAAAATCCGAAAAATTCGGAAAAATTCCGAAAAAATCCGAAAGATTCGGAAAAATTATCTCTGTATTTTTTATGTACCCCGATATGTTTCCGAATTTTTCTAGACAATTTTCGGATTTTCGAAAACAACATTCCGAAAAATTCGGAAAAATTTCGGAAAAATTCCGAAAAAATCCGAAAAATTCGGAAAAATTATCTCTGTATTTTTTTATGTACCCCGATATGTTTCCGAATTTTTCTAGACAATTTTCGGATTTTCGAAAAAAAAAAATTCCGAAAAATTCGGAAAAATTCCGAAAAAATCCGAAAAATTCGGAAAAATTATCTCTGTATTTTTTTATGTACCCCGATATGTTTCCGAATTTTTCTAGACAATTTTCGGATTTTCGAAAAAAAAATTCCGAAAAATTCGGAAAAATTCCGAAAAAATCCGAAAAATTCGGAAAAATTATCTCTGTATTTTTTTATGTACCCCGATATGTTTCCGAATTTCTCTAGACAATTTTCGGATTTTCGAAAAAAAAAAAAATTCCGAAAAATTCGGAAAAATTCCGAAAAAAATCCGAAAAATTCGGAAAAATTATCTCTGTATTTTTTTATGTACCCCGATATGTTTCCGAATTTTTCTAGACAATTTTCGGATTTTTCGAAAAAAAAAAAAAAAAAATTCCGAAAAATTCGGAAAAATTCCGAAAAAATCCGAAAAATTCGGAAAAATTATCTCTGTATTTTTTATGTACCCCGATATGTTTCCGAATTTTTCTAGACAATTTTCGGATTTTCGAAAAAAAAAAAAAAAAAAAAATTCCGAAAAATTCGGAAAAATTCCGAAAAAAATCCGAAAAATTCGGAAAAATTATCTCTGTATTTTTATGTACCCCGATATGTTTCCGAATTTTTCTAGGCAATTTTCGGATTTTCGAAAAAAAAAAAAAAAAAAAAAAATTCCGAAAAATTCGGAAAAATTCCGAAAAATCCGAAAAATTCGGACAAATTATCTCTGTATTTTTTATGTACCCCGATATGTTTCGAATTTTTCTAGACAATTTTCGGATTTTCGAAAAAAAAAAAATTCCGAAAAATTCGGAAAAATTCCGAAAAAAATCCGAAAAATTCGGAAAAATTATCTCTGTATTTTTTTATGTACCCCGATATGTTTCCGAATTTTTCTAGACAATTTTCGGATTTTCGAAAAAAAATTAGAAAAATTCGGAAAAATTCCGAAAAAATCCGAAAAATTCGGAAAAATTATCTCTGTATTTTTTTATGTACCCCGATATGTTTCCGAATTTTTCTAGACAATTTTCGGATTTTCGAAAAAAAAAAAAATTCCGAAAAATTCGGAAAAATTCCGAAAAAATCCGAAAAATTCGGAAAAATTATCTCTGTATTTTTTTATGTACCCCGATATGTTTCGAATTTTTCTAGACAATTTTCGGATTTTCGAAAAAAAAAAAAAATTCCGAAAAATTCGGAAAAATTCCGAAAAAATCCGAAAAATTCGGAAAAATTATCTCTGTATTTTTATGTACCCCGATATGTTTCCGAATTTTTCTAGACAATTTTCGGATTTTCGAAAAAAAAAAAAAATTCCGAAAAATTCGGAAAAATTCCGAAAAATCCGAAAAATTCGGAAAAATTATCTCTGTATTTTTTTATGTACCCCGATATGTTTCCGAATTTTTCTAGACAATTTTCGGATTTTCGAAAAAAAAAAAAATTCCGAAAAATTCGGAAAAATTCCGAAAAAATCCGAAAAATTCGGAAAAATTATCTCTGTATTTTTTTATGTACCCCGATATGTTTCCGAATTTTCTAGACAATTTTCGGATTTTCGAAAAAAAAAAAAATTCCGAAAAATTCGGAAAAATTCCGAAAAAATCCGAAAAATTCGGAAAAATTATCTCTGTATTTTTTATGTACCCCGATATGTTTCCGAATTTTTCTAGACAATTTTCGGATTTTCGAAAAAAAAAAAAATCCGAAAAATTCGGAAAAATTCCGAAAAATCCGAAAAATTCGGAAAAATTATCTCTGTATTTTTTTATGTACCCCGATATGTTTCCGAATTTTTCTAGACAATTTTCGGATTTTCGAAAAAAAAAAATTCCGAAAAATTCGGAAAAATTCCGAAAAAAATCCGAAAAATTCGGAAAAATTATCTCTGTATTTTTTATGTACCCCGATATGTTTCCGAATTTTTCTAGACAATTTTCGGATTTTCGAAAAAAAAAAAAAAAAATTCCGAAAAATTCGGAAAAATTCCGAAAAAATCCGAAAAATTCGGAAAAATTATCTCTGTATTTTTATGTACCCCGATATGTTTCCGAATTTTTCTAGACAATTTTCGGATTTTTCGAAAAAAAAAATTCCGAAAAATTCGGAAAAATTCCGAAAAATCCGAAAAATTCGGAAAAATTATCTCTGTATTTTTTATGTACCCCGATATGTTTCCGAATTTTTCTAGACAATTTTCGGATTTTCGAAAAAAAAAAAATTCCGAAAAATTCGGAAAAATTCCGGAAAAAATCCGAAAAATTCGGAAAAATTATCTCTGTATTTTTTTATGTACCCCGATATGTTTCCGAATTTTTCTAGACAATTTTCGGATTTTCGAAAAAAAAAAAAAAAATTCCGAAAAATTCGGAAAAATTCCGAAAAAAATCCGAAAAATTCGGAAAAATTATCTCTGTATTTTTATGTACCCCGATATGTTTCCGAATTTTTCTAGACAATTTTCGGATTTTCGAAAAAAAAAAAAATTCCGAAAAATTCGGAAAAATTCCGAAAAAATCCGAAAAATTCGGAAAAATTATCTCTGTATTTTTTTATGTACCCCGATATGTTTCCGAATTTTTCTAGACAATTTTCGGATTTTCGAAAAAAAAAATCCGAAAAAATTCGAAAAAAAAATTCGAAAAAATTCCGAAAAAAATCCGAAAAATTCGGAAAAATTATTCAAAAAATTTTTCTGTATTTTTTTATGTACCCCGATATGTTTCCGAATTTTTCTAGACAATTTTCGGATTTTCGAAAAAAAAAAAAAAATTCGAAAAATTCGGAAAAATTCGAAAAAATCCGAAAAATTCGGAAAAATTATCTCTGTATTTTTTATGTACCCCGATATGTTTCCGAATTTTTCTAGACAATTTTCGGATTTTCGAAAAAAAAAAAAATTCCGAAAAATTCGGAAAAATTCCGAAAAAATCCGAAAAATTCGGAAAAATTATCTCTGTATTTTTATGTACCCCGATATGTTTCCGAATTTTTCTAGACAATTTTCGGATTTTCGAAAAAAAAAAAAATTCAGAAAAATTCGGAAAAATTCCGAAAAAATCCGAAAAATTCGGAAAAATTATCTCTGTATTTTTTTATGTACCCCGATATGTTTCCGAATTTTTCTAGACAATTTTCGGATTTTCGAAAAAAAAAATTCCGAAAAATTCGGAAAAATTCGAAAAATCCGAAAAATTCGGAAAAATTATCTCTGTATTTTTTTATGTACCCCGATATGTTTCCGAATTTTTCTAGACAATTTTCGGATTTTCAAAAAAAAAAAAAAAAAAAATTCCGAAAAATTCGGAAAAATTCCGAAAAAATCCGAAAAATTCGGAAAAATTATCTCTGTATTTTTTTATGTACCCCGATATGTTTCCGAATTTTTCTAGACAATTTTCGGATTTTCGAAAAAAAAAAAAATTCGAAAAATTCGGAAAAAATTCGAAAAAATCCGAAAAATTCGGAAAAATTATCTCTGTATTTTTATGTACCCCGATATGTTTCCGAATTTTTCTAGACAATTTTCGGATTTTCGAAAAAAAAAAATCCGAAAAATTCGGAAAAATTCCGAAAAAATCCGAAAAATTCGGAAAAATTATCTCTGTATTTTTTTATGTACCCCGATATGTTTCGAATTTTTCTAGACAATTTTCGGATTTTCGAAAAAAAAAAAAAAAAAATTCGGAAAAATTCGGAAAAAAAATCCGAAAAATTCGGAAAAATTATCTCTGTATTTTTTTATGTACCCCGATATGTTTCCGAATTTTTCTAGACAATTTTCGGATTTTCGAAAAAAAAAAAATTCCGAAAAATTCGGAAAAATTCCGAAAAAAAATCCGAAAAATTCGGAAAAATTATCTCTGTATTTTTAATGTACCCCGATATGTTTTCGAATTTTTCTAGACAATTTTCGGATTTTCGAAAAAAAAAAAAAAAATTCCGAAAAATTCGGAAAAATTCCGAAAAAATCCGAAAAATTCGGAAAAATTATCTCTGTATTTTTTATGTACCCCGATATGTTTCCGAATTTTTCTAGACAATTTTCGGATTTTCGAAAAAAAAAAAAAAAAATTCCGAAAAATTCGGAAAAATTCCGAAAAAATCCGAAAAATTCGGAAAAATTATCTCTGTATTTTTATGTACCCCGATATGTTTCGAATTTTTCTAGACAATTTTCGGATTTTCGAAAAAAAAAAATTCGAAAAATTCGGAAAAATTCCGAAAAAATCCGAAAAATTCGGAAAAATTATCTCTGTATTTTTTTATGTACCCCGATATGTTTCCGAATTTTTCTAGACAATTTTCGGATTTTCGAAAAAAAAAAATTCGAAAAATTCGGAAAAATTCCGAAAAAAATCCGAAAAATTCGGAAAAATTATCTCTGTATTTTTATGTACCCCGATATGTTTCCGAATTTTTCTAGACAATTTTCGGATTTTCGAAAAAAAAAATTCGAAAAATTCGGAAAAATTCCGAAAAAATCCGAAAAATTCGGAAAAATTATCTCTGTATTTTTTTATGTACCCCGATATGTTTCCGAATTTTTCTAGACAATTTTCGGATTTTCGAAAAAAAAAAAAAAAAATCCGAAAAATTCGGAAAAATTCCGAAAAAATCCGAAAAATTCGGAAAAATTATCTCTGTATTTTTTTATGTACCCCGATATGTTTCCGAATTTTTCTAGACAATTTTCGGATTTTCGAAAAAAAAAAAAAATTCCGAAAAAATCCGAAAAATTCGGAAAAATTATCTCTGTATTTTTTTATGTACCCCGATATGTTTCCGAATTTTTCTAGACAATTTTCGGATTTTCGAAAAAAAAAAAAAAAATTCCGAAAAATTCGGAAAAATTCCGAAAAAATCCGAAAAATTCGGAAAAATTATCTCTGTATTTTTTTATGTACCCCGATATGTTTCCGAATTTTTCTAGACAATTTTCGGATTTTCGAAAAAAAAAAAAAATTCCGAAAAAATCCGAAAAATTCGGAAAAATTATCTCTGTATTTTTTTATGTACCCCGATATGTTTCCGAATTTTTCTAGACAATTTTCGGATTTTCGAAAAAAAAAATTCCGAAAAATTCGGAAAAATTCCGAAAAAAAATCCGAAAAATTCGGAAAAATTATCTCTGTATTTTTTTATGTACCCCGATATGTTTCCGAATTTTTCTAGACAATTTTCGGATTTTCGAAAAAAAAATTCCGAAAAATTCGGAAAAATTTCGAAAAAATCCGAAAAATTCGGAAAAATTATCTCTGTATTTTTTTATGTACCCCGATATGTTTCCGAATTTTTCTAGACAATTTTCGGATTTTCGAAAAAAAAAATTCCGAAAAATTCGGAAAAATTCCGAAAAAATCCGAAAAATTCGGAAAAATTATCTCTGTATTTTTTTATGTACCCCGATATGTTTCCGAATTTTTCTAGACAATTTTCGGATTTTCGAAAAAAAAAAAAAAAAAATTCGAAAAATTCGGAAAAATTCCGAAAAAAATCCGAAAAATTCGGAAAAATTATCTCTGTATTTTTTATGTACCCCGATATGTTTCCGAATTTTTCTAGACAATTTTTCGGATTTTTCGAAAAAAAAAAAAATTCGAAAAATTCGGAAAAATTCCGAAAAAATCCGAAAAATTCGGAAAAATTATCTCTGTATTTTTTATGTACCCCGATATGTTTCCGAATTTTTCTAGACAATTTTCGGATTTTCGAAAAAATATTTATAAAAATTCGGAAAATTCCGAAAAAATCCGAAAAATTCGGAAAAATTATCTCTGTATTTTTTATGTACCCCGATATGTTTCCGAATTTTTCTAGACAATTTTCGGATTTTCGAAAAAAAAAAAAATTCCGAAAAATTCGGAAAAATTCGAAAAAATCCGAAAAATTCGGAAAAATTATCTCTGTATTTTTTATGTACCCCGATATGTTTTCGAAATTTTCTAGACAATTTTCGGATTTTCGAAAAAAAAAAAATATCTTTGAAAAATTCGGAAAAATTTCGAAAAAATCCCGAAAAATTCGGAAAAATTATCTCTGTATTTTTTATGTACCCCGATATGTTTCGAATTTTTCTAGACAATTTTCGGATTTTCGAAAAAAAAATTTCAAAAATTCGGAAAAAATTCCGAAAAATTCGGAAAAATTATCTCTGTATTTTTTTATGTACCCCGATATGTTTCCGAATTTTTCTAGACATTTTTCGGATTTTCGAAAAAAAAAAATCCGAAAAATTCGGAAAAATTCCGAAAAAAAATCCGAAAAATTCGGAAAAATTGTTTCTGTATTTTTATGTACCCCGATATGTTTCCGAATTTTTCTAGACAATTTTCGGATTTTCGAAAAAAAAAAAAAAAATTCCGAAAAATTCGGAAAAATTCCGAAAAAATCCGAAAAATTCGGAAAAATTATCTCTGTATTTTTATGTACCCCGATATGTTTCCGAATTTTTCTAGACAATTTTCGGATTTTCGAAAAAAAAAAAAATTCCGAAAAATTCGGAAAAATTCCGAAAAAATCCGAAAAATTCGGAAAAATTATCTCTGTATTTTTTATGTACCCCGATATGTTTCCGAATTTTTCTAGACAATTTTCGGATTTTCGAAAAAAAAAAAAAATTCCGAAAAATTCGGAAAAATTCCGAAAAATCCGAAAAATTCGGAAAAATTATCTCTGTATATTTTTATGTACCCCGATATGTTTCGAATTTTTCTAGACAATTTTCGGATTTTCGAAAAAAATAAAAAAATTCGAAAAATTCGAAAAATTCCGAAAAATAAAATTCGGAAAATTTTCGAAAAATTCGGAAAAATTTCGAAAAATTCGAAAAATTCGGAAAAATTATCTCTGTATTTTTTTATGTACCCCGATATGTTTCCGAATTTTTCTAGACAATTTTCGGATTTTCGAAAAAAAAAAAAATTCCGAAAAATTCGGAAAAATTCCGAAAAAATCCGAAAAATTCGGAAAAATTATCTCTGTATTTTTTTATGTACCCCGATATGTTTCCGAATTTTTTCTAGACAATTTTCGGATTTTCGAAAAAAAAAAAAAAAATTCGAAAAATTCGGAAAAATTCCGAAAAAATCCGAAAAATTCGGAAAAATTATCTCTGTATTTTTTATGTACCCCGATATGTTTCCGAATTTTTCTAGACAATTTTCGGATTTTCGAAAAAAAAAAAATTCGAAAAATTCGGAAAAATTCCGAAAAAATCCGAAAAATTCGGAAAAATTATCTCTGTATTTTTATGTACCCCGATATGTTTCGAATTTTTCTAGACAATTTTCGGATTTTCGAAAAAAAAAAAAAAAAAATTCCGAAAAATTCGGAAAAATTCCGAAAAATTCGAAAAATTCGGAAAAATTATCTCTGTATTTTTTATGTACCCCGATATGTTTCGAATTTTTCTAGACAATTTTCGGATTTTTCGAAAAAAAAAAATTCGAAAAATTCGGAAAAATTCCGAAAAAATCCGAAAAATTCGGAAAAATTATCTCTGTATTTTTTATGTACCCCGATATGTTTCCGAATTTTTCTAGACAATTTTCGGATTTTCGAAAATAAAAATTCGAAAAATTCGGAAAATTATTATTTTTTTATATACTCGATATGTTTTAAATTTTTCTAGACAATTTTCCGAAAAATTCGGAAAAATTCCGAAAAAATCCGAAAAATTCGGAAAAATTATTCTCTGTATTTTTTTATGTACCCCGATATGTTTCCGAATTTTTCTAGACAATTTTCGGATTTTCGAAAAAAAAAAAAAAATCCGAAAAATTCGGAAAAATTCCGAAAAAATCCGAAAAATTCGGAAAAATTATCTCTGTATTTTTTATGTACCCCGATATGTTTCGAATTTTTCTAGACAATTTTCGGATTTTCGAAAAAAAAAAATTCCGAAAAATTCGGAAAAATTCCGAAAAATCCGAAAAATTCGGAAAAATTATCTCTGTATTTTTTTATGTACCCCGATATGTTTCGAATTTTTCTAGACAATTTTCGGAAAAATAAGAAAAAAAATTCGAAAAATTCGGAAAAATTCCGAAAAAATCCGAAAAATTCGGAAAAATTATCTCTGTATTTTTATGTACCCCGATATGTTTCCGAAATTTTCTAGACAATTTTCGGATTTTCGAAAAAAAATTCGAAAAAAAATTCGAGGAAAAATTCCGAAAAAATCCGAAAAATTCGGAAAAATTATCTCTGTATTTTTTTATGTACCCCGATATGTTTCCGAATTTTTCTAGACAATTTTCGGATTTTCGAAAAAAAAAAAAAAATTCGAAAAATTCGGAAAAATTCCGAAAAATCCGAAAAATTCGGAAAAATTATTTCTGTATTATTTTTATGTACCCCGATATGTTTCGAATTTTTCTAGACAATTTTCGGATTTTCGAAAAAAAAAAAAAAAAAATTCCGAAAAATTCGGAAAAATTCCGAAAAAATCCGAAAAATTCGGAAAAATTATCTCTGTATTTTTTATGTACCCCGATATGTTTCCGAATTTTTCTAGACAATTTTCGGATTTTCGAAAAAAAAAATTCCGAAAAATTCGGAAAAATTCCGAAAAAATCCGAAAAATTCGGAAAAATTATCTCTGTATTTTTTTATGTACCCCGATATGTTTCCGAATTTTTCTAGACAATTTTCGGATTTTCGAAATAAAAAAAAATTCGAAAAATTCGGAAAAATTCCGAAAAATTCGAAAAATTCGGACAAATTATCTCTGTATTTTTTATGTACCCCGATATGTTTCCGAATTTTTCTAGACAATTTTCGGATTTTCGAAAAAAAAAAAATTCCGAAAAATTCGGAAAAATTCCGAAAAAATCCGAAAAATTCGGAAAAATTATCTCTGTATTTTTTTATGTACCCCGATATGTTTCCGAATTTTTCTAGACAATTTTCGGATTTTCGAAAAAAATAAAAAAATTCCGAAAAATTCGGAAAAATTCCGAAAAAAATCCGAAAAATTCGGAAAAATTATCTCTGTATTTTTATGTACCCCGATATGTTTCCGAATTTTTCTAGACAATTTTCGGATTTTCGAAAAAAAAAAATTCGAAAAATTCGGAAAAATTCCGAAAAAAATCCGAAAAATTCGGAAAAATTATCTCTGTATTTTTTTATGTACCCCGATATGTTCCCGAATTTTTCTAGACAATTTTCGGATTTTCGAAAAAAAAAAAAAAATTCGAAAAATTCGGAAAAATTCCGAAAAAATCCGAAAAATTCGGAAAAATTGTTTCTGTATTTTTTTATGTACCCCGATATGTTTCCGAATTTTTCTAGACAATTTTCGGATTTTCGAAAAAAAAAAAAAAATCCGAAAAATTCGGAAAAATTCCGAAAAAATCCGAAAAATTCGGAAAAATTGTTTCTGTATTTTTTTATGTACCCCGATATGTTTCCGAATTTTTCTAGACAATTTTCGGAAAAAAAAAAATTCGGAAAAATCCGAAAAAAAAATTTCGGAAAAATTCCGAAAAATCCGAAAAATTCGGAAAAATTATCTCTGTATTTTTATGTACCCCGATATGTTTCCGAATTTTTCTAGACAATTTTCGGATTTTCGAAAAAAAAAAAAATTCCGAAAAATTCGGAAAAATTCCGAAAAAAATCCGAAAAATTCGGAAAAATTATCTCTGTATTTTTTTATGTACCCCGATATGTTTCGAATTTTTCTAGACAATTTTCGGATTTTCGAAAAAAAAATTCCGAAAAATTCGGAAAAATTCCGAAAAAATCCGAAAAATTCGGAAAAATTATCTCTGTATTTTTATGTACCCCGATATGTTTCGAATTTTTCTAGACAATTTTCGGATTTTCGAAAAAAAAAAAAATTCCGAAAAATTCGGAAAAATTCCGAAAAAATCCGAAAAATTCGGAAAAATTATCTCTGTATTTTTTATGTACCCCGATATGTTTCCGAATTTTTTCTAGACAATTTTCGGATTTTCGAAAAAAAAAATTCCGAAAAATTCGGAAAAATTCCGAAAAAATCCGAAAAATTCGGAAAAATTATCTCTGTATTTTTTTATGTACCCCGATATGTTTCGAATTTTTCTAGACAATTTTCGGATTTTCGAAAAAAAAAATTCCGAAAAATTCGGAAAAATTCCGAAAAATAAAAATCCGAAAAATTCGGAAAAATTATCTCTGTATTTTTATGTACCCCGATATGTTTCGAATTTTTCTAGACAATTTTCGGATTTTCGAAAAAAAAAAAAAAAAATTCCGAAAAATTCGGAAAAATTCCGAAAAAATCCGAAAAATTCGGAAAAATTATCTCTGTATTTTTATGTACCCCGATATGTTTCGAATTTTTCTAGACAATTTTCGGATTTTCGAAAAAAAAAAAAAAATTCCGAAAAATTCGGAAAAATTCCGAAAAAATCCGAAAAATTCGGAAAAATTATCTCTGTATTTTTTATGTACCCCGATATGTTTCGAATTTTTCTAGACAATTTTCGGATTTTCGAAAAAAAAAAATTCCGAAAAATTCGGAAAAATTCCGAAAAAATCCGAAAAATTCGGAAAAATTATCTCTGTATTTTTTTATGTACCCCGATATGTTTCCGAATTTTTCTAGACAATTTTCGGATTTTCGAAAAAAAAAAAAAAAATTCCGAAAAATTCGGAAAAATTTCGAAAAAATCCGAAAAATTCGGAAAAATTATCTCTGTATTTTTTTATGTACCCCGATATGTTTCCGAATTTTTCTAGACAATTTTCGGATTTTCGAAAAAATTATTAAAAATTCCGAAAAATTCAAAAAATCCGAAAAATTCGGAAAAATTATCTCTGTATTTTTATGTACCCCGATATGTTTCGAATTTTCTAGACAATTTTCGGATTTTCGAAAAAAAATAAAATAAAAAAAATTCCGAAAAAATTCGAAAAATAAAAATTATCTCTGTATTTTTATGTAGCCCATATGTTTCCGAATTTTTCTAGACAATTTTCGATTTTCGAAAATATAAAAAATTCCGAAAATTTCGAAAAATTCCGAAAAATTCGGAAAAATTATCTCTGTATTTTTTATGTACCCCGATATGTTTCGAATTTTTCTAGACAATTTTCGGATTTTCGAAATAAAAAAAATTCGAAAAATTCGGAAAAATTCCGAAAAAATCCGAAAAATTCGGAAAAATTATCTCTGTATTTTTATGTACCCCGATATGTTTCCGAATTTTTCTAGACAATTTTCGGATTTTCGAAAAAAAAAAAATTCCGGAAAAATTCGGAAAAATTCCGAAAAAAATCCGAAAAATTCGGAAAAATTATTCTCTGTATTTTTTATGTACCCCGATATGTTTTCGAATTTTTCTAGACAATTTTCGGATTTTCGAATAAAAAAAATTCCGAAAAATTCGGAAAAATTCCGAAAAAATCCGAAAGATTCGGAAAAATTATCTCTGTATTTTTTATGTACCCCGATATGTTTCCGAATTTTTCTAGACAATTTTCGGATTTTCGAAAAAAAAAAAAATTCCGAAAAATTCGGAAAAATTCCGAAAAAATCCGAAAAATTCGGAAAAATTATCTCTGTATTTTTTTATGTACCCCGATATGTTTCGAATTTTTCTAGACAATTTTCGGATTTTCGAAAAAAAAAAAAAAAAATTCCGAAAAATTCGGAAAAATTCCGAAAAAATCCGAAAAATTCGGAAAAATTATCTCTGTATTTTTATGTACCCCGATATGTTTCCGAATTTTTCTAGACAATTTTCGGATTTTCGAAAAAAAAAAAAATTCCGAAAAATTCGGAAAAATTCCGAAAAAATCCGAAAAATTCGGAAAAATTATCTCTGTATTTTTTTATGTACCCCGATATGTTTCCGAATTTTTCTAGACAATTTTCGGATTTTCGAAAAAAAAAAAATTCCGAAAAATTCGGAAAAATTCCGAAAAAATCCGAAAAATTCGGAAAAATTATCTCTGTATTTTTTTATGTACCCCGATATGTTTCGAATTTTTCTAGACAATTTTCGGATTTTCGAAAAAAAAAAAAATTCAAAAATTCGAAAAATTCGGAAAAATTCCGAAAAAAATCCGAAAAATTCGGAAAAATTATCTCTGTATTTTTATGTACCCCGATATGTTTCGAATTTTCTAGACAATTTTCGGATTTTCGAAAAAAAAAAAATTCCGAAAAAATTCGGAAAAAATTCGAAAAATTTCGAAAAATATGAAAAATTCGGGAAAAATTATCTCTGATTATTTTTATGTACCCCGATATGTTTCCGAATTTTTCTAGACAATTTTCGGATTTTCGAAAAAAAAAAAATTCGAAAAATTCGGAAAAATTCGAAAAAATTCCGAAAAATCCGAAAAATTCGGAAAAATTATCTCTGTATTTTTATGTACCCCGATATGTTTCCGAATTTTTCTAGACAATTTTCGGATTTTCGAAAAAAAAATTAAAATTCCGAAAAAATTCCGAGTTAAAAATTCCGAAAAATCCGAAAAATTCGGAAAAATTATCTCTGTATTTTTATGTACCCCGATATGTTTCCGAATTTTTTCTAGACAATTTTCGGATTTTCGAAAAAAAAAAAAATTCCGAAAAATTCGGAAAAATTCCGAAAAAATCCGAAAAATTCGGAAAAATTATCTCTGTATTTTTATGTACCCCGATATGTTTCCGAATTTTTCTAGACAATTTTCGGATTTTCGAAAAAAAAAAAAAAAAATCCGAAAAATTCGGAAAAATTCCGAAAAAATCCGAAAAATTCGGAAAAATTATCTCTGTATTTTTTTATGTACCCCGATATGTTTCGAATTTTTCTAGACAATTTTCGGATTTTCGAAAAAAAATAAAAAATTCGAAAAATTCGGAAAAATTCCGAAAAAATCCGAAAAATTCGGAAAAATTATCTCTGTATTTTTATGTACCCCGATATGTTTCCGAATTTTTCTAGACAATTTTCGGATTTTCGAAAAAAAAAAAAAAATTCCGAAAAATTCGGAAAAATTCCGAAAAAATCCGAAAAATTCGGAAAAATTATCTCTGTATTTTTATGTACCCCGATATGTTTCGAATTTTTCTAGACAATTTTCGGATTTTCGAAAAAAAAAAAATTCAGAAAAATTCGGAAAAATTCCGAAAAAAATCCGAAAAATTCGGAAAAATTATCTCTGTATTTTTTTATGTACCTTGATATGTTTCCGAATTTTTCTAGACAATTTTCGGATTTTCGAAAAAAAAAAAAATTCCGAAAAATTCGGAAAAATTCCGAAAAAAATCCGAAAAATTCGGAAAAATTATCTCTGTATTTTTTTTATGTACCCCGATATGTTTCCGAATTTTTCTAGACAATTTTCGGATTTTCGAAAAAAAATAAAAAATTAAAAATTCTGTATTTTTATGTACCCCGAAATTTAATTTTCTAGACAATTTTCGGATTTTCGAAAAAAAATTATAATTAAAATTAAAAAATCCGAAAAATTCGGAAAAATTATCTCTGTATTTTTATGTACCCCGATATGTTTCCGAATTTTTTCTAGACAATTTTCGGATTTTCGAAAAAAAAAAAAAATTCCGAAAAATTCGGAAAAATTCGAAAAAAATCCGAAAAATTCGGAAAAATTATCTCTGTATTTTTTATGTACCCCGATATGTTTCCGAATTTTTCTAGACAATTTTCGGATTTTCGAAAAAAAAAAAAAAAAAAAAAAAAAAAATTGAAAAATTAAAAAAAAAAAAATTCCGAAAAATTCGGAAAAATTATCTCTGTATTTTTTTATGTACCCCGATATGTTTCCGAATTTTTCTAGACAATTTTCGGATTTTCGAAAAAAAAAATTCGAAAAATTCGGAAAAATTCGGAAAAATCCGAAAAATTCGGAAAAATTATCTCTGTATTTTTTTATGTACCCCGATATGTTTCGAATTTTTCTAGACAATTTTCGGATTTTCGAAAAAAAAAAAAAAAAAAAATTCGGAAAAATTCGAAAAAAAATTCCGAAAAAATTCGGAAAAATTATTCTCTGTATTTTTATGTACCCCGATATGTTTCCGAATTTTTCTAGACAATTTTCGGATTTTCGAAAAAAAAAAAAAAAGAAAAAATTCGAAAAATAAATGATAAAAATTCCGAAAAATTCGAAAAAAAATTCGGAAAAATTATCTCTGTATTTTTATGTACCCCGATATGTTTCGAATTTTTCTAGACAATTTTCGGATTTTCGAAAAAAAAAAAATTCGAAAAAATTCGGAAAAATTCCGAAAAAATCCGAAAAATTCGGAAAAATTATCTCTGTATTTTTTTATGTACCCCGATATGTTTCCGAATTTTTCTAGACAATTTTCGGATTTTCGAAAAAAAAAAAATTCCGAAAAATTCGGAAAAATTCCGAAAAAATCCGAAAAATTCGGAAAAATTATCTCTGTATTTTTTATGTACCCCGATATGTTTCGAATTTTTCTAGACAATTTTCGGATTTTCGAAAAAAAAAATTCCGAAAAATTCGGAAAAATTCCGAAAAAAATCCGAAAAATTCGGAAAAATTATCTCTGTATTTTTTATGTACCCCGATATGTTTCCGAATTTTTCTAGACAATTTTCGGATTTTCGAAAAAAAAAAAAAATTCCGAAAAATTCGGAAAAATTCCGAAAAAAATCCGAAAAATTCGGAAAAATTATCTCTGTATTTTTTTATGTACCCCGATATGTTTCGAATTTTTCTAGACAATTTTCGGATTTTCGAAAAAAAAAACAAAAAAATTCGGAAAAATTCCGAAAAAAAAATCCGAAAAATTCGGAAAAATTATCTCTGTATTTTTTTATGTACCCCGATATGTTTCCGAATTTTTCTAGACAATTTTCGGATTTTCGAAAAAAAAAAAAAAATTCCGAAAAATTCGGAAAAATTCCGAAAAAAATCCGAAAAATTCGGAAAAATTATCTCTGTATTTTTTTATGTACCCCGATATGTTTCCGAATTTTTCTAGACAATTTTCGGATTTTCGAAAAAAAAAAAAAATAAAAAAATTCGGAAAAATTCCGAAAAAATCCGAAAAATTCGGAAAAATTATCTCTGTATATTTTTTTTATGTACCCCGATATGTTTCCGAATTTTTCTAGACAATTTTCGGATTTTCGAAAAAAAAAAAAAAAATTCCGAAAAATTCGGAAAAATTCCGAAAAAAAATCCGAAAAATTCGGAAAAATTATCTCTGTATTTTTTTATGTACCCCGATATGTTTCGAATTTTTTCTAGACAATTTTCGGATTTTCGAAAAAAAAAAAAAAATCCGAAAAATTCGGAAAAATTCCGAAAAAATCCGAAAAATTCGGAAAAATTATCTCTGTATTTTTTATGTACCCCGATATGTTTCCGAATTTTTCTAGACAATTTTCGGATTTTCGAAAAAAAAAAAAAAAAAATTCGAAAAATTCGGAAAAATTCGAAAAAAATCCGAAAAATTCGGAAAAATTATCTCTGTATTTTTTTATGTACCCCGATATGTTTCCGAATTTTTCTAGACAATTTTCGGATTTTCGAAAAAAAAAAAAAAATTCCGAAAAATTCGGAAAAATTCCGAAAAAAAATCCGAAAAATTCGGAAAAATTATCTCTGTATTTTTTATGTACCCCGATATGTTTCGAATTTTTCTAGACAATTTTCGGATTTTCGAAAAAAAAAATTCCGAAAAATTCGGAAAAATTCCGAAAAAATCCGAAAAATTCGGAAAAATTATCTCTGTATATTTTTATGTACCCCGATATGTTTCGAAATTTTCTAGACAATTTTCGGATTTTCGAAAAAAAAAAAAAAATCAAAATCAAAAAATTCCGAAAAATTCGGAAAAATTCCGAAAAAAATCCGAAAAATTCGGAAAAATTATCTCTGTATTTTTTTATGTACCCCGATATGTTTCCGAATTTTTCTAGACAATTTTCGGATTTTCGAAAAAAAAAAAATTCCGAAAAATTCGGAAAAATTATCTCTGTATTTTTTTATGTACCCCGATATGTTTCCGAATTTTTCTAGACAATTTTCGGATTTTCGAAAAAAAAAAAATTCCGAAAAATTCGGAAAAATTATCTCTGTATTTTTTTATGTACCCCGATATGTTTCCGAATTTTTCTAGCTAATTTTCGGATTTTGGAAAAAAAATTCCGAAAAATTCGGAAAAATTCCGAAAAAAATCCGAAAAATTCGGAAAATTATCCCTGTATTTTTTATGTACCCCGATATGTTTCCGAATTTTTCTAGACAATTTTCGGATTTTCGAAAAAAAAAAATAGAAAAATTCCGAGAAAAATTCCGAAAAATCCGAAAAATTCGGAAAAATTATCTCTGTATTTTTTTATGTACCCCGATATGTTTCGAATTTTTCTAGACAATTTTCGGATTTTCGAAAAAAAAAAAAAAATCCGAAAAATTCGGAAAAATTCCGAAAAAAATCCGAAAAATTCGGAAAAATTATCTCTGTATTTTTTATGTACCCCGATATGTTTCCGAATTTTTTCTAGACAATTTTCGGATTTTCGAAAAAAAAAAAAATTCCGAAAAATTCGGAAAAATTCGAAAAAATCCGAAAAATTCGGAAAAATTATCTCTGTATTTTTTTATGTACCCCGATATGTTTCCGAATTTTCTAGACAATTTTTTGATTTTCAAAAAAAAAAAAATCCGAAAAATTCGGAAAAAATCCGAAAAAATCCGAAAAATTCGGAAAAATTATCTCTGTATTTTTTTATGTACCCCGATATGTTTCCGAATTTTTCTAGACAATTTTCGGATTTTCGAAAAAAAAAAAATTAATAAATCCGAAAAATTCGGAAAAAATCCGAAAAAATCCGAAAAATTCGGAAAAATTATCTCTGTATTTTTTTATGTACCCCGATATGTTTCGAATTTTTCTAGACAATTTTCGGATTTTCGAAAAAAAAAAAAAATTCCGAAAAATTCGGAAAAATTTCGAAAAAATCCGAAAAATTCGGAAAAATTAAAAATCTCTGTATTTTTAAATGTACCCCGATATGTTTCCGAATTTTTCTAGACAATTTTCGGATTTTCGAAAAAAAATTCCGAAAAATTCGGAAAAACTCCGAAAAATCCGAAAAATTCGGAAAAATTATCTCTGTATTTTTTTATGTACCCCGATATGTTTCCGAATTTTTCTAGACAATTTTCGGATTTTCGAAAAAAAATTCCGAAAAATTCGGAAAAATTCCGAAAAATCCGAAAAATTCGGAAAAATTATCTCTGTATTTTTTTATGTACCCCGATATGTTTCGAATTTTTCTAGACAATTTTCGGATTTTCGAAAAAAAAAAAAAAAAAAAAAAATCCGAAAAATTCGGAAAAATTCCGAAAAAATCCGAAAAATTCGGAAAAATTATCTCTGTATTTTTTATGTACCCCGATATGTTTCGAATTTTTCTAGACAATTTTCGGATTTTCGAAAAAAAAAAAAAATTCCGAAAAATTCGGAAAAATTCCGAAAAAATCCGAAAAATTCGGAAAAATTATCTCTGTATTTTTTTATGTACCCCGATATGTTTCGAATTTTTCTAGACAATTTTCGGATTTTCGAAAAAAAATTCCGAAAAATTCGGAAAAATTCCGAAAAATCCGAAAAATTCGGAAAAATTATCTCTGTATTTTTTTATGTACCCCGATATGTTTCCGAATTTTTCTAGACAATTTTCGGATTTTCGAAAAAAAAAAAAATTCCGAAAAAATCCGAAAAATTCGGAAAAATTATCTCTGTATTTTTTTATGTACCCCGATATGTTTCCGAATTTTTCTAGACAATTTTCGGATTTTCGAAAAAAAAAAAAATTCCGAAAAATTCGGAAAAATTCCGAAAAAAATCCGAAAAATTCGGAAAAATTATCTCTGTATTTTTATGTACCCCGATATGTTTCCGAATTTTTCCAGACAATTTTCGGATTTTCGAAAAAAAAAAATAAAAATATCCGAAAAAATCGGAAAAAATCCGAAAAATTCGGAAAAATTATCTCTGTATTTTTTTATGTACCCCGATATGTTTCCGAATTTTTCTAAGACAATTTTCGAAAAAAAAAAAATAAAAAAAATTCCGAAAAATTCGGAAAAATTCCGAAAAAAAAATCCGAAAAATTCGGAAAAATTATCTCTGTATTTTTTTATGTACCCCGATATGTTTCCGAATTTTTCTAGACAATTTTCGGATTTTCGAAAAAAAAAAAAATTCCGAAAAAATCCGAAAAATTCGGAAAAATTATCTCTGTATTTTTTTATGTACCCCGATATGTTTCCGAATTTTTCTAGACAATTTTCGGATTTTCGAAAAAAAAAAAAAAAAAAAATTCCGAAAAATTCGGAAAAATTCCGAAAAAAAATCCGAAAAATTCGGAAAAATTATCTCTGTATTTTTATGTACCCCGATATGTTTCGAATTTTTTCTAGACAATTTTCGGATTTTCGAAAAAAAAAATTCCGAAAAATTCGGAAAAATTCCGAAAAAATCCGAAAAATTCGGAAAAATTATCTCTGTATTTTTATGTACCCCGATATGTTTCCGAATTTTTCTAGACAATTTTCGGATTTTCGAAAAAAAAAAAAAAAAAATAATAAAAATTCGAAAAAATCCCGAAAAATTCGGAAAAATTATCTCTGTATTTTTTTATGTACCCCGATATGTTTCGAATTTTTCTAGACAATTTTCGGATTTTCAAAAAAAAAAAAAATTCCGAAAAATTCGGAAAAATTCCGAAAAAATCCGAAAAATTCGGAAAAATTATCTCTGTATTTTTTTATGTACCCCGATATGTTTCCGAATTTTTCTAGACAATTTTCGGATTTTCGAAAAAAAATAAAAAAAAATTCCGAAAAATTCGGAAAAATTCCGAAAAAATCCGAAAAATTCGGAAAAATTATCTCTGTATATTTTTATGTACCCCGATATGTTTCCGAATTTTTCTAGACAATTTTCGGTTTTCGAAAAAATTCAAAATCGGAAAAATTATTCGGAAAAATTAATTGAAAATTATCTCTGTATTTTTATGTACCCCGATATGTTTCCGAATTTTTCTAGAAATTTTCGGATTTTCGAAAAAAAAAAATCGGAAAAATTCCGGAAAAATCCGAAAAATTCGGAAAAATTATCTCTGTATTTTTATGTACCCCGATATGTTTCCGAATTTTTCTAGACAATTTTCGGATTTTCAAAAAAAAAAAAAAATTCCGAAAAATTCGGAAAAATTCCGAAAAAATCCGAAAAATTCGGAAAAATTATCTCTGTATTTTTTTATGTACCCCGATATGTTTCCGAATTTTTCTAGACAATTTTCGGATTTTCGAAAAAAAAAAAAAAATCCGAAAAATTCGGAAAAATTCCGAAAAAATCCGAAAAATTCGGAAAAATTATCTCTGTATTTTTTATGTACCCCGATATGTTTCCGAATTTTTCTAGACAATTTTCGGATTTTCAAAAAAACAAAAAAATTCCGAAAAATTCGGAAAAATTCCGAAAAAATCCGAAAAATTCGGAAAATTATCTCTGTATTTTTTTATGTACCCCGATATGTTTCCGAATTTTTCTAGACAATTTTCGGATTTTCGAAAAAAAAATTCCGAAAAATTCGGAAAAATTCGAAAAAATCCGAAAAATTCGGAAAAATTATCTCTGTATTTTTTATGTACCCCGATATGTTTCCGAATTTTTCTAGACAATTTTCGGATTTTCGAAAAAAAAAAAAAAATTCGAAAAATTCGGAAAAATTCCGAAAAAATCCGAAAAATTCGGAAAAATTATCTCTGTATTTTTTATGTACCCCGATATGTTTCCGAATTTTTCTAGACAATTTTCGGATTTTCGAAAAAAAAAAAAATTCGAAAAATTCGGAAAAAAAAAAATTCCGAAAAATCAAAAATTCGGAAAAATTATCTCTGTATTTTTTTATGTACCCCGATATGTTTCGAATTTTTCTAGACAATTTTCGGATTTTCGAAAAAAAAAAAAAAAATTCGAAAAATTCGGAAAAATTCCGAAAAAAATCGAAAAATTCGGAAAAATTATCTCTGTATTTTTTTATGTACCCCGATATGTTTCCGAATTTTTCTAGACAATTTTCGGATTTTCGAAAAAAAAAAAAATTTCGAAAAATTCGGAAAAATTCCGAAAAATCCGAAAAATTCGGAAAAATTATCTCTGTATTTTTTTATGTACCCCGATATGTTTCGAATTTTTTCTAGACAATTTTCGGATTTTCGAAAAAAAAAAAAATTCCGAAAAATTCGGAAAAATTCCGAAAAAATCCGAAAAATTCGGAAAAATTATCTCTGTATTTTTATGTACCCCGATATGTTTCCGAATTTTTCTAGACAATTTTCGGATTTTCGAAAAAAAAAAAAAAATTCCGAAAAAATTCGGAAAAATTCCGAAAAAATCCGAAAAATTCGGAAAAATTATCTCTGTATTTTTTATGTACCCCGATATGTTTCCGAATTTTTCTAGACAATTTTCGGATTTTCGAAAAAAAAATCCGAAAAATTCGGAAAATTGAAAAATTCCGAAAAAATCCGAAAAATTCGGAAAAATTATCTCTGTATTTTTTTATGTACCCCGATATGTTTCCGAATTTTTCTAGACAATTTTCGGATTTTCGAAAAAAAAAAAAAATCCGAAAAATTCGGGAAAATTCCGAAAAAATCCGAAAAATTCGGAAAAATTATCTCTGTATTTTTTTATGTACCCCGATATGTTTCCGAATTTTTCTAGACAATTTTCGGATTTTCGAAAAAAAAAATTCCGAAAAATTCGGAAAAATTCGGAAAAATCCGAAAAATTCGGAAAAATTATCTCTGTATTTTTTATGTACCCCGATATGTTTCGAATTTTTCTAGAACAATTTTCGGATTTTCGAAAAAAAAAAAAAAATTCCGAAAAATTCGGAAAAATTCGAAAAAATCCGAAAAATTCGGAAAAATTATCTCTGTATTTTTTTTTTATGTACCCCGATATGTTTCCGAAATTTTTCTAGACAATTTTCGGATTTTCGAAATAAAAAAAAAAAAATTCCGAAAAATTCGAAAAATTCCGAAAAAATCCGGAAAATTCGGAAAAATTATCTCTGTATTTTTTTATGTACTACGATATGTTTCCGAATTTTTCTAGACAATTTTCGGATTTTCGAAAAAAAAAAAAAAAATCCGAAAAATTCGGAAAAATTCCGAAAAAGTCCGAAAAATTCGGAAAAATTATCTCTGTATTTTTTTATGTACCCCGATATGTTTCCGAATTTTTCTAGACAATTTTCAGATTTTCAAGAAAAAATTCCGAAAAAATCCGAAAAATTCGGAAAAAATTATCTCTGTATTTTTTTATGTACCCCGATATGTTTCCGAATTTTTCTAGACAATTTTCGGATTTTCGAAAAAAAAAAAAAAAATTCCGAAAAATTCGGAAAAATTCCGAAAAAATCCGAAAAATTCGGAAAAAATTATCTCTGTATTTTTTTTATGTACCCCGATATGTTTCCGAATTTTTCTAGACAATTTTCGGATTTTCGAAAAAAAATTCCGAAAAATTCGGAAAAATTCCGAAAAAATCCGAAAAATTCGGAAAAATTATCTCTGTATTTTTTTATGTACCCCGATATGTTTCCGAATTTTTCTAGACAATTTTCGGATTTTCGAAAAAAAAAAAATTCCGAAAAATTCCGAAAAATTCCGAAAAAATCCGAAAAATTCGGAAAAATTATCTCTGTATTTTTTTATGTACCCCGATATGTTTCCGAATTTTTCTAGACAATTTTCGGATTTTCGAAAAAAATTTTGAAAAAAAGTTCGAAAAATTCGGAAAAATTCCGAAAAAAATCCGAAAAATTCGGAAAAATTATCTCTGTATTTTTATGTACCCCGATATGTTTCCGAATTTTTCTAGACAATTTTCGGATTTTCGAAAAAAAAAAAATTTCGAAAAATATTCGAAAAATTCGAAAAATTCGAAAAAATCCGAAAAATTCGGAAAAATTATCTCTGTATTTTTTATGTACCCCGATATGTTTCCGAAGTTTTCTAGACAATTTTCGGATTTTTTATCTAAAAAAAAAAATTCCGAAAAATTCGGAAAAATTCCGAAAAAATCCGAAAAATTCGGAAAAATTATCTCTGTATTTTTTATGTACCCCGATATGTTTCCGAATTTTTCTAGACAATTTTCGGATTTTCGAAAAAAAAAAAAAAAAATTCCGGAAAATTCGGAAAAATTCCGAAAAAATCCGAAAAATTATCTCTGTATTTTTTTATGCACCCCGATATGTTCCGAATTTTTCTAGACAATTTTCGGATTTTCGAAAAAAAAATTATAATTCCGAAAAATTATCTCTGTATTTTTTTATGTACCCCGATATGTTTCCGAATTTTTCTAGACAATTTTCGGATTTTCGATAAAAAAAAAAAAAAATTCCGAAAAATTCGGAAAAATTCCGAAAAAATCCGAAAAATTCGGAAAAATTATCTCTGTATTTTTTTATGTACCCCGATATGTTTCCGAATTTTTCTAGACAATTTTCGGATTTTCGAAAAAAAAAATTCGAAAAAATTCGGAAAAATTCCGAAAAAATCCGAAAAATTCGGAAAAATTATCTCTGTATTTTTTATGTACCCCGATATGTTTCCGAATTTTTCTAGACAATTTTCGGATTTTCGAAAAAAAAAAAAAATTCCGAAAAATTCGGAAAAATTCCGAAAAAATCCGAAAAATTCGGAAAAATTATCTCTGTATTTTTTATGTACCCCGATATGTTTCCGAATTTCTCTAGACAATTTTCGGATTTTCGAAAAAAAAAAAAAATTCCGAAAAATTCGGAAAAATTCCGGAAAAAATCCGAAAAATTCGGAAAAATTATCTCTGTATTTTTTATGTACCCCGATATGTTTCCGAATTTTTCTAGACAATTTTCGGATTTTCGAAAAAAAAAAAAAATCCGAAAAATTCGGAAAATTCGGAAAAATTCCGAAAAAATTCCGAAAAATTCGGAAAAATTATCTCTGTATTTTTTATGTACCCCGATATGTTTCCGAATTTTTCTAGACAATTTTCGGATTTTCGAAAAAAAAAAAAAATTCGAAAAATTCGGAAAAATTCCGAAAAAAAATCCGAAAAATTCGGAAAAATTATCTCTGTATTTTTATGTACCCCGATATGTTTCCGAATTTTTCTAGACAATTTTCGGATTTTCGAAAAAAAAAAAAAATTCCGAAAAATTCGGAAAAATTCCGAAAAAATCCGAAAAATTCGGAAAAATTATCTCTGTATTTTTTTATGTACCCCGATATGTTTCCGAATTTTTCTAGACAATTTTCGGATTTTCGAAAAAAAAAATGCAAAAATTCGAAAAAAAAAATTCGGAAAAATTCCGAAAAAAATCCGAAAAATTCGGAAAAATTATCTCTGTATTTTTTATGTACCCCGATATGTTTCCGAATTTTTCTAGACAATTTTCGGATTTTCGAAAAAAAAAAATTCCGAAAAATTCGGAAAAATTCGGAAAAAAATCCGAAAAATTCGGAAAAATTATCTCTGTATTTTTTTATGTACCCCGATATGTTTCCGAATTTTTCTAGACAATTTTCGGATTTTCGAAAAAAAATTCGAAAAATTCGGAAAAATTCCGAAAAATCCGAAAAATTCGGAAAAATTATCTCTGTATTTTTTTATGTACCCCGATATGTTTCCGAATTTTTCTAGACAATTTTCGGATTTTCGAAAAAAAAGTTCCGAAAAATTCGGAAAAATTCCGAAAAAATCCGAAAAATTCGGAAAAATTATCTCTGTATTTTTTATGTACCCCGATATGTTTCGAATTTTTCTAGACAATTTTCGGATTTTTCGAAAAAAAAAAAAAATTCCGAAAAATTCGGAAAAATTCCGAAAAAATCCGAAAAATTCGGGAAAATTATCTCTGTATTTTTTTATGTACCCCGATATGTTTCCGAATTTTTCTAGACAATTTTCGGATTTTCGAAAAAAAAAAAAATTCCGAAAAATTCGGAAAAATTCGAAAAAATCCGAAAAATTCGGTAAAATTATCTCTGTATTTTTTATGTACCCCGATATGTTTCCGAATTTTTCTAGACAATTTTCGGATTTTCGAAAAAAAAAATCATTCGAAAATTCGGAAAAATTCCGAAAAAATCCGAAAAATTCGGAAAAATTATCTCTGTATTTTTTTATGTACCCCGATATGTTTCGAATTTTTCTAGACAATTTTCGGATTTTCGAAAGAAAAAAAAAAAAAATTCGGAAAAATTCAAAAAATAATCCGAAAAATTCGGAAAAATTATCTCTGTGTATTTTTTTATGTACCCCGATATGTTTCCGAATTTTTCTAGACAATTTTCGGATTTTCGAAAAAAAAAAAAAATCCGAAAAATTCGGAAAATTCCGAAAAAATCCGAAAAATTCGGAAAAATTATCTCTGTATTTTTTATGTACCCCGATATGTTTCCGAATTTTTTCTAGACAATTTTCGGATTTTCGAAAAAAAAAAAAGAAAAATTCCAAAAAAATTTCGGAAAAATTTCGAAATATTTCGAAAAAAATTCCGAAAAATCCGGAAAAATTCGGAAAAATTATCTCTGTATTTTTTTTTTTATGTACCCCGATATGTTTCCGAATTTTTCTAGACAATTTTCGGATTTTCGAAAATAAAAAAATAAAAAAATTCCGAAAAATTCGGAAAAATTCCGAAAAAATCCGAAAAATTCGGAAAAATTATCTCTGTATTTTTATGTACCCCGATATGTTTCCGAATTTTTTTAGACAATTTTCGGATTTTCGAAAAAAAAAAAAAAGTCCGGAAAATTCGGAAAAATTCGAAAAAATCCGAAAAATTCGGAAAAATTATCTCTATATTTTTATGTGCCCCGATATGTTTCCGAATTTTTCTAGACAATTTATTTTCAAGGATTTTCGAAAAAAATTTCGAAAAACGAAAAACGGAAAAGTTCCGAAAAATTCGAAAAAATCCGAAAAATTCGGAAAAATTATCTCTGTATTTTTATGTACCCCGATATGTTTCCGAATTTTTTCTAGACAATTTCAATTTTCGGAAAAAAGAAAAAAAAAAATTCGAAAAATTCGGAAAAATTCCGAAAAAATCCGAAAAATTCGGAAAAATTATCTCTGTATTTTTTTATGTACCCCGATATGTTTCCGAATTTTTTCTAGACAATTTTCGGATTTTCGAAAATTCGAAAATTGGATTGGAAAAATTCCAAAAATGATATTTTATTTTTTCCCTTTTTTAATTTAGTTTTCAAAAAAAAGTTTTTTATTTTTTTTTCCGAATTTTTTGAAATTTCGGTTCGAAAAATTCCGAAAAAATCCGAAAAATTCGGAAAAATTATCTCTGTATTTTTTATGTACCCCGATATGTTTCCAATTTTTCTAGACAATTTTCGGATTTTCGAAAAAAAAATTCCATTAAATGAATTAAAAATTCGAAAAATTCGGAAAAATTTTTTTTTTTTTTTTTTTTTCCGAAAAATATTCCGAAAAATTCGGAAAAATTATCTCTGTATTTTTATGTACCCCGATATGTTTCCGAATTTTTCTAGACAATTTTCGGATTTTCCAAAAAAAAAAATTCCGAAAAATTCGGAAAAATTCCGAAAAAAATCCGAAAAATTCGGAAAAATTATCTCTGTATTTTTATATGTACCCCGATATGTTTCGAATTTTCTAGACAATTTTCGGATTTTCGAAGATATTCCGAAAAATAAATTTTGAAAATTCGGAAAAATTCCGAAAAAATCCGAAAAATTCGGAAAAATTATCTCTGTATTTTTATGTACCCTGATATGTTTCGAATTTTTCTAGACAATTTTCGGATTTTCGAAGAAAAAAATTAAGAAAAGTTCCGAAAAATTCCGAAAAATCCGAAAAATTCGGAAAAATTATCTCTGTATTTTTATGTACCCCGATATGTTTCCGAATTTTTCTAGACAATTTTCGGATTTTCGAAAAAAAGAAAAAGTTCGAAAAATTCGGAAAAATTCCGAAAAAAATCCGAAAAATTCGGAAAAATTATCTCTGTATTTTTTTATGTACCCCGATATGTTTCGAATTTTTCTAGACAATTTTCGGATTTTCGAAAAGAACAAAAAAAACAAAAAAAATTCCGGAAAATTCGGAAAAATTCGAAAAAATCCGAAAAATTCGGAAAAATTATCTCTGTATTTTTATTTACCCCGATATGTTTCCGAATTTTTCTAGACAATTTTCGGATTTTCGAAAAAAACATTCCGAAAAATTCGGAAAAATTCAGAAAAAATCCGAAAAATTCGGAAAAATTATCTCTGTATTTTTTTATGTACCCCGATATGTTTCAATTTTCTAGACAATTTTCGGATTTTTCGAAAAAAAAAAAAATTCGAAAAATTCGGAAAAATTCCGGAAAAAATCCGAAAAATTCGGAAAAATTATCTCTGTATTTTTTATGTACCCCGATATGTTTCGAATTTTTCTAGACAATTTTCGGATTTTCGAAAAAAAAAAAAAAAAAAAAAAAAATTACGAAAAAGTTCGGAAAAATTCCAAAAAATCCGAAAAATTCGGAAAAATTATCTCTTTTTGTATTTTTTATGTACCCCGATATGTTTTCGAATTTTTCTAGACAATTTTCGGATTTTCGAAAATTAAAAATTCGGAAAATTCGAAAATTCTTTTTTTTTTGTCCTTTTTTTTTTATTTTTAAAAAATTCCGAGAAAAAATCCGAAAAATTCGGAAAAGTTTCTCTGTATTTTTATGTACCCTGATATGTTTCCGAATTTTTCTAGACAATTTTCGGATTTTCGAAAAAAAAAAAAAGTTCGAAAAATTCGGAAAAATTCCGAAAAAATCCGAAAAATTCGGAAAAATTAACTCTGTATTTTTATGTACCCCGATATGTTTCCGAATTTTTCTAGACAATTTTCGGATTTTCGAAAAAAAAAAGAAGAATTCCGAAAAATCCGAAAAATTCTGGAAAAATTATCTCTGTATTTTTTTATGTACCCTGATATGTTTCGAATTTTCTAGACAATTTTCGGATTTTCGAAATAAAAAAAAAATTCCGAAAAATTCGGAAAAATTCCGAAAAAATCGAGAAAAATTCGGAAAAATTATCTCTGTATTTTTTATGTACCCCGATATGTTTTCGAATTTTTCTAGACAATTTTCGGATTTTCGAAAAAAAAAATAAATTAAAAATTTCCCGAAAAAATTCGGAAAAATTCGGAAAAATTCCGAAAAAATCCGAAAAATTTTTTTTTTTTTTTTTGAAAAACCGGAAAAAATTATCTCTGTATTTTTTATGTACCCCGATATGTTTCGAATTTTTCTAGACAATTTTCGGATTTTCGAAAAAAAAAAAAAAGAAAAATTCAAAATTCCGAAAAATCCGATAAATTCGGAAAAATTATCTCTGTATTTTTATGTACCCCGATATGTTTCGAATTTTTTCTAGACAATTTTCGGATTTTCGAAAAAAAAAAATTCCTAAAATTTTCCGGATTTTAAAAAAAATTCCGAAAAATTCGGAAAAATTCCGAAAAAAATCCGAAAAATTCGGAAAAATTATCTCTGTATTTTTATTTTTTTTTAATAAATTTTTTTTTTTTTATGTACCCCGATATGTTTCGAATTTTTCTAGACAATTTTCGGATTTTCGAAAAAAAAAAAAAAAATAAAAAAAAAAAATTTAAAATTTTGTTAAAAAATTCCGAAAAATTCGGAAAAATTCCGAAAAAATCCGAAAAATTCGGAAAAAATTATCTCTGTATTTTTATGTACCCCGATACATGTTTCGAATTTTTCTAGACAAATTTCATTAAAAAATAAAATAAATCGGAAAATTCGGAAAATTATTCTCTGTATTTTTTTCTGATATGTTTCCAATTTTTCTAGATAATTTTGAGTTTTCAAAAAAAATTCGAAAAATTCCGAGGAAAATTCGAAAAATTCGGAAAAATTATCTCTGTATTTTTATGTACACCTATATGTTTCCGAATTTTTCTAGACAATTTTCGGATTTTCGAAAAAAAAAAAATTCCGAAAAATTCGGAAAAAATCCGGAAAAATCCGAAAAATTCGGAAAAATTATCTCTGTATTTTTTATGTACCCCGATATGTTTCCGAATTTTTCTAGACAATTTTCGGATTTTCGAAAAAAAAAATTCCGGAAAATTCGGAAAAATTCGGAAAAAAAATCCGAAAAATTCGGAAAAATTATCTCTGTATTTTTATGTACCCCGATATGTTTCGAATTTTTCTAGGCAATTTTCGGATTTTCAAAAAGAAAAAAAAAAAAAAAATTCGAAAAATTTCGAAAAATTCCGAAAAATTCCGAAAAAATCCGAAAAATTCGGAAAAATTATCTCTGTATTTTTATGTACCCCGATATGTTTCGAATTTTTTCTAGACAATTTTCGGATTTTCGAAAAAAAATAAATTTTAAAAAAATTAAAAAAAAATTCCGAAAAAATTCGGAAAAAATTCGAAAAAATCCGAAAAATTCGGAAAAATTATCTCTGTATTTTTTTATGTACCCCGATATGTTTCGAATTTTTCTAGACAATTTTCGATTTTCGAAAAAAAAATTCCGAAAAATTCGGAAAAATTCCGAAAAAATCCGAAAGATTCGGAAAAATTTCTCTGTATTTTTATGTACCCCGATATGTTTCCGAATTTTTCTAGACAATTTTCGGATTTTCGAAAAAATAAATTTAAAAAAATTTTCGTTTAAAAAATTCCGAAAAATTCGGAAAAATTCCGAAAAAATCCGAAAAATTCGGAAAAATTATCTCTGTATTTTTATGTACCCCGATATGTTTCCGAAATTTTCTAGACAATTTTCGGATTTTCGAAAAAAAAATTGGAAAAATACAAAAAAATTAAGAAAAATTCGAAAAAATTCCGAAAAAATCGGAAAAATTATCTCTGTATTTTTTTATGTACCCCGATATGTTTCCGAATTTTCTAGACAATTTTCGGATTTTCGAAAAAAAAAAACATTCCGAAAAATTGGGAAAAATTCCGAAAAAATCCGAAAAATTCGGAAAAATTATCTCTGTATTTTTTATGTACCCCGATATGTTTCCGAATTTTTCTAGACAATTTTCGGATTTTCCGAAAAAAAAAAAAAAATTCCGAAAAATTCGGAAAAATTCCGGAAAAATCCGAAAAATTCGGAAAAATTATCTCTGTATTTTTTTTTATGTACCCCGATATGTTTCCGAATTTTTCTAGACAATTTTCGGATTTTCGAAAAAAAAATTAAAAATCAAATTATTTTATTTTTTTTTTTTTTTTTTTTTAAAAATTCGAAAAATTCGGAAAAATTCGAAAAATCCGAAAAATTCGGAAAAATTATCTCTGTATTATTTTATGTACCCCGATATGTTTCGAATTTTTTCTAGACATTTTTCGGATTTTCGAAAAAAAATAATATTTGAAAAATTCCGAAAAATTCCGGAAAAATTCGGAAAAATTCGGAAAAATATCTCCGAAAAATTCGGAAAAATTATTTCTGTATTTTTATGTACCCCGATATGTTTCGAATTTTTCTAGACAAAATTTTTCAAAAAAAAATTTCGAAAAATTCGGAAAAATTCCGAAAAATTCGAAAAATTCGGAAAAATTATCTCTGTATTTTTATGTACCCCGATATGTTTCGAATTTTTCTAGACAATTTTCCCGGATTTTCGAAAAAAAAAAAAATCCGAAAAATTCGGAAAATTTCGAAAAAAAAAAAACTCCGAAAAATTCGGAAAAATTATCTCTGTATTTTTTATGTACCCCTTTTTTTTTGATATGTTTCGAATTTTCTAGACAATTTTCGGATTTTCGAAAAAAAATTCGAAAAATTCGGAAAAATTCCGAAAAAATCCGGAAAATTCGGAAAAATTTATCTCTGTATTTTTTTATGTACCCCGATATGTTTCGAATTTTTCTAGACAATTTTCGGATTTTTCGAAAAAAAATAAAAAAAAAAAAATAAAAAGTCCGAAAAATTATCCAAAAAATCCGAAAAATTCGGAAAAATTATCTCTGTATTTTTTTATGTACCCCGATATGTTTCGAATTTTCTAGACAATTTTCGGATTTTCGAAAAAAAAAATTACGAAAAATTCGGAAAAATTCCGAAAAAAATCCGAAAAATTCGGAAAAATTATCTCTGTATTTTTATGTACCCCGATATGTTTCCGAATTTTTCTAGACAATTTTCGGATTTTCGAAAAAAGAAAAAATAAAAAAATTCCGAAAAATTCGGAAAAATTCCGGAAAAATCCGGAAAAATTCGGAAAAATTATCTCTGTATTTTTTATGTACCCCGATATGTTTCCGAATTTTTCTAGACAATTTTCGGATTTTCGAAAAAATTTAATTTCGGTTTAAAAAAATTCCGAAAAATTCGGGAGAAAAATTCCGAAAAAATCCGAAAAATTCGGAAAAATTATCTCTGTATTTTTTTTTTATTTTATGTACCCCGATATGTTTCCAAATTTTCTCAGACAATTTTCGGATTTTCGAAAAAAATTCCTAAAAATTATTGGAAAAAAGTCCGAAAAATTCGGAAAAATTCCGAAAAAATCCGAAAAATTCGGAAAAATTATTTCTGTATTTTTATGTACCCTGATATGTTTCCGAATTTTTCTAGACTTTTTAAATTTTCGGTTTTCGAAAAAAAAAAAAATTCGAAAAATTCGGAAAAATTCCGAAAAAATCCGAAAAATTCGGAAAAATTATCTCTGTATTTTTATGTACCCCGATATGTTTCGAATTTTTTCTAGACAATTTTCGGATTTTCGAAAAAAAAAAAAAAAAATTCGAAAAAGTCGAAAAATTCCGAAAAAATCCGAAAAATTCGGAAAAATTATCTCTGTATTTTTTTATGTACCCCGATATGTTTCCGAATTTTTCTAGACAATTTTCGGATTTTCGAAAAAGAGAAAAAAAAAATTCGAAAAATTCGGAAAAATTCGGAAAAAATCCGAAAAATTCGGAAAAATTATCTCTGTATTTTTATGTACCCCGATATGTTTCCGAATTTTTCTAGACAATTTTTCGGATTTTCGAAGAAAAGAAAAATTCCGAAAAATTCGGAAAAATTCCGAAATTAAAAATTCGGAAAATTGGGAAAAATTATCTCTGTATTTTTTTGTACCCCGATATGTTTCGAATTTTTCTAGACAATTTTCGGATTTTCGAAAAAAAAAAAAAAAATTTCGAAAAATTCGGAAAAATTCCGAAAAAAATCCGAAAAATTTCGGAAAATTATCTCTGTATTTTTTTATGTACCCCGATATGTTTCGAATTTTTCTAGACAATTTTCGGATTTTCGAAAAAAAAAATTCCGAAAAAATTTTTTTTCGGAAAAATTCCGAAAAAAAAATCCGAAAAATTCGGAAAAATTATCTCTGTATTTTTTTATGTACCCCGATATGTTTCGAATTTTTCTAGACAATTTTCGGATTTTTCGAAAAAAAATTTTTTTAAAAAAATTCCGAAAAATTCGGAAAAATTCCGAAAAAATCCGAAAAATTCGGAAAAATTATCTCTGTATTTTTATGTACCCCGATATGTTTCTGAATTTTTCTAGACAATTTTCAGATTTTCGAAAAGAAAAACCGAAAAAATCCAGAAAAAATTCGGAAAAATTATCTCTATTTTATGTTTCGGATCAAAAAAAAAAAATTTCGAAAAAGTCCGAAAATATTCGGAAAAATTATCTCTGTATTTTTATGTACCCCGATATGTTTTCGAATTTTTCTAGACAATTTTTTGGATTTTCGAAAAAAAAATAAATTTAAAAATTTTCGTTTATAAAAAATTCCGATCCGAAAAATTCGGAAAAATTCCGGAAAAATCCGAAAAATTCGGAAAAATTTATCTCTGTATTTTTTATGTACCCCGATATGTTTCCCGAATTTTTTCTAGACAATTTTCCAATTTTTCGAAAAAAAAAATTCCGAAAAATTCGGAAAAATTCCGAAAAAATCCGAAAAATTCGGAAAAATTATCTCTGTATTTTTATGTACCCCGATATGTTTCCGAATTTTTCTAGACAATTTTCGGATATTCGAAAAAAAATTCCGAAAAATCCGGAAAATTCGGAAAAATTATCTCTGTATTTTTATGTACCCCGATATGTTTCGAATTTTTCTAGACAATTTTCGGATTTTCGAAAAAAAAAAAAAAAAAATCGGAAAATGAAAAAAGAGAAAAATTGGAAAAATTCCGAAAAATTTTTCTGTATTTTTATGTACCTCGATGTGTTTCCAATTTTTCTAGACAATTTTCGGATTTTCGAAAAAAAAAAAAATCCCGAAAAATTCGGAAAAATTCTGAAAAATCCGAAAAATTCGGAAAAATTATTTCTGTATTTTTTTATGTACCCCGATATGTTTTCGAATTTTCTAGACAATTTTCGGATTTTCGAAAAAAAAAAAAAATTCCGAAAAATTCGGAAAAATTCCGAAAAAATCCGAAAAATTCGGATAAAATTATTTCTGTATTTTTATGTACCCGATATGTTTGCGAATTTTTCTAGACAATTTTTGGATTTTAAAAAAAAAAAAAATTCGGAAATATTCAGAAAATTCGGAAAAATCGAAAAAATCCGAAAAATTCGGAAAAATTTATTTCTGTATTTTTTATGTACCCTGATATGTTTCGAATTTTCTAGACAATTTTCGGATTTTCGAAAAAAAAAAAATCAGAAAATTCGGAAAAATTCCGAAAAAATCCGAAAAATTCGGAAAAATTATTTCTGTATTTTTATGTACCCCGATATGTTTCGAATTTTTCTAGACAATTTTCGGATTTTCGAAAAAAAAAAATCAAAAAATTCGGAAAAATTTCCGAAAAAATCCGAAAAATTCAGGAAAAATTATTTCTGTATTTTTTATGTACCCCGATATGTTTTCGAATTTTTCTAGACAATTTTCGGAAAAAAAAAAAAAAATTTTCGAAAAATTCGGAAAAAATTCGAAAGGAAAAATCCGGAAAATTCGGAAAAATTATCTCTGTATTTTTTTATGTACCCCGATATGTTTCGAATTTTTTCTAGACAATTTTCGGATTTTCGAAAAAAAAAAATCCGAAAAATTCGGAAAAATTCCGAAAAAAAATCCGAAAAATTCGGAAAAATTATCTCTGTATTTTTATGTACCCCGATATGTTTCCGAATTTTTCTAGACAATTTTCGGATTTTCAAAAAAATCCGAAAAATTCGAAAATTTCGAAAAAATTCCGAAAAATTCGGAAAAATTATTTCTGTATATTTTTTATGTACCCCGATATGTTTCGAATTTTTCTAGACAATTTTCGGATTTTCGAAAAAAAAAAAAAAAATTCCGAAAAATTCGGAAAAAATTCCGAAAAAATCCGAAAAATTCGGAAAAATTATCTCTGTATTTTTATGTACCCCGATATGTTTCCGAATTTTTCTAGACAATTTTCGGATTTTCGAAAAAAAAAAAAAATTCCGAAAATTCGAAAAAATTTCGAAAAAATCCGAAAAATTCGGAAAAATTATCTCTGTTATTTTTATGTACCCCGATATGTTTCGAATTTTTCTAGACAATTTTCGGATTTTCGAAAAAAAACAAAAAAAAAATTCAAATTCGGAATTCGTTCGAAAAAAGAAAAATTCCGAAAAATTCGAAAAATTCGGAAAAATTATCTCTGTATTTTTATGTACCCCGATATGTTTCCGAATTTTTTCTAGACGATTTTCGGATTTTCGAAACAAAAAAAAAAGTCCAAATTCGGAAAATTCCGAAAAAATCCGAAAAATTCGGAAAAATTATTTCTGTATTTTTTTATGTACCCCGATATGTTTCCGAATTTTTTCTAGACAATTTTCGGATTTTCAAAAAAAAAAAATTCGACGAAAAATTCCGAAAATTCGGAAAATTAATTTCTGTATTTTTATGTACCCCGATATGTTTCGAATTTTTCTAGGACAATTTTCCGGACTTTCGAAAAGAAAAAAAAAATCCAAAAAAATTCGGGAAAAATTCCGAAAAAATCCGAAAAATTCGGAAAAATTATTTCTGTATTTTTTTATGTACCCCGATATGTTTCCGAATTTTTTCTAGACAATTTTCGGATTTTCGAAAAAAAAAAATTCCGAAAAATTCGGAAAAATTCCGAAAAAATCCGAAAAATTCGAAAAATTATCTCTGTATTTTTTTATGTACCCCCATATGTTTCCGAATTTTTCTAGACAATTTTCGGATTTTCGAAAAAAAAAAAAAATCCGAAAAATTCGGAAAAATTCCGAAAAAATCCGAAAAATTCGGAAAAATTTTTCTGTATTTTTTTGTACACTGATATGTTTCGAATTTTTCTAGACAATTTTCAGTTTTCGAAAAAAAAAAAAATCCGGAAAAATTCGGAAAAATTCCAAAAAATCCGAAAAATTCGGAAAAATTATTTCTGTATTTTTTATGTACCCCGATATGTTTCGAATTTTTCTAGACAATTTTCGGATTTTTGAAAAAAAAAAAAAAAATCAGAAAAATTCGGAAAAATTCGGAAAAATCCGAAAAATTCGGAAAAATTTCTCTGTATTTTTATGTACCCCGATATGTTTCCGAAATTTTCTAGACAATTTTCGGATTTTCGAAAAAAAAAAATTCCGAAAAATTCGGAAAAATTCCAAAAAACCGAAAAATTCGGAAAAATTTTTTCTGTATTTTTTATGTACCCCGATATGTTTTCGAATTTTTCTAGACAATTTTTCGGATTTTCGAAAAAAAAAATTCGAAAAATTCGGAAAAATTTCAAAATCGAAAAATTCGGAAAAATTTTTTTTGTATTTTTTATGTACCCCGATATGTTTCGAATTTTTTCTAGACAATTTTCGGATTTTCGAAAAAAAAAAAAATTACGAAAAAAATTCGGAAAAATTCCGAAAAAATCCGAAAAATTCGGAAAAATTTTTTCTGTATTTTTTTATGTACTCCGATATGTTTCCGATTTTTCTAGTACAATTTTCGGATTTTTCAAAAAAAAAAAATATTCCGAAAAATTCGGAAAAAATTCCGAAAAATTTGAAATTTCGAAAAAAATTTCTGATATGTTTTAAATTTTTTCTGGACAAATTTCGGATTTTCAGAAAAAAAAACAAAAAAAATCCGAAAAATTCGAATTTAAAAATTCCGAAAAATTCGGAAAAATTCGGAAAATTTCTGTATTTTTTTATGTACCCCGATATGTTTCGAATTTTTTCTAGACAATTTTCGGATTTTCGAAAAAAATTAAAAAAAAAAAAAATCGGAAAAATTCGAAAAAATCCGAAAAATTCGGAAAAATTTTTCTGTATTTTTTTATGTACCCGATATGTTTCCGAATTTTCTAGACAATTTTCGGATTTTCGAAAAAAAAAAATTACGAAAAATTCGGAAAAATTCGAAAAAGGTAGAGAATAATCCGAAAAATTCGGAAAAGAATTTTCTGTATTTTTATGTACCCCGATATGTTTCGAATTTTTTCTAGACAATTTTCGGATTTTCGAAAAAAAAAAAAAAAATCCGAAAAATTCGGAAAAATTCGAAAAACGGAAAATTCGGAAAAATTTTTCTGTATTTTTATGTACCCCGATATGTTTCGAATTTTTCTAGACAATTTTCGGATTTTCGAAAAAAGAAAAAAATCCGAAAAATTCGGAAAAATTCGAAAAAAAAAATTCCGAAAAATTCGGAAAAATTTTTCTGTATTTTTTTATGTACCCCGATATGTTTTCGAATTTTTCTAGACAATTTTCGGATTTTCGAAAAAGGAAAAATTCCGAAAAATTCGGAAAAATTCCGAAAAATCCGAAAAATTCGGAAAAATTTTCTCTGTATTTTTTTATGTACCCCGATATGTTTCCGAATTTTTTCTAGATAATTTTCGGATTTTCGAAAAAAAAAAAAAAAAAAAAAATCCGAAAAATTCGGAAAAATTCCGAAAAATTCCGAAAATATCCGAAAAATTCGGAAAAATTTTCTGTATTTTTATATACCCCGATATTTTTCGAATTTTTCTAGACAATTTTCGGATTTTCGAAAAAAAAAAAAAATTCCGAAAAATTCGGAAAAATTCCGAAAAAATCCGAAAAATTCGGAAAAATTATTTCTGTATTTTTATGTACCCCGATATGTTTCCGAATTTTTCTAGACAATTTTCGGGTTTTCCAAAAAAAAAAAAAAAAAAAGTCCGAAAAATTCGGAAAAATTCCGAAAAAATCCGAAAAAATCCGAAAAATTTTTTCTGTATTTTTTATGTACCCCGATATGTTTCGAATTTTTTTAGACAATTTTCGGATTTTCGAAAAAATAAAATTCGAAAAATTCCGAAAAATTTCGAAAAATTCCGAAAAATCCGAAAAATTCGGAAAAATTTTTTTTTCTGTATTTTTTTATGTACCCCGATATGTTTCCAATTTTTTTAGACAATTTTCGGATTTTCGAAAAAAAAAAAAATTCGAAAAATTCGGAAAAATTCCGAAAAAATCCGAAAAATTCGGAAAAATTTTTCTGTATTTTTTATGTACCCCGATATGTTTCGAATTTTTCTAGACAATTTTCGGATTTTCGAAGAAAAAAAAAATTCCGAAAAAATCGGAAAAATTCGGAAAAATCCGAAAAATTCGGAAAAATTTTTCTGTATTTTTATGTACCCCGATATGTTTCCGAATTTTTCTAGACAATTTTCGGATTTTCAAAAAAAAAAAATCCGAAAAAGTCGAAAAATCCGAAAAATTCGGAAAAATTTCAAAAAATCCGAAAAATTCAAAAAAAATTATTCTGTATTTTTTATATTTACCCGATATGTTTCGAATTTTTCTAGACAATTTTCGGATTTTCAAAAATTTTTTTTTTTAAAAAAAATTCGAAAAATTCGGAAAAAATACGAAAAATTCGGAAAATTCGGAAAAATTATCTCTGTATTTTTTTATGTACCCTGATATGTTTCCGAATTTTTCTAGACAATTTTCGGATTTTCGAAAAAAAAAAATTCGAAAAATTCGGAAAAATTCCGAAAAATTCGAAAAAGTGAAAAATTATTTCTGTATTTTTTTATGTACCCCGATATGTTTCGAATTTTTTCTAGACAATTTTCGGATTTTCGAAAAAAAAAAAAATAATACGGAAAATTCGGAAAAATTCCGAAAAAATCCGAAAAATTCGGAAAAATTATTTCTGTATTTTTTATGTACCCCTGATATGTTTCGAATTTTCTAGACAATTTTCGGATTTAAAAAAAAAAAAAGAAAAAAATAAAAAAAAAAAAAAAAAAATAAAAAATTCGGAAAAATTCGGAAAAATCCGAAAAATTCGGAAAAATTTTCTCTATTTTTTTATGTACCCCGATATGTTTCGAATTTTTCTAGACAATTTTCGGATTTTCGAAAAAAAAAAAAAAAAATTCGAAAAATTCGGAAAATTTCGAAAAATTCCGAAAAATTCGGAAAATTTTTTTCTGTATTTTTATGTAACCTGATATATTTCGAATTTTTTTAGACAATTTTCAGATTTTCGAAAAAAAAAAAAAAAAAATTCGGAAAAATTCCGAAAATAAAAGTCGAAAAAATTCGAAAAGGAAAATTTTTCCTGTATTTTTATGTACCCCGATATGTTTCCCAATTTTTCTAGGCAATTTTTGGATTTTCAAAAAAAAAAAATTCCGAAAAATTCGGAAAAATTCGAAAAAAATCCGAAAAATTCGGAAAAATTTTTCTGTATTTTTATGTACCCCGATATGTTTCCGAATTTTTCTAGACAATTTTCGGATTTTCGAAAAAAAAAAAAAAAAAAAATTCGGAAAATTCGGAAAAATTCGAGAAAAATCCGAAAAATTCGGAAAAATTTTTTCTGTATTTTTTATGTAACCTGATATATTTCCGAATTTTTCTAGACAATTTTCGGATTTTCGAAAAAAAAAAAATATCGAAAAATTCGGAAAAATTTCGAAAAAATCCGAAAAATTCGGAAAAATTTTTCTGTATTTTTTTATGTACCCCGATATGTTTCGAATTTTTTCTAGACATTTTCGAAAAAAAAAAAATTTTCGGATTTTCGAAAAAAAAATTCGAAAAATTCCGAAAAATTCCGAAAAAATTCGGAAAAATTTTTTCTGTATTTTTTTATGTACCCCGATATGTTTTCGAATTTTTCTAGACAATTTTCGGATTTTCGAAAAAAAAAAAAAAATCGAAAAATTCGGAAAAATTCCGAAAAAATCCGAAAAATTCGGAAAAATTTTTCTGTATTTTTATGTACCCTGATATGTTTCCGAATTTTTCTAGACAATTTTCGGATTTTCGAAAAAAAAAAAAAATCCGAAAAATTCGGAAAAATTCCGAAAAAATCCGAAAAATTCGGAAAAATTTTTCTGTATTTTTTTATGTACCCCGATATGTTTCGAATTTTTCTAGACAATTTTCGGATTTTCGAAAAAAAAAAAAAATCCGAAAAATTCGGAAAAATTTCGAAAAAATCCGAAAAATTCGGAAAAATTTTTCTGTATTTTTATGTACCTGATATGTTTCGAATTTTTCTAGACAATTTTCGGATTTTTTTCGAAAAAAAATTCGGAAAAATTCGAAAAAAATCCGAAAAATTCGGAAAAATTTTTCTGTATTTTTTATGTACCCCGATATGTTTCCGAATTTTTCTAGACAATTTTCGGATTTTTCGAAAAATTCGGAAAAATTCCGAAAAAATCCGAAAAATTCGGAAAAATTTTTTCTGTATTTTTTTATGTACCCCGATATGTTTCCGAATTTTTCTAGACAATTTTCAGGTTTTCGAAAAAAAAAAAAAAATCCGAAAAATTCGGAAAAATTCGAAAAAATCCGAAAAATTCGGAAAAATTTTTTTCTGTATTTTTATGTACCCCGATATGTTTCCGAATTTTCCTAGACAATTTTCGGATTTTTCGAAAAAAAATAGAAAAATTCGGAAAAATTCCGAAAAAATTCGAAAAATTCGGAAAAATTTTTCTGTATTTTTTATGTACCCCGATATGTTTCGAATTTTCTAGACAATTAAAATTTTCGGATTTTAAAAAATATTTCGAAAAATTTTCGAAAAATTTTTCTGTATTTTTATGTACCCCGATATGTTTCCGAATTTTTTTAGACAATTTTATCAGTTTTAAATCCGAAAAATTCGGAAAAATTCGAGTTGAATAATCCGAAAAATTCGGAAAAATTTTTCTGTATTTTTTTATGTACCCCGATATGTTTCCGAATTTTTTCTAGACAATTTTCGGATTTTCGAAAAAAAAAAAAAATGAAGTTCGAAGAAAATCCGAAAAATTCGGAAAGAATTTTTCTCTGTATTTTTTTATGTACCCCGATATGTTTCGAATTCTATTGTAGACAAATTTCGCATTTT